>FN649727.1:8327307-8339211 GCA_000310025.1 Ectocarpus siliculosus | reverse complement strand
GGACGTCCCACGGCAGGTCCCAAGAAACAGCCCACATGTCCCATGGGACGGCCCACATGTCCCATGGGACACCATGGGACGGCCCTAGCTGTCCCATGGGACGTCCCACGTGTCCCATGGGACACTTGTGGGACGTCCCAGGGCTGTCCCACGGGACATCGTGGGACACGTGGGACGTCCCAGAGGAAGTAAGTCCAGTAGAACACAATTCAGACACGCTGAGAGAGGGGTTCCTCAAGACGCATGGCCCATTGCACGAGAGACTGGGTTACGTACGCATTGATAGTAGATCTTTAGGAGGTATTTTCGGTATTACAGGGGGGGGTTCTATAACAGAACCTCGGGGATAAAAGCGAGCAACGGCAGCAGAACAATATTAGTGCTGCTTGCTGTGAAGCGGAGCGCGGTGCTGCTGCTTGGTACAGGTCGCTGGGTACTGCTGTAGGGAAGAGCAGCTGGGGTGGTTGGCAGTTGAGGTAGCCATTGCACGAGAGACTGGGTTACACATTGATAGTAGATGTTTAGGAGGTATATTTTCGGTATTACAGGGTGGGGGTTCTATAACAGAACCTCGGGAATAAAAGCGAGCAACGGCAGCAGAACAATATTAGTGCTGCTTGCTGTGAAGCGGAGCGCGGTGCTGCTGCTTGGTACAGGTCGCTGGGTACTGCTGTAGGGAAGAGCAGCTGGGGTGGTTGGCGGTTGAGGTAGCGTAGAGAAGGTTACAGATGCATAGTGTGTATTCTATACTGCTTTCAGCTCGGAAAACGAAGAGAGAGACAGCAACCAGCCAGCCCAGCCCAGCAACTCGCGAGCTGCACCCGACCGCAGAAATGAAAGAATGCACCCGCGCTCGTACCCGCCTCCGGGTGTGCACTTGTAGCCTTGCTTTCCGCCTTAGTTCCTCCAGCTTCGGAAGTAGAGATGTAGTGCAGCAAGCCTATGTACCCTGTGGTCTTATTGCAGCTCCATGATTTACCAACGTGAGACGGCCTTCAAGGCATACATACGGCGTACGTACGGGGTGACACAAGATACCACACGCCCTGGACCGATTTCAAAAGCTCCAACCATCCACGACGCAGAGGATGTTTCAACGCCACCCAACGCCACCATTTGAGGCACCGCCACAATCACTTCTGTGGAGTACATCCAATCTTTAAAAATCGGTTTGAGTATGTGATGTCTTGGCACCTACTGCAACAGTCACATTAACATCTCTTACCACGATATCACCCAACGGTCTCTTCCGAACACAGCAGTGCGCTTCATAAACCCTGTCTCCCGGTCTGTCTGCCCTCTCAGCTTAGCAGCCTTCATTTTTCGTTTTCCTTTTCCCTCGAAGCACTTGGGGTGCTGTTCTCGTGAGCCTTGTTGGACTACAGTAGAACAAGCTAGAGATTGTATCACATTTATGTTGGGCTGGAGCTGCCGGCGTACTGCCCTACCCGCCGTTTACGTGGCTCCGCGAGAAAAAGAAATGATGATGAGGGACTGCACGGAGAGGTGGTACAGGTGAACGGTGCACGGAAAGGTGCTACATACAAGTGAACCGTGCCTGATTCTGCGACTCGTTTCCTCTCGGTATCACAGTCGTGCTACTGCTGTCACCAGTCATTTTTGTCGCTGTTCTTTCTCACGCCAACAGAAGGCTGGGGAAGAGTTGGGGTGCACCCAGTGGTTGCTGCTGGGTTGTTTGTAGATATGTTAACTTGGTCTCAATGCGTGGAGTTGCGATGCAGATGAGCAAACGGGAGAAAAGCATTAATTGAGTACTGCTGACGTATCGATTTTTAGTGGGAAAGAAGTGCTGCAAAGCAAAGGTGCCAACTGGGAATATGTACGTACGTACGTGTTTGCCAACCAATAGTACTGTAGTACGACAAGTTCTGGTCACGATCAAGGGCAACTTCGGGTCACGATGTATAGGGGTATCGATGGCCCTATCAGCGTTCTGGTATGTATCTGATACCGCTCTCCTTGTAGAATCTCGTATCCGGTAGACCTCCTGCTAGTAGACAACGAACGAACGCCTATACACCCATCGCGGCTACCTTGATCGACCGTTCCAGAGGATTACCTAAGATTGTTTCCCGACTGTGCCGCCAAGACGATGGCTTTTTTCGTACTCTCTGCATATATAGAAGGGCAGCGATCGATGCCATCGTGTTTCAGGATGCACGCCCAAGTACGTTTTACTTTCACGTAGAAGGCATCCTACGGTTGTGTCTCGGTTTCGGCCAAAACCGGCGGCGGCCGTTGAGAGCGCAAACCGCAAAGACGTGTAGAAATAATCGTTTTGCTTCAGGTTTTTTGCGTTGCCGAGCTCCACACGTGCCGTGGACGAGTATAGCGGCCGTTGGGCGGTCCATCTTCGGGGTCGAAAAAAATCGCTCTGTTGTATTTTTTGGGCGGGCGGGGCGGGGGTTAACGAGACCCCTAGAGGAGGCCATGCTAGTGCCAATCGTTTTTTTTTCTTACAGAAAGTGGTTTCCGGGGTCCTTGGGTACACAACTGTTTGTGGAGAAAACGTCAAGTGCGCCGTGCGTCTCTGACACGATGCCGTGAGTGCTCTGGAAGGGGTGGGTAATGGCCAAAATGGCGTTACCTGATTTCGGACGCTGGGGGGGAGGGCACGCGTGAGCGTTTTTCGGGATTGTTTGAGGGACCTTCCGCTATAGCGACGTCCCACCACGCTTGATGGGTCCATGCACACATTTGGTGGAGAGTAGCGCAGTCCCGGAGCACCTGGGCCGTCACAAACAAACACCGTCTACGCACCGAAACAAGGCCTTTCAATTACGACGTGAACGAGGTGTTGACTTATAATTTACAGAGAATCTTTCATTTTTCTCGCGTACCTAGAACGGGCCTAGCCCCGAGAGTACATGCCACGTGATTAGAATCTGTGCATTTGCGCCAAGTGGCTGTTTACGGTTTCTTGCCGTACGCTCGCGCAAAGTAACAGGGCCAAGAAAAAGCGCTAAAGATCCGTTTTACATCAGATGATTTGCGCTGCCGACTTTGCTATTTGCTTGAAGCGACCGGAAAGAGATTCATATACGACCCACCAGGTCTCCTTCCATTTGCCTATGCTTCGCCTGTATATGTCACTTTTTCCTACCGGGTCCTGGGATAGCGTTGATCGGGTGCACTCATGCAATCCCTTCGCTGTTGGTCGTTTCCCATGAGGACGCAAAGTTTTCATTCGATAGTTAAATGCCAATCTGCGAAACGGATATTTTCCAGATGTTACCCACACCGCTGCGGGTGCCCGGGGCAAGGTATCGGAAAAATCACTCAAATGATCTGAACGGTACCTCTCTTTCGAACTTGTACGCACGCGAATCCGAATGGTCCTCGTCTCTACCCTCACCTACTTCTACGCACACACCTCCTCCTTGGCCTTTGGTTCCTCGGCTGCGACTCCGAAAACAAGGGGCATAATTCTACAGAAAAAAAAGTCGTGCTCGGCCGAACTGATCATACCGCAATTGCAAAGGCTTCTCACAACAGCAACGCCCGGTCAACCAAATCTCCACCTTACAAACAGCTATTCGACTGCTTCTGTGTTGACGTACGGAGTCGACCAACAAGTGTAGAGTACGGTGGTTGATGGCCTCATTCTCGATCTCATTGACGAGCGTTACCATGAAGGAAAACCCGTCGAACCCCATGGTATTGATCATCCCCAAAAACTTCTTCTTCTTCGCGTGACTTTGTTCGTGTACGTTACAGTTGACTCCTGCCAACTGACTGCAAGTATTAAGCTGGCCGTATTTATCGCGGCAGTCGGAGCCGTGATTAAAGTCGTGAAGGTGATCAGGCGCAAAACACGGTCCGGCCTTCTCCCCGTTGTAGGGGTGGGGAACACGCTCTTTCGGCGTGTCGTCAGGTTGGATGTTGAAGCAGACAGAAAACCCAGCAACCTTTCCGTCCTTGTCCGCGCTTTCGCCGGGGTTGCCGTTCGAACACCAAATCTGAATGAACTTCTGACAGTGTACTGCCGCACCAAATGCTGACCCGGAGCGCAGAGCTTGAACTGAACAACAAATGGGAGAACAGGAGGTGGGGGGGGGCGACCTTTTTAGGGTGTTGACGCACTCAACGAAGGGGGCAAATGTTTGAACTTGTATGCACGCACGAACAAGAAGAAGCGCTAAACACATGGTTATGATGTGTTTCTGAGCACAAACCTCCAAACACATTCATGGCCAGTTGTTGGCGGGGCGTTAAAGTCGGGCGGCATGGCACCGCAAGGAAGGTAGTAAACCGCTTGCCTGCGATATTCTTCTTTTCGTCGTCTTCCAGCCCGAGCTTTTCGGCGATGTATATCTCCTTCTCCTGCGGGGAACGCCGACACGCACCGGGTGATATTAACGGTTTACTTGATCAGCATGTACTGGTCATACAGATATCTGACAGGGACAGGGACGACGGGATTCTAGCAATCTACAACACGGACCCGAGTGCACACACCTCTGAGTACTGCAACATCACCGCGTCCATTTGTCCATCATCTGCCCGGACATCAAACGTACTGCTGATCCATCTCCGGCACGAAGTGCACGGAAAGGAATTCCCCCATTTGGGGGGGTGGGAGTTTCTCGTAGAACGGAGGCAGTGTTGGTACTTGCTCAGTATCGAATCCCCCCGCTATCTTGAGCACATGGGCGGAAAAATCTCTGTACGCCTTCAGATGCCCCAGCCCATCCCTGTATAGCACGAGCGCGTCCACCTCCTCCTTGCTTTCTTCCGTTTCGAGCATCCTCACGATCACGCTCACACGCGCGTGGAGCACTGCTACAACCTCCATGAGATCAACGGAGTACCGGCTCCGGCCGTGCAACGAACGTAGAAGGTTCCTAGCAAGGGTAGCGAAATACTTCCCGTACAGACCATTACACCCTTCCCTCGCATACAGGTCGATGAGGGCAGCGAGGTCGGTGCCACGCTGAACCCGTGGGTTGAGTCCCGCGTCGCGCAGCACGTTGTACACGTTGTTTGCCCACGCCCATTCCCGCTGCCGCCAACATGGACCCCTTCCGTCGCCAGGGAAGGGATATCGACGTTGCCGGCGCCATCCCGCGGGAGTACACCTTCATTCTCGATCACACCAGGCGCCCTACTGTGGACGGTTGGTCCTAAACGGCACATCAAATCTGTGATGAGAAGGATCGGAAAAAACTGCAACCACGCACGGCAGCCACAGACGACGGGTGAACCGGGATGATGAAGGCAACGTCAAAATAGTGTACCATGTTCCAAGACGGCAGTAGCCGGACCTAGTCGGGAATGGGGATCAATCACTCGGCAAGCATGGGGTTATGCCTGCGTCTTTACGGAAGGGCCGGCCTAAACGAACAAATATTGTCTTCGAAGTCTGTGATTCGGACAAAAGGAAAATAGCGACTTCTAACACTTTCGAGTCTTGAATCCTAAGGTCAGGTTCGGACCCAATATGGCCTGACAAAATCAGGATTATTTTCACGGAGTGCTGTATTGATTTTTTCCCGCCCAGTGTAAAGAGCCCCAGGGCAAAGGAACGCTCCGTTTGTCGGTAAGTAATTTTCAACGTTCATACTTTTGGGTTACGACTTCGTACTTTGCAGATAGGCTGATAGACGCGTTGGGCTCCTCCATCAAGCTAATTATTTCCCAACTTCACGACCTACTTTGCAGAACAGGAACATGTCGGCCACGTCGACGGGTCCCTCCGGCCGCAGCAGGATCATGTGCATTATTTGCACCCCATCGGATACCGAGTAGAACCCCTCAACACCAGTCGTCGCAGAAGAGCCCCGACCCATCAGCGCCTTGGAGCATTCCACGCTGCCGCCAGTGTCTTTGAGGGCCTTCTCGTAGAGCCTCGTGAACAGGTCCCGCATCAAGGGTACAGTTTCGGGCCTGGTGTCGGGTGTACGGCAAGAGGGGCACACAAGACGGCAGCATGGCTAAGCTTCAGTCAGGCATCTCAGGAGTAGATGTTCCCGGCCCAGTGACGGCATGTAAGACCGGTATTAGGGGTCGAGAGTGAAAAAACACGCACACCAAATAATCGAGTGGATCCACAGTATTCGTGAGGATGCTCTCCTCGCAGCGTTCGAATGAGCGCATCGGAAGCTGTTGCTTCGTCTTCTGAAGAAAGTTACGGCCCTATTATCACTACCGCAGAAGGCACTTCGCCCCACCAAAACCGCAATTACTCAACACATACGGCGCCCAAACAGTAAAATTGGTATGTTGTTTGGAAAGCCCTCCTTTCAGAACTATTACACTGCGGCGGTGGGATGATTTCCGACCCGCTTTGGTGTGGACCGCAGCAGAACAACCGTAGCATGGAAGCTAAAACTAAAAACAACTTCTCCATAATTGTCGTCTCGGATTTTTTCCGTGGGGCAATATGATGATAGGTTGATGTGTATCTACTTGCGCGCTATAAAAAAACAATCACGGGAAATGTCTGTCAACGTTGCAGGTATAGAAGTGCGTATGTCACGTCCAAAGCCGTGTTGGTATAAACCGGATATACAAGACCTCGCGTGCACGGTGCGGGGTTTCAAATTAGAAGATATCGGTTCGAGGCCGATGTCCGGCGCCTATTTTTTCCTGTGCCTTTCATTCAGCATACATACATGACATGTTTTTTAATCTTGGAATGTAAACTGCTTCTACTTACTTTTGACTGGGTACAGTCACTGCTTCACAGACATGACGTATGTGCAAAAAACTTCCGGATTCATTGCCGCACTCAACATTTCTGACCGGTCATCTAAAATCGGTCTCAAATGCCGGCACTGCCGTATCTCCTCGAAAACAGACATCTCTACGCCAAAACGTGCCCATGTACAGTTCGATACCTGCTGGCTTCAGTGTATTCCGTACCATCCCGCTCCATAAAAGGCCGAAAACCAGCTTGGAGCACAACATACAGTACTCACTGAACAGTAGTCTTCTTCCCATTCTCCCGCAAGCATCTCTTGTAGAGGGCCTCCAATCTGTCCATTGTCGCGCCATTCAGGGCCGCCAGTGTCGATTCCGCTGATTCCCTCACCCAAGCGATGAGCTCGTTGTAGTCCAATCCCTCCAAGTCTTGGTTTCTCCCGACCGCCCCTCTTGCCGCAAGAACAAATATGTGCGACTTTCGGTTGTGCCGGCAGAACGTTATCGGTGTCGTGTACACGAACTGCAGCCGCTTCGAGAAAACCATGGGCGAAAGCATGCTCAGCGTAAGCCAACAAGCCGTTAGGTCCATGTCAATCACTTGTTTTTCTCGCTGAGCCAGGAACCTCTCCAGTGTCATGTTGTTGGTCGCCAGCTTATTGCAGCCATCGCAAGATGTTATCAGAGGGAAATACCCCGCGGCTATGCTGGAAAACTCGAACCGATGATCCGTGAGAGCCTCGAAAGCGAGGTAGACTTCTGGCAGTGATCGGGTCAGACCGTCCATCCCCGTCGAAACCCTTGCAGCGGAAAAAAAGAGGAGAAAAACGAACACAAGGCATCCGATTCCATCCGATTCCAGAGGAGGGGTCGTTACAGAGGCAAGTGCCATCCAGCCCGTTCAGGTTCAGGGAAGTCGAAATTAAGGAAGACAGTTACATTTGAAATATGCAATATCGAATTCCCTACACACGTCGGGCCTAGCTAACATACCAGCAAACACAAGACAATGAAAGTCGTCAGCCTTGGTTTCTTCAGCCCTTCGGAGACGAACCGCGTCACGTTTGGGTGCCAGAGCATTACGTTTATTCACATCGATACAGATTCCTGGACACGGGGACTCAACAAGGGGTCGTGGACCGAACCAAATATTAGAAAAAGGTGGGCATGGTGTACAGAGGAGGTGATGCTCGAAACCCGACCATGGTGCAGCACTGCTTGACCCGTCCTCCAGGACTCTAAACTGAGGAACTCGCATACCTCCCTGTATTCACCTTGTTGCCAGGTAGGTTCTCCCATCCATATCAAATCGGTTTCCAGGTGCTGCAAGAGACCTCGCCATGCTGTCGTGATGGGTGTGCCACCGCGAACGAGCGCCCTAACCTCCAGTAGCAACCCGATGTGGACAGCTGTCTCTCCGAACACGAAGTACCCGTGTTGTTGCCACTCGTCGCCCGGCACCCCACGCACGTTGCGGCAAAATGTACACCCCTTTTTCTCGATTACTATGTCCACAATGTACTTGTCCTGAGAGACAAGAGAAGGGTCGCAATTGCAAAGCCAAAGTCAAATCCCACACTACTTACTCAATTCTGACACGCAAGATTCATTCGCATGACAGCTAATTTGCACAGAAATAGACCCCATCTGTTGTACATCAGTTCCTTTACCTATATTCTGTGGCTCTTGCGGTTGGAACATGAGAACTACTTGACCTAGGATTTTGGAAGTGCGCAAATCTTTCGCACTAGTGGTATGCGTTACCCGACTGCCTATTAACCTGCTTCGAACTGCCGTCCACCCTATCTAATGCCCCGTGCACACTACAAAAACAAAAACTGTGGCAACGAGGGGGGAATGGCGCACCTGTCTTACAGCTATCGCTTCTTGTCTGTCCAAAACGACGTAGTCCCGAAGGCATGCTGCGCACACGTTCTCGTGACAAGGGATGTCGCTGCCCTCGACCAGAATCTGGCGGGCTCCTGCTGATAGGTGGTGCTTGGGGTTGACGGGGAACCTTAACACACCGATGATCTTCATCAGCTGCTTCATTTTCCGAGAAAATCTCGTCTTCCGCTCACCCCCCACGTTCCACTCTGCTCTCCCAGTGCCAACATCCACGCTTCTTCCACCCTCCCCATTCCCGCCACCATCCACACCCATGCTGTTCTTGAAATGGTCGCCCAAAACGCCAAGCCCGACCACCAAGGTGTGTTGGCATTTCTTCTGTCCTTCCGGCTTGGAGTGCGCCACGCTACAAGCAGCTCCACTATTTGCCTGCATGTTTCCGGATAAATCAAAGGCAAACACGCCGGTCAATGCACAATTGTTGACAGGGACCTTCCCGCAAATTAATTTTGGACCTCTCTCTCAAAGGGAGAGGGCACGCGGACGAGAACACGCGTCTGCGATCCCCCCGAAATCCTCACAGATAGTCTGTTGAGTTCGTCATACTGCATCCATAGAGAGCACCGCCACCTGAAACCTGTACCCAAAGTCTCGTAAAGCGCATGAGAGTTGTCCTCTCTATTTGTCTTACTTCGAATGAAGACAAATTATATATTTTTCTGACCTTCGGGGAGGAGGGGGGAGGGTACGATGTCGGGTCTTTTATTGTGTGCTCTTGACTAGACTGCTATTTCGACACATGTTATTTGCAGTATACTTGGAGTACCCGGCAGGGTACCACACGAAATGCGGAATCCACAAAAGCGACATCCACCTTGCATTGGATCTTGATATTTTCCGTGCTTCTCCTTCGGGCTGATTGTTGCGGGCTGGATCCTGCCGGGCGCGCAATTTCTGTAGTCTGCACGTGCGCCCAGCTGCCAGGCACAGATCGGCTAACGTGGCGCACCGCAAACGTTTCCGTGTTTCCCAGGCGAACCACGAGCGGCACGCCAGAGCCGGTAGCAGCGTCGGCCAAGGTTTTTATCTCCCTCGCGTCCTTGGTACCAATGTGACCGCTCGCTGCTACTGCTTTGGCCTGCTCAACTACCCCTGGAGGGTCGAAGGTCACGTGCTCAGCTGCCGGGATGTTGTCCGCAATGGTCCGGCCGTTTTGGAGGACGACGTGAGCGTGCTCACACACGCCATCGACAGCGGTGTCTTCCCCGTCTAGAAGAACCTGCCGTGATGCACCGACGACCCTGCGTGACGTAGCATGCAACGATACGACGCCGAACACCAGAACGATTCCGTTATTGCCTAGTACCTCTCGGACGGCGCCAGGACACTTAGGGGTGAATCTTAAACCCGCATAGCATACCGCGAAATCTCCAAATACCCACGCTCACCCTTGTGCCCAAACAAGTACGAAGATCTGTCGGAGACTAAAGCTTCAAGTTCGTCATTACTGCCCCAACCGACCTCTGAATATTGTTTTGGGTGGCAACGGCATTCACTAACCGTTCAAGGTACACCCGTGGAGCCCCAGGAGCAATCTCCATGATCAATGACAAAAGTTTTCACCAAAAAAACATGCACCATACATGGAGCCTATCGAACCACTCACGATTTGCACGCTTTCCCCGTACAGCTGACGATAGGTGTGGTCTTGTTGTGTACTTCTTCAAATCGGATGATGACGATCACACGATGTTTTCCTGTCGTTGTTGACACCGAGAAGACATGAGATTCGCCGTCACTCGCAGCGCGCGGGAGTCTGAACGCATCCGTTGGTGTCTTGCGATGGGCTATCCTCGAGCTCGCACTCCGCTGCACATCCCCCTGAGCCGCTGCTGTCCCCTTCTTCTGTTTCCTAACCCTCTCCACTTTGCAACTGCGGGATAGAGATAAAAGGATGGCGGTTGAGGTACCCCACACACGAGACAGACGGATAATGCGTGACTTGCCCTATCTGGGTGTCGTCGGTATCGCCCCTACCCGATAAACAACGAATGCCACATAAATATGGAGGAAAAAAAGAGCGATGAACGACCGTGAAGGATCAGGGTACACGGCAGATGTTCCTCTTGCGGACAAACAGCACCGGCTGCATCCCACAAAGTAAAAGACACGTGATAACCTGTATTCAGGGGTGAGTGTAGCCAGGTGCCGCCAGTGAGCCCGAACATCTGTTGAATACCGACAACACCCACCCAATACCGACTCACGTGTGACAATCGCAGTCCTTTGCTGCCGTCGCATCTCTGGTTCTAGCACAGTATCAGCACTCGAACGTAGGGGTGGTGATTCTAGTGGCGCATGCCGGGCGCCGATATATCCACCTCAGCGTTTTCCGTGCTCTAGAGTCACACGTACTTGACGCGCAGATCATCAGAGGGTCGGCGTACTTTTTTGTCTTCTTCCCCCCACAGCTCCAGCAGCGCTCAAGCGGCCTCATACCGTCGGGTATTTGGGGGGCGGGAATGGTCCTCCTGGCAGTGGGCGCCGGGTGGGCCGGCATTGGCTGGGGCTGTATATGAACATGACGCCCTGTTCCTCCACCCCCTCGCCCTCTTTGTCCTCGACGTTCTCCCCCAGCAGCACCCGCGGAGCCCCTGACTGGCCCTACCCTACTCCCACCTGACGCCCCACCAAATCTCTGGCCGGAGTGGTGCTGTTGCTGTTGTTGTTGTTGCCGCTGCTGAAACCACTCCTGCACCCTCACCTGCCTCGCTTGCTCCTCCAGTGACCGCCGCCGCTGCGACGCCTCCCTACCCCCAGCTTGCCACTCCCGCCTACCCTCAGCTTTCTCGCGTTCCCTTTGCGCGTGACCCTCCACAAACACATGACAATGCATGCACGCACAGTTGCCTCTAAGGCACTCGTGAGTCAGGTCGTTCGCGAATTCACAGGTGTACCCAGGGCATTCGCCGCGTATCGACACATGTTGGCAAGGGTCAAACCCCCCGCCTCCACTCCCGGCCCCACCGCCTCCACCACGGTTTCCATGCCCATTCCCATCAGCGTCTCTGCCGTCGCCCTCCACGACGATACCGGCTGTTCCGCTACCACGCCCCCCCCCACTCTGTCCGCAGCCGGCACCGTTCGCGCCGCTGTCACCGTTCGAGCTAGGATCGCCGGAATGTCCTCCTGGCCTCTGCCTGCCGAGCCTGCTGTTTTCCCTACCAAGAAAGTTCGGGTTTATCCACTGGTTTGAAGGTGGGCGGGGCGGGGCGGTGGTGGGGCCCGTGCACGTTAGAGGGAGTGGCGGCAAAAAATAACATAAACCGACCGCTGGGAAAAGAGGGAGCGTAGCATTGCCTCCCGAACACCCCAAAATTACAGTGAAAGGAA
>FN649727.1:8302785-8326303 GCA_000310025.1 Ectocarpus siliculosus | reverse complement strand
GCTTCAAGTCCATCCTCTTCCTCGCCCTAATGTCCATGGGGTGAATCACGTTCACCGGAACGCCCAATGCCTCGGAAACCGCAACCCATGCTACGGCACCCGCAAAAGCCCCGGGCTTGCACAGTCTTGCGATCGAAGCCATGACCATCTTGTCTCTGCAAATGTTGGCTTGTACGAATTTCATGCTTCCGTCGCCGTACACCACGTAGGCATCTTGCGAGTGCTCAACAAATATGTCGTGGTCTATCTTGCCTTCAGGGACGAGCAGAGATATCTGGTCTACGTTTGCAGCCGCATGGACCAGCGAAACAAGCTACAGCTGCAGCCAGAAGCAATCGCTGCCGAAGAAGCTCAACGACAAATACCTCCACCAGCAGTTGCCATCCGGCTCAACGTGGCGAGCCTCAAAAGACGTGCGTAACACCTTCGATAGCACCATAGTGGCAAGTTCGTCGATACGGCGTCCGCCCTCCATAGTATGGAACAGGTTTAAGAACGAACAAAGCAAACAAGAGGAGGCGATATGCTGTTATGACGTGCTATTGAGGCAACAATATCGACTTGAGATCACCCAAATGTCGGCCTCCACCATTAGAGCAATATCATTTGTAAATTACTCCATTTTTTTGGGGGAAATTGCAAGGATGCCCAAAAAATGAGACTGTCTTCGATACCAGTGTACCCAAGTTCTGCTTTGGGATGTTTTGGGCGGTAGGAGGGGGAACCGGTTGACTATTTGTCCGGGTACCCCATGCGCGAGCTGTACAGATCTCTCTTGCGAACCCCAAGGCCATGATCACACGAAACGGGTGCGTACATCAAGAGAGCCTCCAACCCGCCAGCTCCAACCCGCTCTAAGTATGAGTGAAACGTCAACCCTAACCCTAGCGCACGATGAGTCCCCCACAACAAGCTTGGCGTGGAGTGTGCTCTAACCCCTTGGCCCCACAATAGGAAAAAACGATAATTTTGTTCGACCCTCCCGGGGTACCTACGTGGGCGGGATGACTGGTGTGCACCCTTGGATATTGGATCCAATGCCCTTCGCGGAACTCAATGCCCATCTAGAGAGTTACCGCACTATGTAATGAAACAACATTTTTGTGGTCGTGCAAAGCTGTAGAATGTTCTACAAAGGACTTCAAATTCGAGAAGCCAAAAGCCCGTGGTGTTTGAGTGTATGAGTGCGGCCTGCAGCAGTATGCTGATTGCTCGACATCAGACGATACCAAAACATCCAACACGGGTGCAATGCACTCAACATACCTTCTTTGCCTGCGCCGGAAGCACGCACCCCGGCTTGACGCCAAGCACGAGGTGCAATGTGCATTCTTCAGTCAACGCCACGAGTTCAGCCTGAGCATTTTTGGCGCGACCTTCACCAACTGCCCGCCGTTGCATCAAAATGTCGCGCAATATACGGCGAAGTTGAGACAGCATCTCCAACGCCTTTCCGTCGGCCATAACCTCCGGGGTCTCGAACGCAGTGGCATGGTTATCATCAACCTGAGCATTGAGAAAAGAGATTTTTAAACTGGTTGGTATTGGTAATCTGTCGATGGGAAAGGGTCCGTTTCGTGCTCCTGCAACACAGCTGTACAAGGGTTGGCATGCTGCCATGTTTCTGCTACACAGCAGTCGTGCAACGCTCTTTCATGATTGCGTCCTCAAAAAAGACAATAGTCACTCGTTTCTTGGCAGGCTAGCGGTTTATTGAATGGCAAGTCGACCGGGAGAAAAAGCGAATCGCACCGTCTCTGCCGTCGTTGGCTTCCTCCGGCCGCGTGGCAGTACGAGCTGCCACCCGCCTCCGTTCATCCTAACAGCAGTTGTGTGCAAAAAAATAACAAAATAAGCAAAATGTTTTCACGCAAACGAAAAGATAAAGATGCATGGGACTCTTATTGTTATACGGCTTACAGTTGTAGTTGTGAAGCATTTAAAGGCTACCAACCGACGACCACCAGCAGGTGCAGCAGGTTGCGGTCGTGTCGTCGGAGAGAGGAATGCTCTCATTCTTTTTGCCTACTAGTATAACATTTTACCGAATTGACACAAGATAACACACTCCACGAAGAGGACGCATAGACGAAAGGGTACGTCTTCAGAGAGCTCTCAACCGGACAGCTTCAACGCCGCCGTTTTCGGCCATGCGACTGCTGTTGCTGCTTTTGAACAATCGAGCTTTGACATTTGGTCCAGGGGGTGTGTTATCTTGAGTCATGTGCGGTATGTTCATGAGCAGTTGCGTCGTCAGCCACGCGAGCTACATAGAGGTACCAACACACCGGCGATCTGTTGGGGAGGGAGGGGAGCTGAGCGAGACAGGGAGAGAGAGACAAGAGAGAGAGACAGACAGAGAGAGAGTCAGACAGGCAGACGAAGAGAGGTAGACAGATACAGAGAGAGAGAAAGAGAGAGAAAAAGAGAGAGAGTACATCAGCCGCCGCTACATCTAACAATCATGAGCGGTTATCTGCTCGGCTGGCACGTGTTGTTACAGCAGGAGCGCTCAGCTCGTTAGCATTGCATACATGACATGAGCTGCTCAGAACACCGCTAGGCCGCTACGGCAGTAGGTGCTCTTCTTGTTTGACCGTTGGTGGTTTTCATCAACAACACAACGCCTACAGCAGGATATGTAGACACGCATTGGATACCTCACCTCGGTCAGCACAACTATCCTGAGCTGGTGCTGATTATCCTTTGGCTGGCACCTGTGCGGAACTACCTGTGCGAGGCCTCCTTCAACGAGACCGCCCGCTGTTGTACCCTGTACCACTGCCAGACCACATGCACATGCATTACTCCGCATGAAGGTGACTGCCAGACCTAAAGAAGCAGAACCATCTCGAGAGAGAGCGCTGGAGAGAACTGGAGAACTGTGAACCGTGCCCGAGCTGCCGTCCCCCCACCAGAAGGCTCGGCCAATCAGCGGCCGAAACTGCGTACAGATCTACTATCAATGTGTAAACACTACTCCATTGCACGCCCACATCCCTGTTCCAACAAAACGAGTGAGTTCGAAAGTTAGCGTTAACATTCAAACTCGGTTTCATGCATTGTGTTCGGGTATTCTCTTATCTTGCACTAAAATTAGCTGATAAATACATATAATATCTAATTATTATAAACGCCTGTGGGACAGCACAGTGGGACACCGTAGGGGAGACCGGCTGGGACGTCCCACGCCTGTTTTCGAGCGCCGCATGGGACGTCCCTAGCGTGGTGCCATGGGGCGTCCCACGCGTCCCACGTTCTAGATTTGGTGTCCCATGGGACGTCCCACGTGTCCCGTGCGTCCGTATGGGCCATCCCACGGGACAGGTGGGATGTCCCACCTGTCCCATGGGATGGCCCGCGTGTCCCATGGGCCGGCCCACGTGTCCCATGGGACGTCCCACGTGGGATCCCAATAGTGTCAGTACCTGACATGGCCGATGTAAGAGAGACAGATCTTTTTTTTTGCACCTTCCCGCGCTGGATGCAAATAATTTTGAGAACACAAACGAAGGAACACACACACAAAGACGTGCTGCACTCTTGGATGTAGTGTGTGCCTGTGTGTGCCGCATGGATATACCATAATATCCCGACCTTCACAGCCCTTCCTTCCCTTTACCTTCGCCGAAAAAGCTCAGCTTTTCAAGGACAGCGCCACAGCTAGCTGTCGACCGGCAAGATGACATGACAAACGAAAAATATTATCCAACAATCCAACGCGAACCAAGATACGGCGGTAGCAAAGAAGAACCCCCAGACTCCGCCGGATTGGGATTTGAAATTGCAAAACGTTTGGCATGTGTTGGAACATTTAATTAAGGAATAGGTAATAAAAAAAGGAATTTTAACGGTCACAAAATCTTCCATCAGATCTTGACCGAAATAAAAAAAAATGAAGTTGCCCTTCGACTTTCGACTGTCCGTTGAACCTTTCCAACGAATCTTTGGCCCAAGATCCAAGATCCAATATCCGTCGTTCTATTGGGAGCACCGACCACAGGGAGCCGCAAATCTTGGGGACGCGGCGAGATTACGAACAAGGGTTCGTCAACCTTGCCGTCCACAACGCTATGAAATGTGCACGTGGCACTTTCGTGAGGGTAACACACCCACCCGCCACGGGCGCTGAAAGCGGAGAGCACCGATCAAAACACGGGAAAACAAACCATACCCTGGCTTGTCTATGGGCGTCGTCAATAGAGCGAGCACACGCACATTCTCCAACTTGGAGCGGACAAGCGTGCGCGTTCACATCTGTAGCTCCGTAGTTGACACATCGAGGCCAAACCTTCGATGCTGCCATCTCCACCAACTGTGCTCTCTGGGATGCACGTGAGGTGGTTGTGGGATGCTTCTATCCAGAGATAAAAATATCGCTGTGGTGACACGAACTACACTGCCGTACAAAGAACTACTTTCTCCATCCTGTGGTGTCAACATTCCATTTTTTTTTTTTAGCGTGGAAATACTCCTCCCCGTCGTCACGCCCCGTCAGTCCCTCCTCCCCTGTGATATCCCCCGCCATTACGGCAAGTTTTTCTCCTCGTTGTGGTTCATCAGCTTGACGAAAATGCGCCATGACAGCCCGTACTCGCTCTACAGCTGCTTGCAGCGCTGTTCGATGGCCATTCCCTGAGGCCCAAGACCACCGTTCTTGTTGCGCGCGGTATAACGCCACCACGTGGGAGTTTTTCCACCCTTGTCCCCGCTGCAATTCTTCCTCGAGATAGGTTGGTGTCGTTGCGCACGCTGGAGAGTTAGTCCCTCTTCATCTGCTCCTCGCTCACCCGGCCGAGACCCGCGCCCCTGGGAAGTGGAGGTATCGCGCCCCGGAGTCGTTCGCTGAGGCTCTGGCTGGCACTACCTCGGCCACCCCCGCTGCCGGATTCCAACCCCCCCCCCTTGGGCGTTGCTATCGCCACCACCTCCATCTCCTCTGCCGGGTCCGCAACACTCACGGATTCGGAGCGTACACGAAACCGGCCGGCACTGCGCCTCCACACATTACGCATTCCACCGCCGACTGCGGGATGTGCATCGAGCACGCTGGGCACCCTCTAGGAGAAATGCCAATCTGTGTCATAGTATCTGTATGAGTGCAGTTCGACGGTAACGTGACCCGGGTTTGAGTTGCTACTACCATCGGAGGGGGGGGAATCCGCCAAGAACGTGGATGGCTTACGCACGTAAGCGAACGCTAGAGAGCAGTGGCGGCACCCGGGCTTGCCCTTCACTACGTTACATGTTGCAGGGGGTGGAGAAAGCAAAGCTAAAATGGTTGAGAGCAACGTCAACTCTACCTGGGACATAATCTCCACCTTCAAGCGCCGGTAGCGCTCGGTTGAGCCGTCCTCGTCCGTAAGCTGCTGGACCTTCAAAGCGCTATTAATAGCAAGGGCGGTGCCGACGACGCTGGAGCAAGCTTCGATCCGTAGATCAAAGTGTCCCAAAGCACCCTTCCGAAGAGCGATGCCCTTGGCCAGTAGGGGAAGGTGGGTCGAAATAGGTCCATGACAACCACATTAATTCCTCCCTTTCTTCGTCGTTGCACCGCTGAAAGACGAAAGGTAGGCGAATACACATCAAGATCGATTTTGACTGAGACAACGACCTCCAAGGAGGCTGAGCAAACGCACAGCTTTACGGGGAGCACGTGTGGGGGGTGAGCGACGGATTAGCTATGCGAAAAGTGTGACGGTCACCGTGCAGGTTTCAGTACTCTTAGTCCTTGATAAAAATATCGGCTGTGGTTGTGCGTTGTCCGAAGGTGACTAAATAGAGAATATCGGGTGTGATAGCTACGATACGGCGACAATGGGTGCTATTTTAGATTGCAACCCTTCTTTTCGGATGCTGTAAGAATCACGAAAGGGATACGTTGTAACCAACCCTTTCGACAGACACGCACCCACGTTTGTGTGGAGGTCGCCGTCGGGGTCTCAGTAATATACCACGATGTCGACGCGAACCCCCCGAAATTCGCAAGGCCTCAGGTCGAACACGTCACCTTCGGTGTAGGTGGACACCGTGGCGAAACCAATCTAGGAAAAAAGTGGTATTTACGAACAGTGGTACGTGTTTTTTAAGGATCCGAGGATACGGGTGTTCAAGCATTAGCATTCGATCTGCCCAACTTCTCCGGTCTCCAGACATTGGCATGAAGTGCAAGGATGACAGCAGTGGCAGCGCTTCTAATGCAGTAGTGCAATACACTCTCAGTTGTTTGGGCCTCTTCGTCCCCCCCCACAGAAGTGTCGAGGTGTGATTCCGGGTTGTGTTCCAAAGGAGTTCACCCACGGCCCTCATGAGGACATGATGCGGGAAACCATTACAGCATGCGTGTTCGTGCCAGCAAAGACTAGGTCTAAGTGTATGAGCACCAAGGTTGATTTGTGCGTTATCTACCAGTGATTGGAAAATCGCAAAATGGGTTGTGCGTTTCGGACAAAAATAGATAGCCACCATGCTGGAAAATGGGCAGGCAAACTCTTTGCCTGTGTCCCGGGGTTCGAGATACAGAACAATCTAGGGATGGAACATTGCAGGTATTACAGAATCGTGGCAACAGACCGAGGACCAAGACTAGTGGGTGCAGTTGTCCTTCGATAAAGCTATTCGAGCCGGCATTGAAATCAGATGATCGGGACTGCCGCCTGCTTGCCAGAGTTTCCCACATCACTCCCAAGACATTTGTTGCTTTGCGGTCGTGGTGAGAAACATGTTGTTCAGCGACCACGAACCAACCCCTCTCCAAAGCGCTCCTGCTCGGAATTACCTAGTGTTTAGAGGGTTGCAAACTGTAAACATCGTGACATATCGTGCAAGGTCTGCGACAGTATCTCCAACGAAAAGACAACGACTGGACAACATCAAAAAGATAAATAACCGGGACCGTGTTCCTCACTCACCAAGACTTCGGGCTTGGCTGACGGCGTCTTAAAGACCGTGGCTGCGATTCTGGTCGCCAGGACCATGCCCTTGAACAAGTCTGCGTGGAGAGTGCCTTCCTTGCCTCCGCTCGAATGGTTCCGAGAGATATGGCGTACAAGGGTACCAACCAGATCCTGGTTGGAGATGTCCGTCGTCTCGAAGGCAAGAAAAGCACCTCCACGAAGGAAACGAACGTGTTCATGTTCTCCTTCGAGGGGTTAACGACGGAGGGAAAAGAAACGAAAAGGATGATACAAATGTTTGACAACATACCAGGGAAACTTGTGTAGCAAGACCTGCATCGTTTACCGGTTTGAGATGACGTAGAGACGTTTTATCACTCTCGGTGGTGTTTGCAGGATATTTATGATGAAGGAAAGGGTCCACTGCCTGTCATGCGTGCTCGTTGCCGAACCCAAAGGCGACGCGGGAAATCGCTCGCACCAACGGGTTGGCGTCCCACCTACATAATGGTGCCAACCTAGTATCACCTGTCCGACCGAAGAACCACGTATTTCGGGAGGTAATGGATTCGCTCACTTTTGGCAGCAAGTGCGAGAAACTGGGAACGCAATGCTATTTAGTACCAACTTCTTCCCTCGTGAGGACGTACGTCGCCATTCCCACGTCAACCAAACATCATACCATCCACATGAGAAAGTATTATTTTTTCAGTGACATCAATCTGTTGCAAGCGACTACTGAGTAGACCCGTGACGGCGGTTCATGTACTATGCATCGGACACAAGAGTAGTGTGCGGAGGTAGGTCAAAATGCGAACAACACCCGCCTACACGCTACGCAGGAGACTGGTAACAAACGTCACAACCAGCTACCTCAAGACGCGTACAACTGCTGTTCCACATTACGAAACCCGATGTCAACGATTAATGTCACAATTCAAAAGCAGCCCGTCGTTCATGACAAGGTACATTGAACGATGTTGCCGTCGCTTGCCCCAATGCTCTGCAAGGACGATACTAAGTCAGACTTCCATTTAGCTGAAACAAGTTAGACGGAGCTAAGATAGAGCTGAATAGTACGCTCGGCGAACAGCCCAACGGGCCCACCTATTCGCAATTTCATGTTTACGGTGATAAGATTCAGAGCACACCTTCATTTCCAGCGCAGCGCGTGGTACGCACGGCTACACCGGCCAAAAGCCCTGTAACGGGTGAGAATGCCTTCGACGTGGTGTGGGCGGTCCTGGCACGATGCCCAGAGCAGCGCCGCAAGGGAGCAGCATATCCAAAAACAGTTGCCGTCCCCTCGGATCGAAATGCCCATGGTCTGGCCCATCGAGTACACGTCCTCAATGCCGGGTTTGTTCAAGGTCAAGAACCACTCGGCGTCCTCCAAGGACAGTAACTTCTCGGACAACCTTTACCTGGAAGGAAGGAATGAAGAGAGGGCAAGGGTTACGAGGTAACAAGATGACAACAAAAGTCTCAGATTGGGGAGCAAGCTCACGTCGCTTGCTGGAAGCGGCAGTCCCTAAGGCAATTTCGACAACCTACTATAGAGTGACCCTCACAGTAATTGCCGCAACAGCATGCACAACGCTTACTTCGCCCCCGAGGCCCAATTCGTCAGAAAAACGCCGAAAACGCCCCCAAAACACCCACGTTGTCTTTCTTTGCGAGAACGGTGACTGTACAACGCTTACGACGACACCGAGAGGTATACACTAACCTTGTAAAGGCCTTCCATCACCTTGTGAACGCCCATTGGGCCCCAAGAAGAGCGTTTCCTGGAAAGTCCAATTCATGCTATGATTGGAAAACAATACACTCATCAAAACCCGGCGCACGTACTATCATCACGTCGGTAGTTTTACACGGTAACACTCTTGGAGGTACATATCTATTGAGGAAAACGGTAAACCAGCTCTCAACAACGTGCTTGCTTCTTACCTGTTTCGTAACCACGGTCGAGATGGGAGCGCCCACGTCGTACTCGAGTGAAAACACATCCTACCCACTGAGAGAGAGAGGAAGAGAGAGGGAGAGAGAGGGAGAGAGAAAGAGAGAGAGGCATTACCACACGAACGACGTCGTAACACACACGGTTCAACGGGCCGAATACAGGAGTAGTCGCGAAACAGTTATGACAAGGTGGTCATCAACGACAAGAGATGCACGATGCGGGGTGTGTGGTATCTTGTGTCACCCTAGTACTTGATCTGAGGAGTGGTTTCATGTTTTGGGCTAATGTTGACCCGAAAACACACCTCCACCGGGTATGGTGTTATCGTGTGTGGTGCGTGCTATCTCATGGGGGTGCGTCATCTTGTGTGGCCCAAGGCAATATTCCGATAGTTGTATGCTGCGCCCCCCTGCGGGTTGGCTGATAGGATCATGATGTCGAAACACTTAGAAGACAGAAGGACGAGGTATGGTAAAGATGCCGGAGCACGCGAATCAAACCTACTCCAAGATCGCCTCTCCCGTCGAACACACTGCGAAGAACAGTAGGTCCAGTGTCCAATGTCCAGTTTCCAGCTACTCCGGAGGGGAACATGTAGCATGGCAAGAAATTTAGAAGTGCATTATACTTGAGGTCAACGCTATCGCCAACGGCTAAATCGTCACGCCGCGGCCCCGGGCCATCGCTCACGTATCAGACTCCGAACCGCCGAAAATCTTGACTCCGATCCTAGCAACGTCTTCCGCTTCGTCCTGCAGGATGGCGCTGGTCTTGATTGCGCCCTCGACTATCCCCATGACGTTGTGCCGGTAGATCACCGTGGCCTTCTTGTCAAGCTCTGGACCGAGCACTTCAATGAGGGTGAGCATGAGATCTCCCTGACATGGCCAAGGCGGTTACGTTGTTGCCGAAGAAAGGTTAGACTGAAGCATGTGAAGGTGGGGTCAAGGTAACGATTATCATCCAGCACCGCTTCGGAGGCAGCATCAACAATCAGCAGACATCACAAAGACCGAACTAGTACAGTAGCCAGCATCAGCGTGATAGACAGGGTCATCATTGTACATGACCAGGAAAAAGGTAAAAGGGGGCAGCATCGTAACCGTAGAGGACGCGGGTTCGAATCTCGGCGGCGCCACTAGACCTGGGATATGTTCAAAACAAACATACAGCCACGAACGGAGAACGCCTACTTCGCGGGACCTCAACAGTCGACTTTACGGTCGGCACGGGAAAGGGACGGCTCCATCCATCCTTCTAGCCATAACGAAACGATCGCACACATGTGTTGAGGTGGCATGTGTCCCTGTCCGCTACCGCACGTTGGTCAGTGAATCTCACCTGTCCGTGGAGCAGGAACTTCTTGAGGACTCGAAGGTGCGACTTTAGCCGGTAGGGCCCGAGCATGAGGTGCACGAGCCTGGCGTCGGTCAAGGCGGAGCAAGACTCCACCACAGCCGTGGGGGATGTCGTGTTCCCGTATTCCAGCGTTGTGGCCTGGGCCGCTGCCTGCGTTCGGAGATTTCGGAGATTTGTGGAGGCTCTTGGTTAGACATGTGAGAGGTGTGAGAGGGCTGATGGAGATGCTCTAGAAGTTGCTGAACGCCGGGCGGATAGGAAAGTGGTGGAAAGTGATCGATCGCTATATCTCCATGCGTTGGACTCACATGATCCTTGATTCGACTGGCCCGGAAACTAAACATGCAGCTTCTTTCCTGGCATGTACTCTGAATAAAAAGAAAAACCTTTGCGGTGAAGAGGCCAGATGAACACCTAGCAGGAAATACTGGTGTACCCATGATCGCTGTTCATTTATGGAGATGCAATTGGGGTTCGCAAAGGCAAGCAATTGAGTGGAAAACCACTTCACATGTACATGTACACAAGCGCAGCAAAGTGACATCTTACATAGATGCGTCCAACCAGCATCAAACTAGGCCGCAGCATCAACCAAAACGCCTTCAAAGCTTTGACTCGCTCAATCAAACGGCCCGGTCAAGATCGTACAAGAACCGGAGCAACATGCAGTGCATGTGCATGTGCATGCCCACTACAGCCTCCACCAGCAGCCATCATCCCTTGCTGACAGCCGCACCCGTAGCCTCGAGACAGACACCACCAACAGACAGAGACACCCACACGAAAGCATCACCAGCAGCGCCAGCGAACTCGCCTTGGCCATGGGCCCCGTGATCCACTCCGAGTTCCCGCACAGGTGCCTCAAGAAGTTGATGGCCTTTCCGATGGTGACAATCTTCACGGCCACCTCTTGCATGGCATAGTGCAACACATGGGGACGTCGAACACAAAAAAATCTATACCACGATTGATACAACGTGCAGCACCTGGGCATGATACCGGCGAACTTGACACTAACCTGGCAATGATATCAGAAGCAGAACCACGCGAGTCACAATGTTCCATCATTCTTGGACATGACACGCTCGCGACAGCAACTAAATGAGGAGCAAGAAGGACTACCTCCAACCTCATGCTCGGTTCCTCACCTCTCCATTGGATCCATTGGAGGCCTCGCGCGCCACCAACGCTTCGTGCTCCACGAGATACGCCAACCCGTCCCGCGGGGACTTCCGACCCGTCCTGCGGGGACTTCTTCTCCTGGAACCCCAAGTACTTCTATATAATACCGTATAATGCTCTCCTCCGTCCAGCCTTGCTCTTTGAGGAAGGCGAAATGTACATTTGGAGATACCTCATATCTTACGCGTGGTTGTGTTCTCACCACCTTGCCTCGTGACTACGAGACACATTGCCCTCGGAAGGGAGGATGGTCCCTACAGTGTATGTACGACAAAAATACAAAAATAATTGAGAGCATTGTCACGCCCAAGAGTACAGCGCAAAACAAGCGCCTCTCGCAATAAGAGTAGCCAGTAAGAACCCTTGACGGGTCATCATCGAAAACAACAACGAGCGTTGCAAGAAATGTTCTACACCATAACCAGTCGCCGTGAACGTGAGCCAGATATGTAACGCCAGGTTACACTTGACGCAATTTGCCAACGCGAGCTTCTCCCCTGTCTTCTTCTTCGCGTCGACAGTGACTGCTGTCGCAGCCAGTTTCTTCCACCTCGTCCTCACACCTGCAACACACGAAGTACACATAGCATTCTCAGTTGTATTGTAGTGCCAGGCCTTTGCGCGATCGTCGTGCATAAGGCTTGCCTACAAGACGGCCCCAAGTGTGCACGAACCTTCTCTTGCACAAATTCCAGGCGGTTCCGAGTCCCAACCGTGCCCGGGTGGTGCTCACCAAGCTTCTTGGTACGGATCCTGAGGGCCCTCTCCAATAGTGGAAGTGCCTCCGTGTGCTTCTCCTGCGGACGATTGAGATCGAGACGCAGGGTTGAGAACCAAATTGGGTGTGCAAATGGTTTTACGAAGACTGGGGTAACAACACCGATTCGCTCACCACGTGGTACACACAAGCAGTGGTGGGGGGAAAATTGTCCGGCCAAACTACCACACAATACATACGAAACGGGAGGGATTCAACATGAACAACTGCCGGCATCATGCTAGTTTCGTCCAAGCCATTGGCAACTGATGTCACCGTTCGATCCGCAAGCCCGCTGACTTCAGCCAATTCACGGGAAGACAACGAAGCGTCTAACCTTCTTGTCCAAAACCGTCCTGAGGACGCCACAAAACAATCCCGGAAAGCTATTTTGGTTCTCACCTGGGCTATCAACATCCCCGCCCGGTTGCGGAGCACCGTGGCCACATTCGGGTGATCCAAACCAAAGGCCTTTTCCAACATCACCTGTGACCGCTCATACAGCGGCTCGGCTTCCTCAAACCTCCCCTGGAATACAGTCGACGGCGTGGTAGGGTCGTGTTTCAGCACAAGTCGGGTCTTGAACTGCGGAGGAACATTCTCTGCTGAAAACTTCTAGAACTTCGTATGACTTTCATCTGGCTCAAAAACAACGCGCGCCCGATTGTTGAGGCATGTGGCAAGAGCTGGGTGGTCAGGACCCAACGTTTGCTCTCCAATCTCAATGGCTCGAAGGTACAAAGGGTCTGCCTCAGAATATTTTCCCTGGAAACGGAAATACAGCGTCACGCGAGTGTGGTGAAGGAGATAAAAGTACACTGCGGAGGAACGAACGCCCAACAACCCCACACGGTTAGCACTACGTACAACGTCCAAAGAAAACCACAAGAAAGTTCTTGGAAAAATTGACGCCTCTAACCTGCGCTCCCCGTTGTTGCGCACCCCCACAATCCATCGTGTACCACAAGAAATTTCCTGGAATTTTCTTCATGGCTCTCACCTGCGCTTCCAACAACCCCGCCCGGTTGTTGAGCACTCCCGAAATCTATCGGGTACCACAAGAAACTTCCTGGACGTTCCTGATGGCTCTCACCTGACTCTCCAACAACCCCGCCCCGGTTGTTGAGAACTCCCGAAATCTATCGGGTACCACACTTCCTGGAAGTTTCTGATGGCTCTCACCTGCGCTCTCAACAACTCCGCCCGGTTGTTGAGCACTCCCGAAATCTATCGGGTACCACAAGAAACGTCCTGGAATTTTCTGATGGCTCTCACCCGCTCTCTCATCAACTCCGCCCCTGTTGTTGAGCACTCCCGAAATCTATCGGGTATCACAAGAAACTTCCTGGAATTTTCTGATGGCTCTCACCTGCGCTCTCAACAACCGCGCCTGTTGTTGAGCACTCCCGAAATATATCGGGTATCACAAGAAACTTCCTGGAATTTTCTGATGGCTCTCACCTGCGCTATCAACAACCCCGCCCGGTTGTTGAGCGTTGTGGCCACATCAGGGTGCTCAGGGCCTAGAACCTTCTCGTCGATCGCCTGACACCGCGCATAGAGTGGCTCCGCTTCGGCGTACTTGCCCTGAAGTACCAGGCAAAAACAAGACGTGGGCAAGTGTTGTCAAACCTATTGGAGTTGAATGCGGGGAACAAATGCTCAACAACCCCGCCCGGTTGTTGAGCGACTGGGCCACATCAGGATGCTCTGGACCTAGCACCGTCTCCCGTATTGCCTGTGACCGCTCATACAGCGGCTCGGCCTCCTCATATTTCCCCTGGAATGGCGTCGACAGCGTGGGTCTTGTTTTAGCACAAGTGGGATCTAGAACTGCGGAGTAACACTACCTTCTAGAAGAGAATCTAGAAGCAATATTTGGCTCTCACCTGTCTCTTCAACAACCCCGCCCGGTTGTTGAGCGTTGTGGCTAGACTTGGGTGCTCTGGACCTAACGCTGTCTGCCAAATCTCGGTCGCCCGCCTGTACAGAGGCTCGGCCTCGGCGAACTTACCCTGAGGCGTGAAGGGCAAGCATGTCAGAAGTGTGGTCAATGCTAGTGGGGATTGACAACGGACTAACAATTGCTCAACAACCCCCTGTTGTTGAGCGCTCCCGAAATCTATCGGGTACCACAAGAAACTTCTAATGGCTCTCACCTGACACTTCAACAACCCCGCCCTGTTGTTGAGTCTCGTGGCAAGAGCTGGGTGGTCAGGGCCTAGCGTCTTCTCCCCAATCTCAATAGCTCGCAGATAGAGAGGGTCGGCTTCGTCGTACTTGCCCTGTGTAGGAAGCAGTGGGGTGGTGTAAGCGACTGGGCGAGAGAGAACAAAACTCTCAAAACAAGTCTGAAACCTACGAAAAATCTTGTAAAATTCTCACGGCTCTCACCTGGCTCTCCAACAACCCCGCCCGGTTGTTGAGCGCTGTGGCCACGTTCGGGTGCTCAGGACCCAACGCTGTCTCCCAAATCTCAGTCGCCCGCCTGTACAGAGGCTCAGCCTCGACGAACTTACCCTGAGACGTGAAGGGCAAGCATGTCAGAAGTGTGGTCAGTGCTAGCTGGGATTGACAACGGACTAACAATTGCTCAACAACCCCGCCCGGTTGTTGAGCGTTGTGGCTAGACTTGGGTGCTCAGGGCCTAGAGCCTTCTCCTCTATCGCCTGACACCGCTCATAGAGTGCCTCAGCTTCCGAGTATTTGCCCTGGATGCAGTGAGGACAGCGTGGTGGAGTCGTATTTCAGTGAGAAATTCGTAAATGGGATTTTGGTGCAAGTGGGATCTAGAACTGCGGATGAACATTATTTTCTAGAACCATCTAGAAGCGTCGTTTGACTCTTACCTGAGCCTGCAACAACCCCGCCCTGTTGTTGAGCACTTCCGAAATCTATCGGGTACCACAAGAAACTTCCTGGAATTTTCTGATGGCTCTCACCTGCGCTCTCAACAACTCCGCCCGGTTGTTGAACGTTGTGGCCAGACTTGGGTGCTCAGGGCCTAGAGCCTTCTCGTTTATCGCCTGACACCGCTCATAGAGTGACTCAGCTTCCGAGTATTTGCCCTGGACGGAGTGAGGACAGCGTGGTGGCGTCGTATTTCAGTGAGAAATCGTAAATGGGATTTTGGTGCAAGTGGGATCTAGAACTGCGGATGAACATTCTTTTCAAGAACCATCTAGAAGCGTCGTTTGGCTCTTACCTGACTCTCCAACAACCCCGCCCGGTTGTTGAGCGTTGTGGCTAGACTTGGGTGCTCAGGGCCTAGAGCCTTCTCCTCTATCGCCTGACACCGCTCATAGAGTGGCTCAGCTTCCGAGTATTTGCCCTGGATGCAGTGAGGACAGCGTGGTGGAGTCATATTTCAGTGAGAAATTCGTAAATGGGGTTTTGGTGCAAGTGGGATCTAGAACTGCGGATGAACATTATTTTCTAGAACCATCTAGAAGCGTCGTTTGGCTCTCACCTGACTCTCCAACAACCCCGCCCGGTTGTTGAGCACCGTTGCGACGGCAGGGTGTTCCGGACCCAGGACCTTCTCTCGTATGGCTTGTGACCGCTCATATAGCGGCTCGGCTTCCTCATACTTCCCCTGAAGTACAGTCGACAGCGTGACAGGGTCGCGTTTTGGTGCAAGTGGGATCTAGAACTGCGGATGAACATTATTTTCTAGAACCATCTAGAAGCGTCGTTTGGCTCTCACCTGACTGTCCAACAACACCGCCCAGTTGTTGAGGTCTGTAGCGACTTTCGGGTGGTCAAGACCGTGAACTTTCTCGTCGATAGCCAGCGATCGCCTGTACAGAGGCTCAGCCTCTTCATACTTGCCCTGGAATGTAACGGGATGGGAAAGAGAGAAGTTCGTTTGGTGACGATGAATGTACGAGAGAACAAATGCCTGGGGGAGATCCTGGTGATCCAGGCCCAGAACGTGTCCTGGTATCGCTTAGACGGTTCATAAACTACGTAGTTCGGTCCCAGCGTACGTACCATATGATATGTGGTAAACAGCGCGGTAGAGAGTGGGACTTCAGTCAAGAGGACATCAAAAACTTGCGGAGGAATATGTTCTTCTAGAAGCATCTAGAAGAATCGCTTCGCTCTCACCTGCCGCTCCAACAACCGCGCCCGGTTGTTGAGCCACGCGGCAACATCTGGATGCTCTGGGCCCAACGCCTTCTCTCCGATAGCGATAGCTCTTACGTACAACGGTTCCGCGTCGTCATACTTTCCCTGAGATATAAGGGAAAAGAGGGAGGAAGGTGTGGTCAAGAAATGTCCTGGAATTTTCTGATGGTTCTCACCTGCGCTCTCAACAACTCCCTGTTGTTGAGCACTTCCGAAATCTATCGGATGCCACAAGAAACTTCCTGGAATTTGCTGATGGCTCTCACCTGCGCTCTCAACAACTCCCTGTTGTTGAGCACTTCCGAAATCTATCGGGTGCCACAAGAAACTTCCTGGAATTTGCTGATGGCTCTCACCTGCTCTGTTGTTGAGCACTCCCGAAATCTATTGGGTACCACAAGAAACTTCCTGGAATTGCTGAAGTCTCTCACCTGCGCTCTCAACAACCCCGCCCGGTTGTTGAGCCACACGGCAACATCTGGATGCTCTGGGCCCAACGCCTTCTCTCCGATAGCGATAGCTCTTACGTACAACGGTTCCGCGTCGTCATACTTTCCCTGAGATATAAGGGAAAAGAGGGAGGAAGGTGTGGTCATCGCTGTGTTATTGAGCACTCCCGGAATCTATCGGGTACCACAAGAAACTTCCTGGAATTTTCTGATGGCTCTCACCTGCGCCTCCAACAACCCCGCCCGGTTGTTGAGTCTCGTGGCAAGATCTGGGTGGTCAGGGCCTAGCGTCTTCTCCCCAATCTCAATAGCTCGCAGATAGAGAGGGTCGGCTTCGTCGTACTTGCCCTGAAGTACGAGGGAAAAACACGACGGGGGCAACTTTGTCAAAACTATGAATGGAGTGTAATGCGGAGGAACAATCGCTCAACAACTACGCCCGGTTGTTGAGCGTTGTGGCTAGACTTGGGTGCTCAGGGCCTAGAGCCTTCTCCTTTATCGCCTGACACCGCTCATAGAGTGGCTCAGCTTCCGAGTATTTGCCCTGGATGCAGTGAGGACAGCGTGGTGGAGTCATATTTCAGTGAGAAATTCGTAAATGGGGTTTTGGTGCAAGTGGGATCTAGAACTGCGGATGAACATTATTTTCTAGAACCATCTAGAAGCGTCGTTTGGCTCTCACCTGACTCTCCAACAACCCCGCCCGGTTGTTGAGCGTTGTGGCTAGACTTGGGTGCTCAGGGCCTAGAGCCTTCTCCTCTATCGCCTGACACCGCTCATAGAGTGCCTCAGCTTCCGAGTATTTGCCCTGGATGCAGTGAGGACAGCGTGGTGGAGTCGTATTTCAGTGAGAAATTCGTAAATGGGATTTTGGTGCAAGTGGGATCTAGAACTGCGGATGAACATTATTTTCTAGAACCATCTAGAAGCGTCGTTTGACTCTTACCTGAGCCTGCAACAACCCCGCCCGGTTGTTGAGCCACACGGCAACATCTGGATGCTCTGGGCCCAACGCCTTCTCTCCGATAGCGATAGCTCTTACGTACAACGGTTCCGCGTCGTCATACTTTCCCTGAGATATAAGGGAAAAGAGGGAGGAAGGTGTGGTCATCGCTGTGTTATTGAGCACTCCCGGAATCTATCGGGTACCACAAGAAACTTCCTGGAATTTTCTGATGGCTCTCACCTGCGCCTCCAACAACCCCGCCCGGTTGTTGAGCGCTGTGGCCACAACAGGGTGCTCAGGACCCAACGCTGTCTCCCAAATCTCGGTCGCCCGCCTGTACAGAGGCTCGGCCTCGGCGAACTTACCCTGAGGCGTGAAGGGCAAGCATGTCAGAAGTGTGGTCAATGCTAGTGGGGATTGACAACGGACTAACAATTGCTCAACAACCACGCCCAGTTGTTGAGGTCTGTAGCGACCGCAGGGTGGTCAGGACCGTAAACTTTCTCGTCGATAGCCAGCGAGCGCCTGTACAGAGGCTCAGCCTCGTCATACTTGCCCTGGAATACAGTCCACGGCGTGGCAGGGTCGTGTTTCAGCACAAGTCGGCTCTAGAACTGCGGAGGAACATGATCTGCTTGAAGCTTCTAGAATACCGTTTGACTTTCATCTGGCTCATCAACAACCCCGCCCAGGTTGGGGTCTGTAGCGAGTTCAGGGTGGTCAGGACCGAAACCTTCTCGACGATAGCCAACGAGCGTTTGAAAAGTGGCTCAGCTTCCTTATACTTCCCCTGGAATACAGTTGACAGCGTGGCAGGGTCGTATTTGTGTACAAGTCGGCTCTAGCACTGCGGAGGAACATTCACTTCTGGAAGCATCTAGAAGAATCGTTTGGTTCTCACCTGACTCCCCAACAACCCCGCCCTGTTGTTGAGCTGTGTGGCAAGAGCTGGGTGGTCAGGACCCAGCGTATTCTCTCCGATCTCAATAGCTCGAAGGTACAGAGGGTCTGCCTCAGCATACTTCCCCTGGCAGGGGAGGAGGAATAACGGAAAGGTGGACACCAAGGCTTCGTCAGCACAATGCCGAGGAACAATGGCGCAACAATCCTCCCCCCCGACAGGGTCACATCGGGATCGCTCCGGACCCAGCGCCTCCTGTTGGATTGACTTGAGATACGTTCATTGAGTAGCTCGGCGTCGTCGTACTTGCAACATAAAGTGGGTTCGGTCAGCCAGCGATGCACCAAAAATCGAAAAGTTTAACAAAGCAATTTGAACCCTACGAATATTCAACATCTGGTTGGTGAGCACTAAAGCATCGTCGGGAAGTTCTTCGCCCAAGGCTGAACCAAGAATGTCAACGGTACGAGCGCGCAGAGGGTCTGCTTCTACATGATTGTCCTGAAATGTGAGGGAAAAGGTGAGTGGAAAACACAACAACATGGTAGTCTGGCGTGCCCGGCTGGCTTCTGAGGACCCAATGAATTCGCACAAATTGGGTTGGCAGCCTTTCGAACAGATGCTCGGCCTGGAGATTGATTTCCCTTATGCATACAACTGCACAGTGCGTAAAATTAAGCACGTAACAGGCTGCCTCAAGTATGATGAGAATAGCCTGCAACGTCACGTATCCCTTCTTGCTTTGCGAATATTTTTATAAGATGGTAGCGTTCCGTACTTCGCACACATGCTTATGATCGCGTACGCTCTACTGCGCCGCGGTTGGTTCTCCTTTCGTAAAATGAACCCTCGCCATCACCTAAGCACGTTGTTGTCGTCAGCAGCGTTTGTGAAGGTCGAGTGCTTGGGGGCAGCACGCTCTGCACTCTGTTCAAGCTGCATGGGATTACCACACCCGTTCCAATAGCTCACAACAGAAATCCAAGACATTGGTGGTGGGGTCATGCGCTATCGTGCGTCAAATCACAGGATAACCCTCGTGTCACGACCACAGTCCGGGATGCGCTAGCGGGCACATCAAGAGTGTGGTTGCAGCACAAAACCAATAAACACCGCAGTCTTCATCAACTGCTACATCAATTGTAGAGCATCGTCCAACACGAAACCGTGGCGGTATTTCCCCTGAGAAGCTCACTACGGCGCCTCACCATGAGCTCCAAAACACGGCCAGCCTGTCGCCACGGTGCATGCTCCGGTACCCCTTGTAGGTTGTTCATGTACACAGCTGCGACTCGGCTCTCCCCCACGAGGTCCTCCACCGACCTCCAAAGGGCCATCAAGGCATACACACCATCACTCGTTTCCCCATCGCCCAGGTATCTTCGCAGAACCTTCAGCTGCCCCAGATACTCCGCGAAACGGGAGGTGGCGATGGGCCGGTTGGGATCGGCTTTGAGCTTGGGCTTGAGGAACAGCAAGACAAGATCGTGAACGCGAAAAGCATCTCCTGCAGGCTGGAGCATGGACTGATCCACGAGCTGTGCAGCGAACGTTTTGGTAGCTCCAGGAGCCTGGCGGAGGCCGCGTAGCAGAGGAAGGGAAGAACAGCATCAGAGAAGCAGGGCTTCAGTTAGAAGAAAAAAACAATCGCGAGGCAAGCCATTCTAAGACCACACTCCACTGTCCCTGTTGGCGACCATGATTCGAGGGAATAGGTTTCACGAATGACATACAACATATACGACAAAAAATAAAATAAAACACAAGTGGAGGGAAAAAACTTCATATCAACAAATCACCTGTACACGCTCTCCGTACGTTGAACCACGACAGGCATGTGCCCGCTAGGGCACCAATGTACAGTATCAACAAAACAAAAAAGGTGGGTACAAGATAGCTCCCGCACGGGGGTTCACTACTCCCCTTGCTCCACGAACACCTCCCACCGCACCTCGTCCCACAAATCTTCCAGCATGTCAGATGGCGCCAGTGTACCCGGGGCGAGTACCGCAAGGAACAGGCATCTTTGCTGCTTCGCTGGGTCGTCTGCCATGGCGCCCAAGCTCACTTCCAAGACAGCATCTACTCGCTTCGGTACGGCCATGATGCGGTCGGTCCCCAGTCTTGTCGACATCGCTTTGCTCAAAGCCTCGTGCAAAGTTCGCCAAGACTTGGGATCTTGTGGGGGACCCTTGAGAAGCGGTGCGGCGAGGCCAAGCGAGAGTGGAAGGTTCCCGCAGTCACCCACAACCTGAGGCGAAGGGGCGGACGAGTTCGAAGCTGAACCAAGAAGGCCGAGAACGACCGCACTACCTATAGAGCGCCGTCTATTTAACAACCCAAGCACCAGGGACCCGAATACCAATAGGGCCAGAACTACCGTCCTGCTACTAAAGACTGTTTCAAGGAACGTAGCACAGGTGCGATATCAGCTGGCGCAACGCAAATCTGTCCGCCATAAGAAATTTGATTTCGATTGTCGAGACGGTCACCTGCAACGCCTCAGCACGCGGTAACTCCAGGTTCTTGGATGCCCCGCAACCGACTCTCAGTACCTCCAGGGCCTCGTCCTCCTCCATATCCCCCACCTCAACGCACTCTCCCGGCATCGACACCACCGAACGGTCGCGTGTGGTTACAAGCAGCTGCAGCCCCGTCAGCTTCAGCGCGTCAACGATCTCCCGCTCCCACACGTCATCCAGCACGACCAAGCGCGGTGACACAGAGTCGGCACAAACCGCTTTCAGGTAACGCGTCACTTCTTCCACGCTGCCAAGCCCGGGGGAAGTAGTCCCTGACGTTGACGCTACTCGCAACGCAAACCCTTCCAAGCACGCGTGGAGTTGATCCTTCGCGTCACGCGCCCTCACCCAAAACATCCCCGCATGAAAGTGCTCGCGGACCTTCTCATCTCGTACAACTGCGGACGCCAGGACAGACTTTCCCGCTCCCGCCATGCCGGTCAGCACACAGGGCGCGTCGCCCACAGCCGTGTTCGTGAGGTAGCCAATGGCTCTCCCGAGCAACGAAGGCCGTGAAATGTGGCCATCGGTCAGGGAGATCGGCCCTGCAGGTACCGAGGCCATAGCCGGCAGCGTTGGAGGGCGCAACTGGCGATACACGGCCAACAAGAGCTGGTGATGTTCCAGCCCGTCCACCAAGGCGATGTCGTTGCTGATGGTGCGCAGACCCTCCTCGAAGTCGGTGAGAGTGCTCCGGTCGCTGCGGTGGCAAAAAAGCGCCCTGCACTTGCCGCCCTTGGCCCATGTCGCCGCAAAGGCCGCCAGATCGTTGGTCGTGGCGACGAAGTCTTTCATGGGCTTCTGCACCTGGGCGAGCGGACCAACTGCTCGGTCGTGCTGAATCAAGACGGTGGTGAGGAAAGCGCACCGGGATATCAGCCCCTTGAGCTTGTCCTGGGACTCCGCTGCACCTTCGGCAGCCTCGATCAACCCCTTGAATGCCTGGCAAACAGGCTCTAAGGGCCCAACGCTCGCAATGTCGAGCACCCCAACCGTGGCTCTCGCCATCCATACAAGAGCCTCCTGTACAGGGGTGGGGCAAGCCTCCCACTCTTCCGTTGCTCGAGCTCCGATGTGCAGAAAGGCGGGCCAGGGCTTCTTTTCGGCGAGAAGCTTGCCGACATGGTCAAGCCGCTGCGAAGGGGAGAGGAAAGGGAGGAAGGGAGGGAGCGAGGGAGGGTGGAAACTCAAGCATGAAAATGAACCAGGTTTATGAGAGCGAGGATGGTGATTGGACATATATGTCTACATAAACGATGATGAAATCTTGGAACGTGTGTCTTTTGTGAGAAGATAGCACGCACCTCTGCCGCAGTGGGCTCCACCGCTGCCACAAGGCCCGCTTGGCCTCCACTGGTGGGAGCACGTTGCATCCCCGCCGCTGTTTACTGTCGCGGACACCGGCCTATTGCTGAGCATGAACGAGACACCGCACGCGGACAGCCAATTTTTTGTACAGAGATGGGCGCAATATGCATAGTTCGTCGGTAAACACGCAAAAGGGAAACGCCAAGCTATATCCAGTGTGCATATATCACCGTGATAAAACTAGTCATTTCTCCACGAAAAGGCTCTTGCGCCTGCTACTCGAACCTGCTGCTGCGCCATGATAATCGCATGCTACATGTGCTGTACACATGAACGTGTTCGGTTGAACCAAAGGTCACCAGGCAGCTGCAGATATTTCTTGTGCTTCGACACCAAATTGTGTCACGGAGTGTCTACCACTGCTGTAGCTTGAATGATGCTAAGAAGAAGTGCTTACAACACAGTCGCCAATTCAGCACTAACCGAAGAAAGCATGCCGCAAACAGCAATTAGAGTGCTGCAAACAGCAGTAGCTGCTGTTGTAAGATCACAGGCGCACACACGAGCCGCACGACTTCGGTCGAAAGGGCCTCCCTTGCAGGTGCAAACCAAATTCGGCGGAATAAAAAACAATATCAGTGATAGGTGTACAACAGTCCTACGCTGTACATACTGTAGTCTTGATTCAAATCGTCTAAAAACAGCAGCGAAGTGCTTTCTAAAAACGACACTGCGCCATGTTCCCTGTGAAGGCCACATTCTTACATAACACACGACATAACGGAGAGCTTCTCCACGATAGTTCTGTCGTCGACCCCGTAGAAAACTACAAGGGATGTGTTAAGAATGTATTCGCCTATACAGATGCTTTTGTTCATAGCACCAACTGGCATCACTGATAACTCAGTGTAAGGCTTACGCAAACCCAAAATAGGCCCAGTCTCCAGTCTGTTTCAATCCACTTACTGAACTGAAAATACTTCACCACATCCCTTTCGACTGAGGCTACCGTAAGAGTCGGAGAGATGGCACCGGGGTGCGATAAAAAAAACGAGAAAAAAAAAATAATACGATTTACGCACCGGGGTCGGTGAGATCGCACCG
>FN649727.1:8260574-8302685 GCA_000310025.1 Ectocarpus siliculosus | reverse complement strand
CGACCCCCAACTCCAAGATTAAACTCCTTTTCAGCTGCCGGAATGAGGTACATGTGCGTACCTTTTACACGTGGGGACGGAGTCAGTGGGGCGCCACTCCTTTACGTACGATTGGACGGTCGCGGTTCATGCGGTATGCCAGTTGTTTTCATAATTTTATTGGTATGGATGTTGCCACCCGTACACTCAACCAAACACACAACGTTCAAGCCGCACCCTACCCCACCTTACACAACCCGAAACTGTTGTACTTCTTCTGCGTACGTACTGGTATCCGTAGAAGAAGACCGAAACGAAAGCGGGAAACAAATGATACCACCGTGTGTACTGGTACCACCTCAGATAGAAACGACATCGTGAGGAAGCAGTACCTGCACCCTGTTACATGGCATAATCAATGGTTCTGTATGTGTGCTCGCACGGACTGGCATCGTGTAGAGTTTTTTTTTTCGCTATTTCGCCACTTTTTTCGGGGTATGTTGTATGTAAGTGTATTTCGCCGCCTATTTTCCGGCTCAGATATGCGTGTGTGTGCAGATACCGTGTCGAGCGTGGGCACCTACACTGGTCGGGGAGATGGCACCGGGGTGCGTGCATACAACACCGGTGTGCAGTTCATCGGAGATCGCACCGGTCGGAGAGATCGCACCGGGGTGCGTTGAAAATTCTAAACGAAAAGATTTAATTGCATTTCCGCACCGAGGTCGGAGAGATCGCACTGGTAGGAGAGATGGCACCGGGGTGCGATAAAAAACCCGAGGAATGTGAATGCCACCTCAGACTGTCGTAGATTGTGACGTCCGATGACCTGTCGGAGATCTACCTTGGGTTGTTGCTACAGATAGAGTCAGTGTATGATAGACGCTGAACCTTGCTGCAGCAAGGTCGCTCCCCTCCTGACACTCAACACAACTATCCGTACTCGTCAGCCTCTCCACCAGAGGTTGAACCGGTGTGTATCCACACCACACATCCCAAAGGGAACTTGCTCACACCCGAACCTGGAGACAACCGTTTCATGGTAAAAACACTTAAAAAACGATCGCACCCGGTTAGGGCGTGTATTAACGAAGTGCCGAAAATCAAAATCGAAAAAATCAAAATCAAAATCGAGATCTGATTGGTCGAATATCTGCTACCTCCTGACGACGCCCTTTGATTTTTGAGAAGTTCCTCTGTCTGGGAAGAAGTCCCCGGGGGACTTTTTTTATCAAAATCAAAATCAAAGAGGAGAGGAGTTCAAGACTTCGAAGGCTTGGAGTACCTGCCGCGAGGCCGCTGCAAAGCAAGTGTACGACACGACCTGCTGCACACTGCTTATAGAGGGGCTATCGGCACCCTACCACCGACAACATGGCCATTATTAGCCAGAAGACTCTGCTCGCCGGCAAGCCACAAAACGGGCCGGCTCGTTGGGTACTCGAGGAGAAAATGCCGATCGTGACAAGCGGTGAACGGACTGACGATCAGAACAGGGTTGCGCGGCTTTTTCGGGCTGTTCCGTGCGGGAGAGGGTAGTTGCAACCTTTTTTCTCCACACTCACGATACCCCAAGGCATCTAAACTTGTACGAGGCAGATGGTGGGTAAAGCTACCTCCCGTCGCGTGGCATTGCTAATGCTGTTGCTTCCTCCTTCGAAGAGTTATCGCTGAAAAACTAAACTGTGAGCAGACATTCGGCGCGAACTTGAACTATCCGCTCTCTGACGTGGATTTTTTAGGGTCAACCAAAACTTTTTTCCCTACACGCACGATACTCCACGGTAGCAGACCTTGGGCTTGAAAGATGGAGAAGAGACGTACCTCCTGCCGCGTGGCGTTGCTGTTGCTGTTGCTTCCTTCTTCGGGAAGTTATTGGTGGATATCACAACCCGTGGCGGCCCAAAACACCCAACTTGAAGTGACCGCTCGCAACCGTTGGCATTTTTGCTTCAACACAACCTTTTTTTTACGGTGCATTCGGCTCCTCACGGCCCCAAACCTTGGCATTGCCCAACAGCCCATGTTTCCAGCTCTTTCCGGATACCTTTCTTGAGGCAACTTGTTGAGTATTTGGCGAGATATCGGCTAACACGTGAACAGAAGAGCGTAAAACGCACCCTAGAAAAATCACCGCTGCGTTGCTGGCTCTTCCCCTGGTGCCAGGTCTTTTTGATTTTTTGCCTCATCTGTCTCCTATCCTCGTTAACCTACACGACCCTCTTTTTTCAGTTTTCCACGATAACGCATTTTGATTTTGATTTTGCGCCCATTTGGATTTTGATTTTCGGCACTTCGTTAATACACGCCCTTACTGCTGTAACAATCTCGAACGGGTAGTCTTTCTGTGAGGGTAGGTATACTTTCTAGAAAAACAATACAGCTTGTAACAGCACTTTTCTGAGGTGGAACTATGCGTGCTGTCGCGCGATGGCGTCAAGTGCTAAACAGCAGCTGCGTGACCACAACGAACGCTTCAGCAGTAGCGAGTGCTTCAAGACTAAAAGACTTACGTAGGACTGCACCAAGAGTTAGGAGGAGGACGGAAGGACTGCTGTCGGAGGGATTCCATGCCCCCCTCTCTCACCTCTCTCCTGATCGCACGCTCGATTTGAAGGCACGGTGGACGCGCGGTGTAGCCGAAACTGTCGCTCTCGAGTACAATGCACGTATACACTGGCTACTGCTGTCGAGGTCGTTCCACGGCGAGCTGTGCGTCACTTGCAGAGCTGTGAGTTGAGTTGCCAGTTGCCCTCGTGCCATAATGTGAGTCGTGGCTCCGTGCATCATTCGTCGGGGAAACGTACGTACCCCCAGGTACATTTTTTTTTTTGCCGACCGTTACATTTTTAACGGCCGATTGTTACAAGTTACACGACGTTACGTCATACACCTCTCCCGACCACAGCGATCCGAATCCAGGACTGGTTGTGTGCGATACTCTCTCTCTCTCTCTCTTTCTCTCTCTCCACGGCTCTAAAGGTGTCTGGTTGACGACTACATATCTACCGGCGGCGTAGATTTACCCCACACACCCTGTACCTCATCGCCCTACAAGGTTCCAATCCCATGGGACATGAAGAATGAATTGTTGTTGCGTTGCAGGGCTACCGTGGGGCTCGTCGCGAAGCCGAAACCGTCACTAGGTGCTGCCACGGCTTGTGGGGGAAATAACACAGATGCTCCATCGGTTGGATAGCCGCGCATACCCCACCATCACCTATACCCGTATCTCGCCCTACAAGACGCCGATCGACACTCAAGCACTGGTAATAAGAGTGTGGTTCAGCAGGTACGTTACTCGCAACCTTCTGACGATTGAGCGTGGGTTCGAATCTCGGTGCAGTCACACGAACGGAGATTTTTCTAGAAATAATACACAACTGGCCAAACACAACGAACGTGGAAATCGATCATTCCTCTCGCGTAAGCACAAGTTCGACTTCACGGTCGCCGAGGGAAAGAAGGAACCGCTGAATGCTCCTCGCGATGAAAATCGAGGCAAGGACAGAAGGAAAGGAGAGGCTTCAACTCCTGTGCTATGTGACCCCGGGTTGTGCCTCCAGAATTGTAGCGAAAAGCGACCAAGACGGGGATCACGAAAAAAAAGAAACAAAAAGAACGATCCACATGCGAGTCCTGCAAACACCATGAGTCACACCTCGTCTACATAGTCTACATTCGGCTGGGGCCGTTCCGACCGCATGTCCCATGACTTTGACCCATGGATCGTCCTCCTAGTTCCCCTTGTTGGACGGTTCATTGGCCAGAACGCACCGCCCAAGGGCAGCCCATCAGCACAACAAGTATCGCAGGAAAGCCGCAACAGGAGTTACAGAATCGATGCACGCATGGGGACCACGCCATACGCCATACGTCATACGTCATACGTCCGCCACGAGTGAGTGGGTTCTGCTGCAATGCAATGCCGCATGCCTCTTGTCTCTGGTCCAAAGGACGCATTCCCTGGGGGCATTTGGAAACAGGGATGCTTCATTATTCCTCACTCACATCCCAATACTCAGCTCCCGGGCAATCACCTAGGCTACCCCATATCACCGTTAAACTGTGCATACAAAGCATAGCAAGCCCACACCAGACAAGAGACATCCCACAACTTCGCCCCACCACAAACACCTGAGGCCAACACTCAAGACAAAAACTCTGCACATTCCACTCCCGATCAACACGTCTAATAGCCAAGACAACACGCCGCTATCGCTGGTTCTGGGGCTTCGAGGGTGGCTGACGCACGGGGGGTGGCGGTAGCATTAGAGTTGATCGCCTCTCCTTGTAGTAGCTGCCAAGGACACGAAGGGTAAAAAAAAACAAGACACGCACAAGGCGTCAGAACAACGCAACGGCGAACCAACTCACAGGTGCATGGGCAGCAAAGGGGCTCTTACCAAGCGTTGTGCTCCGCAAAAACGTGCGGCGGGTTCACGAGGAATTCTGCTTTGTGTGCAAGACCAACCACAACATCAACAAAAAAGTGACATGCATTATTTCTGTTCGACATTGGGCGCTGTGAAATCTGGAAATGGTCATGGTTGCCTTTTGGGTACTTCTAGAATGTTGCAGCGCATGATGGACATGGACTTGTACGTGGATGGTGGCATACGGCAGAACGGACGCAAAATGTCGTCGAGAAAATTCAACGAAAACAACAGAAGCTCGGGTCTTACTCATTGAAGTCCAATCGGAAGATGAGGAACCTCAGAATCTCCATCTTGCCGCATTTTTGCTCTAGCATACACCTGAGCTCCGATAGCTTCTCCTGCAAGCGCGGATGAACGAAAGCATCGGACGTGAAATAGGCTGACATAAACATCAACGTGAAGCACCCGAATTTTGCCATCGAGGCTTGAGCTGCCCCCCAAATCGAGATATCACTCTATTGTAGTGCTGGGGATGAAAATGTGCGGACTCGACAGCTCACTCAGGCTTTTCCCTCGTGCTCGGGGAATTCGGACAAGAGTTCTGCGCCCAGCGAAGGGGTGCCGCCAACGGCGTGTATCCCACCAAATGGGCCCGACAAAGGGCGCACTTCACGACCGACAAGACGAAAACCCTCGGGAAGACAACCGAGTCAACAAAGACAGCACATATGAATCGTAATCGTGCGGGCAAGTGCTCGGCAGCAGCGCTCCAAACAGTCGAGGCCACCAGCTTACAGCTACAGTACGTGCTGTCTGCATGTTTGCTGTTTGCATGTTTGGTTGCCGCCGCCCGACGAAGCATACCTCAAATCGGCGCGCGGTATCTTCGATGTTACCCATTCCGAAGGGGTCCCGCCCCAACCGTCGACCCCCCTGTGCGGTATCATCCTCTGTGCCCCACTGGCCCATTGCAGTTCGACGGTCCTTGTCAGCCTGTTCCGCCCTGTTGGGGTTAGGTGCATGTAGGTCGTCAACGGGTACGCCGTCAGTCACCATCGATACACTATGGACACAAGTGTCGCTGGCCCTGTGCTTGAGGCCCGGCCGGCACTGACGATGTTCGAAAGTCAACAACCGACAATCAACATCAATGCCAAGCTCTGATTGGTCCAAAGACCAGAAAAACAGCCCTCTCTGAATTGCCGGCACGGCTCAACTCCGACTTCCTAAACAAAAGTAAAATTCTCGAGCCGGCGTTCTCAGCCTCAGAAAATCAACACCCACAAAACTGTTGTTTTTTCGATATTGGACACAGGACTAGTCTACGGTGCGGTATGGTTGGAATGGTACGGCAGAAATGGTATGGTATGATATGGTGCAGCATAGTATGGTAGCGTGCCTCACCTTCGGGTGGTAACCTCTGCCATAGCACGGATGACCAGGCTCTCCTGATGTCGGCAGAAGTCGATGATGATGCCTAGGACCTGTTGTTGTTTTAACATGCGTCTCAGCTATTGTCATCGTTGCTGTGACCCCAAAAAAGCCAAGGGCATCCAAATATATGTACTTGTACAAGGCGTCCCTCCGGAGTGGGGTAAAGAGAGCACCGCGGCAAGGGGTGATGCAAGAAAATGGGAAAAGCTACCAGCAGAGAAACAACAGCAGTAAATACGCACGCATAGATAGCTTCGTATCAAAGGATTCGCGGCAGGTCGGCGCGAGCTCATAACATTTTCAACGGTTTTCTTAAAGAGCAAGCACCACATTTCGATCACGGCAGGCATATGTGCTTGAACATACGAGTGAACCACTCATGATGAATTAGCACAATTGGACACATCGCTCATCGTGCCACGTCACGTCACAGCACATCACAAGAGACTTGTATTAGACCAGTAGACATGTCTTAGACCAGTAGTTGCAACCAAAGCCTACGGGGTTGGTTGATGTCGCCGAGACAACAACAACAACAACAACAACAACAACAACAACAACAACGATTACTGTCTCTGACACCAAACATTTTCAAATCATCCACCAACCGAAAGCACAGTCTACATCTACAATGGTGAGAAATTGTCTTCGTCAAGTGGTTTCCAGGGACGAAACGGAGGCGATCCAGTCGGCTCGATTTTGACCATTGCACAAAAACACGACAAACCGTAAAATCTATGAAAACACTCCAACCGTTTTCAAATCAGCTACACCACGTTCGGTCATCGTCACACAAACATGACATCACGGCGGCTTTGGTACTGTATACTATTACGCCACCCGAGCGGTAGGCACCAACGAATATCTCAGGTCCTAGATAAAATCACGGAAATATAGTGGTAGTATAGTAGTGGAATTGGTCTTGGCAGGAAACAGCACAAATGTCGGGGGTGAAAGCGGCACAACGCAGGCAGATCCAACTGCAACTCCCAAAATACACCTAAACACGTTGAGGAGAGAGGCAACTGCTGTTGGCGGTGCCAAAAAGTAGTGAACAGCGACGAAGCAGCAAGATTCACAGTTCTACACACCCAACACGGGAAGTTCGAAAAGAGAGAAACCAACACTAAACAAGACCTCCGCGAGAGAGAGGCTGGCAATAACAGGTCTAATCCGCACTAACCTCCTCCACCTTGTTCTTCACGTCCGTGCTCTCTTCGTTCAGCATAGCCCTGGCGAGGATGCCCTTCATGTAGGCCTTGTGCGCTTGGATTATGTCGTCCAGGGTGAGGGCGGAGTCGAGGCTCTTCTGCAGAGTGCCCCACGAAGTCTCCAGCACCTCGAACATCATGTAGTTGCTGCGATGGGGGAGGGCGGTAACATGAGCCGAAAGCAGTAGCCATCAAGTCATCGGTCATCGTGAAATGTGTGGCAAAGAGGCCGCAGGAGCAAATTTCATGACGAGAACAACAACGGCGGCATTTCCAACAACGAAAACGGCCAAAACTGCGATAGCACCTGCAAGGACGACAACGACCAAACACCACAACCACCAGAACAACAATGCGACGACCACAGCAACAACTACAACAATAGCACATAGAGCACGTCACCGGACATCACAAGTTGCCTCAACGGCAGCGAGCATACCAAAATACAGATTCGAATCCGAAACAAACGTGAGCCCAGGATGATGGGAACGGAGATCACGCATCTGCTGCCAGCACCACCACACGCAGCAGTAACAGACACGGAAAGACTCAGGAACCAGACCAAGCGCAGAAGCCTCCTCGACTCCGTTGTGCCGCAAGAAGCAACAAACATGGTGAAAACATGCCATAGGCCGTCGCGAGGAAATTCTACACGACTACTGAAGCAGGAGCGCGTGTGTTCGTCCGAAGCAAGCTCCAAGGTGGCAAGGACCGTACACCACACACGAGGAGTTCGACACAGCCGCTGTGCCCCTTCAAAATTCGAGTTCACTAATGGTCGTGCCTCGACCGTCACCTATACACCGGGGTAGCTTGGCTACATTGTACACGAAAGTCGTTGCAGTCTAACAGCGACAACGTCGCCGGCCCTCTTTGGCTGTTGCTTCCCAAGAAACATGACGCACGTTCATGTAGCAGAAACAGACCATCCAACAATCGAAAAACAACACACGGACGTAACCTGAATCGACGAGGCTAGGGCTAACCTGAGGTTAGTAGTGAGGAAAAACATCTGGCCGCGAATTAGGCTGCACCGGTGCAGCGCGCCTCTCAGCTCCGGAAGGGCTTGCTCCAGCTGTCGTCCAATATTATTGTAGGAGTATTGTTGTCGTGTTTCAGCACGCCGACGCACCAAGGCCAAGTACAACAAGCCATCACAGCACGCCAGCAAATGAAAGGCAGAGCAAGGGGCAGCAGGAGGAGAGAGCACAACAAAACAGAAGACAATGGAAGCGGATGATGTCAGTCAGGGTTGACAAGAGCCAACTAAGGAGTGGGTTGGTGCACAACGGCAGGCGCAAGAACGTGTTTTTGCGCTCTCTCTCTCTCTCTCTCTCTCTCTCTCTCTCTCTCTCTCTCTCTCTCTCTCTCTCTGCTGTGTTTCTCTCTCCCCCTTCCCCCAATGTATTTCTGTCTCCCTCTCGCTGTCAACATTCTCTGTTGCTCACCCGGACGTGTGTGGCGCTTGTGTGAAGTCGCCAGGCCGAAGCCAGGCTCCACTCTGCCCGCTTGATACGCCAGAGCAGGTGGAAGACTCTTCGGTACTCGACTAGCACCTGGGGCACGACACATCAGATATCAGTGATGGCCATTTGGAGATAAGCACGAGAAATGAGTCGTGTCGTTAGAGTACCTTCATGATCGACATCGTCATCCGTCTCACCGAAGCATCACCGACAACGTTGCCATCATGTCGACCTTGACTTCCATGGCAATACAACAAGTTAAAACATCGTGCTAACAGTAATTGCCGCAACAGCATGCACAACGCTTGTTTCGCCCCCGAGGCGCAATTCATCAGAAAAACGGCGAAAACGCCCCCAAAACACCCACATTTTCTTTATTTGAGAGAACGGTGACTGTACAACGCTTATGACGACACCGAGAGGTAGACGTTAACCTTGACAAGGCCTTCATCACCTTGTGAACACCCATTGGACTCCAAGAAGAGCGCTTTCTGGTAAGTGCAATTCATGCTAGGATTGGGAAACAATATACTCGCCAAAACCCGGCCCACGTATTCTACTGCATCACGGCGGTATTCTTCCACGGAATATTTCTGGGAGGTACATGTACATATCTATCGAGGAAAGCGGTAAACCAGCTCTCAACAACGTGCTTACTCATTACTTACCTCTTTCGTAACCACGGTCGAGATGGGAGCGCCCACGTCGTACTCGAGTGAAAACACATCCCACCCACTGAGATTGAGAGCAAGAGAGAGGGAGAGATAGAGAGAGAGAGGGAGAGAGGGAGAGAGGCATTACCACACAAACGCCGTCAAAACACACGGTTTAACGGGCCGAAGACGAGGGTAGTTGCGAAACAGTTTTGACAAGGTGGTCATCAACGACAAAGAGATCCGCCATGTGTGGTGTGTGGTATCTCATGTCACGCTAGTACTTGAGTTGAGAAGTGTTTTCATGATTTGGGCTCATGTTCACCCGAAAACACACTTCCACCGGGTATGGTGTTATCGTGTGTGGTGCGTGCTATCTCATGTGGGTGCGTCATCTTGTGTTGCACAAGGCACTATTCCGGTGGTTGTATATTGCGCCAACGGGCTCCCTGCGGGTTGGCTAATAGGATCATGATGTCGAAACACTTAGAATACAGAAGGACGTGGTACGGTAAAGATGCCGGAGCACGCGTATCAAACCTACTCCAAGATCGTCTCGCCCATCAACACAATAAGAACAGTAGGTCCAGTGTCCAATGTCCAGTTTCCAGCTACGCCGTAGGGCAACAAGTAGCATGGCAAGAACATTGGTGCAGTATACTTAAGAGCAACGCTATCGCTAACGACTAATTCTTCACGCTACGGCCCGGGGTCATCGCTCACGTATCAGACTCCGAACCGCCGAAAATCTTGACTCCGATTCTAGCAACGTCTTCCGCTTCGTCCTGCAGGATGGCGCTGGTCTTGATCACGCCCTCGACTATCCCCATGACGTTGTGCCGGTATATCACCGTGGCCTTCTTGTCAAGCTCTGGCCCGAGCACTTCGATAAGGGTGAGCATGAGATCTCCCTGACATGACCAAGGCGGTTACGTTGTTGCCGAAGAAAGACTGAAGCATGTGAAGGTGGGGTCAAGGTAGCGACTATCATCCAGCACCGCTTCGAAGGTAGCACCAACAATCAGCAGACATCACAAAGACCGAACTAGTACAGTAGCCAGCATCAGCGTGATAGACAGGGTCATCATTGTACATGACCAGGAAAAAGGTAAAAGGGGGCAGCATCGTAACCGTAGAGGACGCGGCTTCGAATCTCGGAGGCGCCACCAGACCTGGGATATGTTCAAAACAAACATACAGCCACGAACCGAGAACGCCTACTTCGCGGGACCTCAGCAGTCGACTTTACGGTCGGCGCGGGAAAGGGACCGCTCCATCCATCCTTCTAGCCATAACAAAAATATTACACACATGCGTTGAGGTGGCATGTGTCCGCTGTCCGCTACCGCACGTTGGTCAGTGAATCTCACCTGTCCGTGGAGAAGAAACTTCTTGAGGACTCGAAGGTGCGACTTTAGCCGGTAGGGCCCGAGCATGAGGTGCACGAGCCTGGCGTTGGTCAAGGCGGAGCAAGACTCCACCACAGCCCTGAGGGATATCGTGTTCCCGTACTCCAGCGTTGTGGCTTGGGCCGCTGCCTGCGTTCGGAGATTTCGGAGATTTGTGGGGCCTCTTGGTTCGCCATATGAGAGATTGCCGTGGGCTGATGCAGATGCTCTACACGTTGCTGAACGCCGGGTGGATAGGAAAATGTTGGAAAGAGATCGCCGTATCTCCTTGCGTTGTACTCGCATGATTCTTGAATTCGACTGGCCTAAACCTGCAGTTTCTTTCCTGGCGTGTACTCTGAATAAAAGGACAGACCTTTGTGTTGAAGAGACTAGATGAACACCTGGAAGGCACTGCGGAGGTACCCAGATAGTTTTTCATTTATGGAGATTCAATTGGGGTTCGCAAAGGCAAGCAATTGAGTGGAAAATCCACTCCGCATGTACGCAAGCGCAGTAAAATGGCACCATACATAGATGCGTCCAACCAGCATCTAATCAGGCCGCAGCATCAACCAAAGCTTCTTGAAAGCTTCGACTCGCTCAATGAAACGGCCGGTCAAGATCGTACAAGCACCGGAGCAAAATGCAGTGCATGTCCATGTGCATGCCCACTACAGCCTCCACCAGCAGCCATCATCCCTTGCTGACAGCCGCACCGGTAGCCTCCAGACAGACACCACCAACAGACAGAGACACCCACACGAAAGCATCACCAGTAGCGCCAGCCAACTCGCCTTCGCCATGGGCCCCATGATCCACTCCGAGTCCCCGCACAGGCGCCTCAAGAAGTTGATGGCCTTTCCGATGGTGAGGATCTTCACGGCAACCTCCTGGTCGATGAACTTGGGCAGCAGGCACAGGTCCAGGTGGTAGCGGTCGTGCCACAAAGTCTCCTTCAAAACCGTCGCGAGCTTCTTCTCTTGAACGAAAAACTCACTGCAGTTGTCGACGCAGCATCATCATCATGTCAAGGCCAAAAACAACGCGGGCGGGGCGCCCAGGACAGGGGAGTGAGCAACACACTCGTAAGGCAATGCGTATCGGGGACAACGTGCGGGTAAGACGGTTGGGGAGCGTTCGTGACAGCAGTGCAGTGTGCTAGCCCGTGCTATCATAGATGGTGTGCATGCGGCGAGCGTTCCATGAATCGTACTGGTTGGGCAAGTGCTAAGAGAGCCAGATGGAAGCGGCATGGCAGGGGCTCGCCACGGACGGCGTACGAACAGACCCGACCGACGCTGCCGCGGTCGTGAACGGAGACACGCACTGTACCAGGTACATATAGCAACCACCAACAAGCCTTGAACGATCTTGTCTTTCTGCCTCCATGTGTAGCACCATAAATTTCGTGCACGGTAGACCGCGACAGGCCCCGGGCTACTGGAAAACATCCACACGCACAACAAAATGTGTGCAACACCTCCTCGACCTTTTGGTTGGCCTGCCTCACCCTTGGAGTGTGCTGCACAGAGGTGACCCTGTTGCGTCTTACGTTGATCGGACGCTCGGGCTTGGCTGAACTAGGGACTCATCCATTCTTCGCAGCCCGGCTTGATGCGATCGTACGGACACACACGCGTCCACCTGCCTCACGGAATACACTCTTATCACGTGCTGTTCTCAAGCAGAGTCACAAAAATAGGCTACACATACACACAAGCTGTAATCCCGAGAATACCTCAGCCTCCCTCTTGACTCCTCCTCATGACTCCTCCTCATGGCCTTAAGAAGCTTGTTGCGTTTGTAGCCGCTCTGAGGCTGACCTGAGGCCGACGGCTTTTCAAGCGTCAGCCGGAAAACGCGGTCGATGCTAACAACAAAGACACCAAAAGGGCACAAGACACAACCGCGGCCTTCCCGTGACTCACTTATGGTGGTCTACCAGCTCCCCCTCGAACATCCACAGCTTCACCATCAAGAACAGAGACTCGCAGGCGCGGACCATCGTGCGCTGCACCAGCCCTCGCACGAACGGATCGCCGTGGTCTACGTGTGTGTGCAGGCACGAGGCCAAGGCTCCCCCCTGTTGTAGGGAACAAGAGGGGAGGCGGCGGGTTGCGTGCGTGCCGGGTAGCAAAAGTGGGGTGTTGGTATGTACAATAGTAGAGGGTGTGCGGGTGGAGCGTTGGTGTCTGGTGTATCGGGGGTCGACGCCGAGGAGGCGGCGGGTTTACACCAGAGGTGCACACGAGAGGTTCAACGTAACCCTGGTAATGAGAGAGAGAAAGAGAGAGGGGGAGAAAGAGAGAGAGAGAGAGAGGCGTGCTGGCATCCCATGCCTAGGGAGTCCATAGCCGGTGCCAACGACTCCGTTCCAAAAAAACTGCACCGTAATGCTGGTAACAGGGATGGATTGTCGCTACTACTGGTATTACGGCAGGCTTCAAGATGTGGGACATGGTAGTTCGATCGTTCGAAACTGCTGCCATCAAGCGCCGCTATCTACTGGGTTCGCCTTCCTTCGCTCTCGAAACCCCTGCAACCATCGCGTTCGAACTTCATGTTCCAACGGTCATACCTAGGCGGGCACGCCTGGGTATACACAAGCATCTCCACCTTAAGCTGTGCTGCCGCGGCCACAAGGGTTGCCATGACATTGAGCCGCTTCATCGGATCCTTCACCCACACGAACAGGCGCTGCAGCGTCAAGCCCTCCGTCCCACCAGCCCCGACCCCCACCCCCTCCGACTCAAGATTCAGCTGTGCCCCCAGTACGGCGATGAGTCGGTAGTACTCTGTCAAGTCTTCCTTCAAAGAGAACACGAAAGCCTGCTGGATGCGACCAGGACCGACGCCCGCTGAGCCGGCTGAGTCACGCCGTGGCGTAGCGCAGTAAGGTTGGGCGGCAGAGGATATGTCAGCGACACCAGGGCGAAATATTCAAAGAATAGTGATGCAAGAATAAGGACGAAGTGCGGTTTCTACTTTGTCGAAAGAGCGATGCGCGTGCTGCTGAGAACGTGCAAGTTTTTTAAGTTCTGAACTTTTGCGTCTGAGCACCTATTCAGCGTAGGCGATGGTGGCGTGAAGGAAAAGACGAAAAAATGTTACCCGTTTCAGTCCATCGTGGAGGGTATCCGCGCAAATGCATCTGCAAGGGTGCAAAGGACACGACACGTTACAACGAACACACAACCGCCGACTATTGCTGGGTAGTGTAGTGCTTTATCGTATATGATCCACCGACTGGGCTAACAACTGGCAACGAAATTCGCGCCGCTGTCTACTGCCAGTGGAATTGATTGCCTCGCTATTGACTAGAATTGCTAATATACGGACAACGAGCCTTCAACATATTTCCATAACAGCACGAAGTTCACGTGTTATGAGCAAACCTTGCACCTCTGTTTCTGTTTGGCTGACGGGTAGACAATGGCAGCGGAGCAAGGTAAGTGGTAACGAACCCATGTCCTCCTCACCATCGACGCTCTGGTTATATCGCACGACCGTCGTGAATAGCCAGCCCATCTCCAACATCTCCGTTACCATCGCCCTTTGCTTCAACCCCAACCTTAGCCGCGGGTCGAGCACGTAGCCAGACTCCTCTTCGCAGTACTTGATGTATTGACTGTCGATGCCCTGCAGTAGCGCACCGAAGGGTAGGTGTTCGAGACGAAAAGCGACATGCACATTTCTGGAGCTGAACATCTGGCAGTGGGAGCATAAAAAAAACTTGCCACGTCTAGTGCAAGGCACAGAAATCGGCACATTGGCGTACACCGTTCTAGTGCAAGACACAGAAATCGGTACATCGATCTACACCACCTTCCCAAAGCTGCCAGACGTCAAATAGCTCACAAGAGCGCTAGCCTCAGTCGGGACGGTCGAGTCAAAGACATGTCGGTGTCGAACGGCCAAATGCGATTAAAGAAAAGCTTGACTATCGTACACCCTTCCTACTGTCTTCTGAACAGCACAAACAATACTCCCACCAGGCGTTGGCCCATCAGTCAATCACATGCTCCAAAGATCACCGGCTGACTGCAGGTGGCATAACGTTAGATATCACACCCCCTTGGAGTGGTCTTCAATGGTAAAGGTGGAATATTCTCAAGGTTGAAAGAGTGACGGTGCCGAAAATGGCGGGAGGCGTTGGGACCGTCTCGTTGACGGCTTTCCGAAAGCGTATCGTTTGCTTTATACGCCCTCTTCGTCGTGGAGTAATCGAGATTCGAAATTTAGTCGAGGGGGTGTGATACCCTACATAATGTCAACTACGGTACAACCGCCATTCACCGCCGCTCGAAGCCTCGATTCCGATTGCGCCTACCATTGTACCCCCTCCCACCCTCCTACCCCACGAACGAGGACCCGGCAATAACCTCCGCACCTGAAACGCGTAGAGGATGCCTTTCAGCAACGTCCTCTCCGTCACCTCCGTCGTTCGCCGCGGCATGCCTCTGCTCACCACAGACCTATGCCTGCCCGCCCGCCCCCCCATCGCCTCGGTATGCCGCCGCCCCTCCCCTACAGGTTCACGCCCGTTGGAAACCCCTCCTCCGTGGTAACCGTCGCCCCCCACCGACGCTGTAGCGGTGGCAGGCAGCCCCTGCCCGACGACATGACCGATACCTGACAGTCCAGCCGCCGGCTCTGAGAAAACCCGGGGAGGCATCTGGGGAATCGCCGGGGGGGCGACGCCGTGGTGGTTCGCCGCCGCCGCCGCCGCCGCTGCCGTGCCCGTGTCGGTGAGCGCGTGCAGGAGGTGCAGCATGGGGGCGCGATTCTTCAGGCCGGCCAGGAGCTTGAGGCGGCGGTGCAGATCGTCGAAGCGAAGGGCGGCCTCCACGCCGCTGCTGCTAGAGCTGGGCGTCTGCCGTCATGTGTACACAGCAAGGACAAGCACAAAAATTGCGTGTCGTTGTGCTGTGTTCATGTGCTCGGCGAGTGGACGAACGATAAAATTTACTGGCACGCACAGCACAAGTCAAGACTGAAGCCCCCAGCGGTCATAGCAGTCGGACAAACCTTTCAGGTTCCTTCCTAGCGATGACACAACGGCGGTATGTGGCGAAATCTATCGGGAAGCGGGTCTCTCTTAACGCAACAGTTGCACATGGATTTGATGCCAGATCGGCATAGAGCCGTTTGCGCACGAGTTGAGGTTCAGCGGCCTCCCTCGCGTGAGCAGGAGCAGGAGCGAGACTGCTACGATGGCGGTAGCCGATTTGTCGCACGACAAACGTTGTGTTTACCACCCACGGTCACCCATACACACCATGCTGCCCTTTCAAGCACCCCCACCCCGCAGCAATCACCACGATATGAAACCGGTACGCGGCGTTCATCGTCCTACAAATTGGAGAGCCTTCAGTGGAGAGGTGTGATCGTTTCTCTCTCTCGCTCTCTCGCTCGCTGGCTCCCCTTCTCTCGCTGCCCCCATCCAGATGTACACTGGTAAAAACTTGTATCATGTATTGTCATGGTATCGCAGGCATATGGTGCACACCATGTGTATTCGAAATAAATAAACATTACAGAGAGACAAACAATGTGAACAGTAGTCGGAGATAAATCTCAGCAGCGACGTGGTAAAGTCTGGAAGACGGTAGTCTATGATTCTGTGGTCAAGTCTTCCAAACGGCAGTGATGCCAGTCGGCGAGAATACTTTTTTTGTCCACAAAACACAACTTCCTTCTCCTGGAAGCCCCTGTCGGGTAAGCAACACAAAATACCGGGGATAAGCCCCTCGTTATGTTATTTTCTACTGCAGCAGTCACATCTGCAGCAGAGCATGCAATAGCAGTGTCTGTGGATTCGGCTGCGCCGTCATGTTACTGCTGTATGTGCTCCGCAAGTTATGGAGTCATGCATGAAGAAAAACGTACTGCTGCTGTTGATGGCATGTCGAAAATTTAAAATTTGAAGTCGGAGGAGGAGCGGAAGATGTGCTCACCTTGACGAGTCTAGTCCGGATGACTTGCGCAACGGAAGCCTCGTCCTCCACCATCAACGGCTCCCCGATGTGACTCGTCAGAATGCGGATGCACAGCCTGACGGCACCGTGGATCTGTGCTTCGGAGGGGGCGGCGGCTGCGTCGGAGTCACGTCGACCGCAACGCTCGGAGATGATGCTGCGCGCCAACCTCTCCAACAGTTGCGTGGTGTCAAGTGCTGCCTCGGACGATGATGGCGGAGCCCTTCGCCCCATGGAAGGGTCATCCGTGAATCGCTGACGAGACATGTCGGCGGCACAAGCTGTAGAGCTCCTGTCACGCGATGCAAAGGCTGTCACACTGCTGTGTGCAGCTAGTAGCTACTAGTAGCTGCTGCTGCTGCTGCTGCTGCTGTTGGTGCTGCTGTGTGTCGGATCTCTTCTCACCCACCAACGACGAATGGAATACACTGGCAGCTTGGAGGCCAAGAGCGACACGTCGTAGCACTGCACCTCCACCTGCTCAGCTGTCCAACATGAGATCGGAAAAACTGGGAGGTGTTCACTGCTGGTTTCGGGGCCGCAAGGACACAACTGCTTGCCCAACGGTGGGTGGCGACGCGGTTGCTAACAGGTGGCTCTGTTGAATCGGACAGGAGTTCAACGATCGAGGGCGTTACCAGTATGTTGCAGGGGATCGGGGGTACCAACCTCGGCCGGCCGTGGCCAACAAAAGCGTTTTCAGGTGTTGACCGTTCCGTTTGCCCGACAACGTACACAACCCCACGGCTTCCAGGCCTCGCAGAGTTCCATCTCTGTCGCTACAGTAGAGTAGGCTTTCTCGCAGGGCAGCCAGTGTTCTGTCTGTTCACTCGACAGCACACGCACGCGCGGACTTGCTGCTGCAGTTGTACACAAAAGACACAAGACATGTGTTGTCTCGGGCTTGGAGGAAATCATGTTTGTAGTGGGTAGTATTCGCGATGGACACGGCGTGTATCCCTGGGTTTTGCCTCTCGTAAGTCATGTTGTGGGTTGGCTTGGGAAGAAAGTCGCCAACGTATCGCGGAGATGCAACCAAGAAGAAGAGGAGTCAAAAGGTATATTTACTGCTGTACGGAGCTGGCAGAACTAGCCTATCGAACAAGCGCGCCGGCGGCCAACTGTCGACATGTTTACAAAAGCATCCCAACAAGGGAACCAATGCCAAAAGAACGTACCAAGGTTAAACGTTAAACTGTTGTCGATAGTTATCATGAACGTCTGAACAACAACGCAGGTATGATACTATTATGTGCGTAAATCAACTAATAGGTGATACACACCGTATCGGTGGATGCGCCTGTGACTAGTAGCTAACACAATCACCAAACCCCCTCAAGACTCTATAACATCGTCACCCATCGTCTAAAGAGAGCGCGATAGCCACGAGGATGTTCTCGAAGCAGCACGGCTTTTCAGCCAACTCACCTCCAAGCGAACACCCAACGCCGTCGTTTCACTACATAGCAACAAGCCAACGGCCGAGCGTCTAACCATCGACAACACCACTGCCACGACCTTTGTAATGGTATCATCATGCCAAAATACACCAAGCGCGCCTGAATAATCGCTCTTCACTTTCTCATCATCACACAAGCCACCCCAGGACACCAACGCCAACAAATGAGGCAGCCAGGCGTTGTCGTCACGTCAACCACACCAGGCGCCCGCATCAAAAACTATTTAGTCACTTCAGTCCCACGACAAGATCGTCACTACCGCGGTGACGTTGTCGGACGTGCCCCTTTTCACCGCCTCCCTCACAAGCGCATTGGCTGGGTCGGCCTCTGCGTTACCCCCCCCAACCCCGTTGACCAAGGCGTTCGCCCAGCTCGGCGCCCTTCCGGTGGTGGTTGGAGCTTTCCCGTGGGCCGCGATGGCGATCTCGACAGCCTCTAGGCCGGTCATCACGTCCCAGAGACCATCTGCGGAATCGGGGTGTCGGAGAGAAAGTGGCGTCGAAACAGCGAAGTTACAAAACGATACGTAGAAGGGGGCAAGATGGAAAAAACAAAAATATGCTTTCCTCGGCATCAACCTATTCGGCGGCGCAAAAAGAATTATGCTAAGAACGGAGTGCACAATTTTCGTCAGCCCGTTGTCGCTGAAGGAAGCAGCAATGACAAAACAAAGGTGTTTTGCTAGACGCCCTAGGGTGCGTCTCAAGCTTGATCGCCGGACGGGACTCCTTCGTTGTTTGCGCTCTTGTCTACCGTGCTGATGAAGATGTACCTTGGGACGGGCGTCAAACCCCACATCCGACATGACACTACCGACAACAGGGTTAGTCTCCCATCAGAAGACGGAGTCGTGGCTATGAATCATTGTATTGTGTTGTATCGTAACACCTTGACCAAAATCCTTGCCTGACGCCACGATGACCACGCGATCGTGCTGCTCAAGCTTCACGCTCTTCACGGATGGCTCGGGCGACACCAGCTGACCGTGCATGTCGGGCGGCGGCGGCACCTGGCTGCCCGGCGGCTGTCCACCTTGCCCCTTGAATTGTCTATCTCCGAGGGACCGCGATACCGCCAAACGACAACTTACCTAGCTCGACGAAAAAAACGGAAGAACAACCAGACGACGGGGTCGATGATGGGCGGGTACTCGGTGAGCCAAAAGTCGGAAAACTCGGCGTGACGATCAACACGTCGTATCGTGTTGGTGCGTGACGATACCAGCAGAGGGCAAAGACAAGAATCAGCACCAAGCACAGAGTGAAAGCGAGACCGGTCGACATGAGGAGACGAACGATACCTGATTCGCAGACAACAAACCCAAAACGAACGCAAGCAAGGAGGTACAGGGAGTTAAGGTCGGTGCCGCGTCTAGTGGCAAGCGCCTCGCTTAAAGAAGACAATACCAGCAATTGCAATCTTCACCAACCACGTTTACGCTAAGCGGAGGTCCGGAAGAGGAAGCAGTGCCCCAATGTTGCGGAAGCGTAGGCAACAAGGGTAAGCGAAAGCAAGCAGGACAGAATGAGGATCGATGAGGGAGAGAGGAAGCCTCGAACGTATGCGAGCACCCGGTCGGCACGTTTGGCCCAATGCCACCCGTTCCCAGCCCAAAGCTATAGGTATTAGGCCTTGACGTACGTTCTCGTGTTGGACTCTGTAGCATCCATTGAAGACGACTTCCCCTCCTGCAGCCTTAATTCGCCGCTTTTCATGGGGGTCTTCCGGCTTGTGATCGACCGAAATGTTCTTGCACCGCAGTTTCCCCTCGTGTCTGCCATTGGGGGGGGGGGGATATGCGACATCAACGGCGGACGTTGCTAAATCAGGACCCACTCATCTTTCATCTTTCGCGTTGTAGTATACAAGCAGGGACACTACAACGCTATCACATAAAAAAAAATTGATACAGTGGATGCTCATGCCTTGACAGCACACACAAAGACATCGACACCGCGATAGAGCGGAAAACGTGTATTTAGAGAAGCTGGACTTGCAACTAATTACCGGTTGGAAGAGGCAAGTCTCGAGTCATATCTGACACTGAACAGATAAGATGGAAAAAAACGGTATGGACCTTCGGAAATACATCCTTGTCAGAACATGATCCGAAAACGATCAAATAGTCCTCATTGGGCATACATGTGAAGGAAGCACGACCACGCCGCGAGCAAAAAACATCGCAGCGCAACGTGTAGTTTCACCCAGATGTCCTATTTTACTGTCAAGCTCATTGTTGCTGTCGATCATCTTGTCTCCTCACCCCACACTTCCCAGCACCGCACGGCTGTCCCCGACGTTGGCCGTCACCAGAAAGTTCCCCACCAGCAAGCACGCCGTTACCGTCGTCCCATCCTGCCTGCTGTTGCCGTTTCCGCCACCGGTACCGTCATCCTCGTCATCGTCCTTGGTCTCCTCGGTCTCCTTCAGGATCTCGGCCTCCGTGCTGGCAAACCCCGCACGCAAGAGGCCCTCCAGGCGTTCCGTTGGCTCCCCACGAAGTCCCGTGGTTGGGGCAGCTTTGGCCACGTACGTGTGGAGCTTCCCGGATGGAGGAAGGGCAACCCGAACGTCAGAGGGGGTGACGCGAACGCAGCAGAATGGGGCGGGGGTGTACTTACTGTCGTGCATGGATTCAGTCTTACGAAGTCCAGCAGATACACCTGCGTAATAACTCTTTCAAGTCGCAACGGCGGGGCGAATCGACCTTCTTCAACCAATGTTTTTAACGAGGAGGAGAGAGGACTTGATAGCTTGGTGTTCAATAATATACCTTGCTCCTGGCGATGTCGGCCGCGAGATCTCCGTTGTGGCCGTCGAAGACCGCAAAGAAACAGGGGGGACACGCGTCGAACTTGGTGTGGGCATCATCCGGGGCGTGCAAGCATTGCACAACTGTGTGCCTGTCCTCCTGTAGAGAGCAAGAACGGTCGGAGACACTGAAATATATTAGCTTCGATCTTGTCCGCGCGTGTGCCACAAGTAAGGTTTTGTGTCAACGTGTTCTCTTTGCTTCACATGAATTACACCACCCGCTCACACCGCAAGGCATCAAGACCGAACCACGACCGACAAGCCTCCACCCAACGGCATACAGCAGCAGCCTAGGCTTGCCTGGTACTCTCTCTCGCCCCGAGACTCCGCCGTGCTGATCTTCGAAGGCCCAAGCTCTGCGTCCCTCTTCTTTTCCAAGAGCAACCCGAGCCGCGCGGTCACGGGCAGGGCTTCCTCCGTCGAATCACCCGCGGAAGCAACAGCAGTGGCGGCGGCGGCGGCGGCAGCTGTGGCCGCCACGCTTTCCGTCTGCGATTTCTTGTGACTCCGCTTGAACTCGTTGAGGGTGGCCGCCCCTAGGCCCTATTAATAGTAAGTCGGAGCAAAGGTAGGATAGGATTGGGGAATAGGTGTGGCGGTGAGCCGCGTAACAGAATCAATCTCGGTGTGATGGATTTTCGGGTCTCGAGTGAGTATTGTACAGCCACTCTCTCCTTTCGCTACTCAAGGTGTGTTGGATGGGACCTATCGTCGGGGCAGAGGACGCGTCGGGAACAACGTACTTGTACGGACCGGGGGACTGGCAGTGCGACATCTACGGGGCGCACACGGCGGCAATGCTGAGCATGGGAAGTCTGCCGGCGTTTACCCACATGGACGAGGTGCAAAAACCTAGTCTTCATGTGGGTTCGAATCTCACGAAAAAGTCGCAATCTAGAGGTGGGAAGTCGCACAGTCGCGAGTTACCAGATCTGCTGTGCTAACCCTTCTCACGTTGAAAGATGAAAGCAACGAGAGGGAATTGTAGAAAAAAAGACAATGATCAATGACTAGAACAACGGAAGCTTCACGGCAAATAAGCGGCGGACAGACCTGAGGACAAAACCACAGGTTTGTTGGCAAGTCTGGATGACTTGCCGCCATTGTTCTCGGGCTACATGTAGACAAAATTCACGAGTTTTACGCTACAGTACATGCGACTGCAGTTGCACTGATGCCGGAAATACATACCTGGAATTCAGCTCCCCCTCCATCCTTTCCCTCGTCCTCGAAACTGAGCAGGGACGCCGGGACCGCCTGCCGTTTGGACTTCTTTCCCGTGGAGGCTTTCTTCTCCTTCCCAGCAGAGGAGGTGGACGGCGTAGAAGACGATGATGTTGTTGCTGCTGACGGCACAGCGGATAACGACTTGGACGACTTGGGTGGCTTGGACGACTTCGCCGCCGCAGGTGCGGAGGTGAAATCATCGCTACGAGTACGTCTCTCGCTCGGTTTAGGAGGTCCGCTGTCGGCAGTGGCGACGGCAGGGTGCTTTCGCCGTCCGTGCTCGTAGCGGCGTGGCGACGGCGAGCCTTCCTCATCCCCACCGCTACGCCTTCCTTTGTCCGCTTCCTTGCTCGTCTTGCTCTTCTTGCTCTTCTTTTCCTTCTTGCTCTTCTTGTCCTTCTTGTGCTTCTTCTTCGACGCACCGTTCTTGCCTATGCCTATGGCGGACGATTTGGACGGCGATGGAGCTTCCACGTCTCCACTTCTGCTGATGCTGTTGCCAACAGCGCTGCCACCCTTCGTAGTCTGGCTTGTCGGAGCATCGGAACCCTTGCCTGTGCTCACGCGCCCAAGAGGCTCTTCCCGACGTGGCAGCCTCCGCCTCCGCCCCCGGCCGTCTGAAGACGACGAGGACGACGGGGACGGCGATCTCCCCCCCCTGCGGTGCCTCTCGGGCTTGTGCTGCGAAGCAAGGTCGCCCTTATCGACAGCGCCCCGGCCGCCGGACACTTGGCCGCCGTTCGTGCGTGAGAGAGAAGAGGCCGAGGAGCCCGTTTGCTGGACCGGGTTGTCTCTCTTGGCACGGTATGACTGCGACCGTCGGATGCTCTCGGAAGCAGTTGGAGCTGTCGGCGAGGGAGACGGGCTCCATCGTAATCGCGCCGCAGCACGCGGGGACTCGGCTAGCTCACGGGCGGGTGGGCTTCTGCTGCGGTACGGTTTGCTGGCCTGGGGAGAGGGCGTTCCTCGCCGCTGGGATCTCGTCTTCCAATCCCTGCCTCTCTTTTTCTCGTGCTTGTTGTTGTTGGGGCTGCTGGAAGAAGAGGGCGATCTGACTCTTTTCTGGGATACGGCTGAAGAAGCTGTTCGCCCGCCAGATCCTCGCTCTCTCTCTCGGGCACTCGTGCCTTTGCTCCTCTCGTTACTGCTGTCGCTGCTGCTGCTGCTTCTGTGCGCGCGGCGGCGACCGTGGCGGTTGCTATCACCACCGCGACTACTGCTGCTGCTGCTGCTGCTAGAGGAAGATCTTGGTCTCCTCTGCTGTGCCCGTGCCGGCCCTTCGAATCCTTGCGACGAGCGTGTGTGTGAGCGGTCAGGCACACCACCTCTCCTGTTATCTCCCCGCACCGTCAAACGGCGGTGCCCGCTACCGCTCGCGCTGGACGACCGAGACCGCGATCTTCTGGCCGGGGAGTGTGCTTCGCGATGCTTCCTAGAGTATTTGGTTCCGTTGCTGGTGTCTCTACGGTCACCGCTGCGGCTGGGGCTGCGTCTCCTCCTTCCTACAGAACGAGATCTACTCTTGGATATTCTGCTGCTGTCCCTGCTCCTGCTCCTGCTCCTGCTCCTGCTGCGGCTTTTACTGCGAAGGCTGCCGCGCTTGTCGTCATCTGTTTTCTTTCTTTTCGAACTAGACGACACACGCGCACTGCGTTCTTCTGATCGAGCCATCTGCTGCTCCCGCTGTTGCTTCTCTCTCCTCCCTCTCTGTGGTCTCTCTGTCTCGGCCTGCTTCGCGAGTGCCCACTCCTGTGTGTAGGGCACGCACAAAGGTGCAGCTTTACCACCGCGGTGTACTGATAATCACATCTGCGTCGCCCCTTGGCGAGGGCCTCACAGGCCCGCACAGGAGACAGGAACCGGGAAGCTCACGGCACGGAACGACGCAGGAGGACACGAGGGCCACGCTGGGGCGTATCTGTGTGTGTGCCGCAGAGAGGTTGGTGTGCTGGTGGGTGTGTCCTCTATCTACCACCTCCTTGTGGTCCCATTCGGAGAGGAGAGATGGTGAGAGCTTTCAGGCTTGCGCTGTGGGTCCTCTCGACGGCCTCCGTCAGCACCGCCGCGCTTGAGGGTCGCACCGACGCTACCGAGAGAAGTATTCTAGGCAAAAAGGTGCACAAATCGGATGTGATACGGGTTCAGGGTGCCAGGCTGAAGCGATTGGAGGAGCGCGTTCAAAAGATGAGGTGCGGTGTACAGGAGATGCAGTGTATATAGATAGCAGGGCAACGACATGGAGGATGAACTTGCTTCCCGGTTTGGAGTATCATGATTGGCGCGGCGATCGTTCGATCCGAGAAGTATTTCACAACGGCAGCACTGCGTTACGGAGAATATCTTGGGTGGTACTCCAGAAGGCATCCTGTTCCAGGGAGTTGTTGCGTTGAGCAGATTGTTCCGTTGTCGCCAACACTGGAAACACCAACTGGAAGAAAGAGTGTATGAACCCGTTTGAAACTCAGAAACTCCCAGGCTGTAGGCATACGACGAGCAGAGGGAGAGAGCTAGTGGGTTGATGTTTTTTTTAGGCTGTTTCCAACGCTACACGTGGCGAACCCAGATTGAACACCCGCTTGAAGGGATCCAATACGAGTTTGTGGCAGCAAAGGCTGGTGTCGTGTCATTGTCATTCATTGCACGAGAGGCCGAATCGAGATGTGCACTAGCAAGCCCCGCGGATGCGGCGGAATCGCTGTTGAGAGTTGAGAGGTGACGTATGCATAGTCACCCAAAAAGTCAAAAGGTTGAGCGGTGAGGCATTCCATTTCATACATAGACCATGTGCATGTATTATGAGCAACGGAGATGGAAAAATACAGCACATCCCCTTCAACTTTGGTTATATCTCAAACGGGTAGTCTTTGCTGTGTTGTTCTAACATATTTTCACATTCGGTTGACATATTTCAAACTCGAGATTCCTGGATTATTTGACTGGATTGTCGGGATTCCCGAGAATTCGAGTTTGAAATACCGCGCGGAGCTTCCCGAACCATGGGTCGGGATTTTCCGACTGGATCTTTGTTCCCGAATAAATATTCAGAGGGGTGTGTTGGCCCGATTACAAATTTATTCAGGAAGGATCTTTAGCTTTTTGTACCTCTGCCCGTGACGGAAGGGAGGAACAGCTCGCACGACGGTAACGACCGCACGGACACCGACTGCTACCGCTCGAACAGCTACCACCGTGCAAGCTTGCTATCCAGCGTGGCCTCTAGCTCGGAGGTTGTTCCACCCCTCCGTCCTCCTGCTTGAGATATATCACAGATGATGCGTCACTCCTCGTCTATGCATACAACATCCTCTTCTACTTCAGCACATCAGCACAGCAAAAAACTCCGCAACTCGTCTTGAAAAACCCAACGGCTCCGCCCATCAACCGCTCCCTGCAGGTATTCGCAGCTGGCAATCTCGGTCAGACGCAATGAACGGCAGAGGACGGACACAAAACCTAGACCCACACCCCCAGAGCTTTGACACCGCGCACACGCATGTATTCATATGTAGGTATGCATAGCTTCATGAATCTCTCATCCAGTTATGCATCGATCCTGTGCTGTCGTCGCTCAAGAATCGGTCGTAATGCGGTTTTTCTTTCCAAATGCTCTTCTCCGCTTGGTGACTTCTCCGCTTGGTGGCATAAGTATGCATACATCATAACCATCGACCGTGAGAGTGCCCTCCTGAAAGGTGCATGGTTAAATAACTGGGGCATTAGTGGCTAGGGTGTGCGTGTCTGGTGGGTGTGCTTTGTGTTGGCAGCGAGCCGTAGTTGTCTGTTGATGTGTTCATCATCCTGTTCAACATGCATGCATGCGATATTTCAGCCAGCTGCCCAGCCGGAGAGAGAGGGGAAATAGCATCTCGCTGCGTGGTGTCGCTCTGCCTCTCTCGTGAAACACATCCCAACCACATGCGGAAGTCTCTCAACACAGGCGTGCGTATTCATTGTACATAGTTCGCTGACAGCAGCGTAGCAGTTCTGAAAGTCTCCCGTCTCTCCAAGTTGGCCTCTCTCTCCTACGTACTGCTGTATGCTGCTGCAGGCAGCAAGGTGTGCGCACACTGGACGGAGTTTCGGATTACACGTCATGTTTTGGAGTTTTAACCTCGGAACACCCATATATGAAGGCCTCCCCGTTCAAAGATATGTACCCCACGAGTTTGAAATAGAAATTGGATTTCCACGGAGATTCCTGAACCATGGTTCGGGACAAAAATGCCAAATAAATATCAAGGAACCGGGAACGCGAGTTTGAAATATGTCAGGTAACAAACATAAATTGTTCCCCAACGATGCTACGCAATAAAGAGCCAAAATTGAGAGAAAGTTCAGGACCCCCACAGGATCAACAGCTATCACACCTCTCGAAACATGCGAACTATACTACTCTGCTGGTGTAACGTGATCTAACCCCGAAATGTGATCACACGACGGTGCCTGTCTCGTGTGCAACCAATGATAGCGGTGAACATGATTCATCATGTTGGTCCGACCGAATCTCACCAGATAGTCCTACTGCTGCTGCCGCCGTTGCTGCTGCCCTGTCCTTTGTCCACACTTTCAGCGCGGATGAGGCGGTTCTAGCGGAGCGAGCACGCCAACACCGCGAGATGCGGCTCAAGGGTAACAAGGACCTGAAAGACAGGGTGGAGGAGTTGAAACTCAAGCTGCACAACGAGAGGGAACGGATGCAGAAGGAATTCGAGAGCCAGGTCAGAGTTCAGATCACTCCGAACATATTCCATGCCTGTGCTCCGGGAGGGACGAGTCTTGATAACTAAAAAATGCTGCTTTTCATCTTGTGGTGTTGCCTGTTGTGTGAAGCGTATTTTGGCTGCGTCGCCTTTCGCCTTCACCACTTGGTGCGTCTTTGGGCGTGTGCGGAAACTTCACGCTTTGGGCACATATGCCCATGTACCACGCAGAAACCACATAGCCCCCACAACATCGCTCCAAGTATGTATGGTAGATACAGCAGGGCAGCATTCTACATGTTGAATGTTTCCCTGCTTGTAGATACGAAACGACATATGCATACACGAAAGTGCGCCACGATGGCCATGGCGCAATCAAAGGGACAGCGAAAGCCAGTGGAGTAGTGGAGTGTTTTTCTGAGCACTTTATTTACCACCGCCGTCATGCGGCTGTACGGCTGAGCGATGTGCCTTACAGACGTAGAGGAGCTGTGAACTAGGCACCGGAACCATGAAAGCCGAGTATGGCTGAATAATACACAACATTGAGGTGTGCCAACTATCCACAGCATCGGGGCTGCTTTTGCAGCCACGGAAATAGGCATGGTTTTGTACGATGGCGCCCCACTTTTTTAGCTGGCGAAATGCATGCCATCGATCAGTGTTTTCTCCATCTGTTGTATTGTATTAGTGTGCATCTAGATGCCCGTTCTTGCTCCCTCCGTCCCCTTCCTTCCCCTTCCCTTGTTCGCTCACTGCCCCCTGTGCTGCTGGTCCTCTACCTCTATCGTAGTTGATGGCGGTGCGGGAAGAGATGTGGGCCCAGGCGGCCAGGGACAGGGATGCGCTCGAGGCGGAGCTTAGCTTGAGGCACGAGGCCGAGCGGTCGAGATTCCTGGAGGAGGCCGGCGAGCGTGACAGCGAAATCGTAGAGGAGGTGGGCGCATTCTTGTGTTTTTTGTTAGCTGCAGTAGCTATGCAAGCCTGTCGCTCCGCCAGGCTTCGTGGACTTGCACAGCGTTGTTGAGAATGTTGAGAAAAAACAAGAAACGATAATGATTGATTTCTATGCGCAGTGGATGGAGGCAAGGTTAATGATTTCAACGGGAAACTATCTCTCCGTGAAACTTTTTCGTAGTTTGATGCTTGAGCTTCGGTACCATTCTCCAGCTACCATCGGATCAAGCGAGTGAGTCCACGCTATTATTACTAGAATGCCGTCATTGTACGATGGTACATCATCTGCATGATGAGGTAGAAGGCGTTCTCGTTGTTGGCTGGGTGCAATGGCGATTGCGACACAATACCGTTGGATTCTGGTCTAGCCCAAAACCGACCTTATACGAGAGAGAGAGAGAGAGAGAGAGAGAGGACGGATTGCGTTGAATTTGTCGATGTCAGTCAAAAGTGTTTCAGAAGTCCTTCTGTGGTCTACACTTGGGTCGGCAAGTGATTTCTTGCCGTGGTCTCAGTCTCGATGGCGGCGCATGTCTTACTGATTCGTATTCGTTACCGGGAGTTTTGCCGTGGTTGATGTGGTGAGCATACATCGCGGGGGAGCACAATCACAACTGGCATCACACGGTTCCGCGACTGTTCACTTTCTTGCAATGTTCTGTTAGCGAAAATATTTCAAGAGTCCGTGTTGAACGAACTTTTTCTTTGTTTGTCGGTGAAACGGTACCTGTAACGGTCCGTGATGGGTGGCCTCTACCAGGTGAAGCGCAAGATGGCGGAGGAAATGGAACGGGATCGGGAGTTGTACGCACAGCGGGCGGCGTTGGCGGAAGAGGGCCAGGAAATCGCTCGCGAAGAAAGAAATCAGCTCCAGGTAGGCCAAGAGACTCGTTATTTTCGGCTATTTTCGCTTGCGCGTATCGTATCGGACGCTGGCGTGCGATGTATGTAGCAAACCCAGCTTGTCTCTCGCATTGAATGACAACGAACAGTTGCCTAGTTTTTCTCTCAGGTACACAGCGAACACAGCAGTTCGTGGTATCCCTCTGCACATGTTCGCCAGAACGTTTCTCTCCTTCGAACAGGCCGCCGCCGCGTCTGAGATGACGGGTTGAAACGGGGGAAAGCCCTTTCGATCTTTCAATTGCTTCCCAGTAGGATGCGATGCTTCAGTTTATTCCGTTGACTCAACCACAGTATTGTGGTGATGCAGTGTTTTACCAAGTCCTCATTTCAGCACGAATACTCCACCAACGAAGCATTGTGTGAGTGTCCAAGCACCGCGACACGGCATTCTTCCATCGATACCGTCATTACACTCCAAAGACTACACGGTGAAGGCAATGCTGCGGTTTCACTCTGAACCCCGAGCCCATTCATACCCCAGCCTTAGCCATAAGTTAACCGTCAACCTTCATCCTTCGTCCTGATCCCGACACTTCCGACACTTGCAGGCGGAGAAGGAAAGCCTTCTACGGCAGCTTAAGGAGACCATGGAGATGGACGACGCCAGCCGCAGGAGGATCATCCTCAAGTTCAAAGCCAGGTATGTTGCGTGGACGCCTCCTTTGGCTGTTGCTGTTCGTTGCACACATCTAGTAACGTGATTCTCGTCCTCGGATGGCTTGTCTGTGTAAGGCTGTCGGGGGTGACAGGGTCACTTGTGACTGTCCATTAATCCGATGACTCACTGGCTCCTGCTGTCACGATGCTGTAATAGTGACCCATCAGTCTACTTGGTGAGGAAACACGTGCCGCGAGGGAAGGCGAGATAGATCAAGACAATGATGGGGGGGAGTTGAGGTTGGGAACGGTTGGCTCCTGTTGATGTCGCCACCTCCTGGCTAGTGCAAGCCAAGATCAAGGTTTGTTGTTGCCTCCGCTTACAGTGTGGCCCAATAGTGAGTGTGTTTTGACGACCTCTTCGAACTTTATGGCCTAAATTCGCGTGAAAAATCTCATCACCAGGGAACACGCTATGCGAAAGAACTTCGAGGCGGAGCTGAGGGAGGCAAGGGGTGAGGCGAGCACAAGCGGCGAGATTTCCGAAGCTACGGCTGAAGAGGAGGCGTGCCTGCCCTCGCCCAACACCCTACCGGCCAAGCGACCACGATCGACCATCAAATCGAAATCGAAGATGACCACTTCGTCGGCCTCTCCAAGCATGACTGCTGCTCCCACCATGGCTGCTGTCAAGTCTCCCGGCGGAGGATTGGCCTAAACAAGAGCTGCCTCCACCCTCGCGAGGCTGACCTTGAGCCGCCGCCCTGCCCAAGTACAGCAGTAACGCCGTCGGGTGGTTGAATGATGACGACGATGATGATGGGCATCTCCTCAGAGTTTGGTAGCCAAATAGGCACGGCAGAGTCCCTAGGAATCAGCCGATTAAGGCCAGGACGTGGCGCTTGCACCCGTGGGCCCCGCCCGCAAGCCTGATATGATATTATATGGTTTGATCCAAGATTACGATATGATATGATAACCTTGCACACGGGAAAGCCGCGTTGGTGGGTGAATGAGAGGGGTGCTCCTCTTGCCATGTGGCGTTGGTGACCGCCATGAAATTCTGTCCGATACTACGGTAGATTTTTTAGTTCTCGGCATGTATCCGACAGAAGAAAAAGCTTCCGGTCGTGCAGGCAACGGGGGGGTTGGGTGGTAGGCTGCTCGCTACCAGCGTGGCTTTAGTATAGTGGCTGGAGTCAGTCGTGCTGGGGATTTACGGCTGTGACACGTGACCATCCTCGTATCGCGGTATTATCGTTGCTTGCACGTGGCCGGCGACAAGAGTATTGGATGTCAAGTTGCCTCGTACCAGGCGTTTAGCGTGAAGTTTATTATGACCAGAGGTGGATTATAATAGTAGGTGTAACCCCGGTGTTGCGTCCATCAGATGTTGATGTTTCGTGTGGTGCGAGTTGATGTCTAAAGCAGGAGACAAAAGTATAGGATTGTTGCATGACTCTCTCCTCGAGTGAAATCGCGACCGTCGACACGGATGGAAACAGACGGCATGTTTCGTGGCCGGGAACGGCAGGCTGTGGCAATGAGCATGGGTTGGCAGTGTTTGTGGGGTGTACGATACAGCAGACAGGTGGTGTCACTCACACGACGGTACCGCCCTTGAAAACCAGCATTTTTGCCCCTGTCCTCCGTGTCTCTCATTCTCTCCCTCTCTCTCTCTCGATTGGTATTCGTGGATCGGATGATGACGATCATGATTGATTTAATTGGTACTACTGTAGTCTGGGTTCTCTTATAGGTAGGCGACTGCCGTGTCGCCTTTGCTCCCCTGTACGTACATGTCACCAAGACAAGAGTAAACAGCAGTGGGAGCTCTTACACTTGACTTTTTAAGTGTGTCGGGTGGAGTTTCGTTTTTTTTCGGATTTGTTTTGTTCATAATGCCCGACCTTGTTTTGCGGCGGCGTTGAAGCGTTGTGACAAACATCCCTCGGGCTATAGCCTAGCTTGCACGTTACCTGCTCATTGGCGCACGCGCGCTCTCTCACTCTTTGCGTCTCTCTTGTCTGTCTGCGCTTGGCGCAAGTTACTCGCTATTCGAAGCACACACCTTTCCCCTTTGCACAATGTGTTACTTGTCGAAAAACATTTCAATTTCATTTCCTTCAGGCCCACGATGCCTGCGTACCGTCAACACGTATCACTCATCACGCTCACTTTGAGCAAAAATCACACCAACCACCCATTTCACAAATACATTGTACCTCCGCCATTGCCGATACTGTACTCAAGTCTACCGCTGTACATGACCTGTCCAAGCCTCGGCAGAGCGCTGCCACACTAGTTATTGGGTGAAAGAAACACAAGACGCTCAAAAGTCAAAACCGCAGCAAGCTACAATATCTGTTCCTCGCACTCCTGCTGTAGGACAACGTCAACTGAACTGGACACGATACCGCCAACAGGCCTCGACGTTCCCAAAACATTCCACAACATAGCCTTTGCTACTACTGTACCATGGGTGGCCACCCCTTGTCCCTGTCTCTACATAAGTCGCCTCTAGGCCCTGGTGGGCTTAAAACCTGTACTGGCTGAACCCATCTACCTCATATTTCTCCGAGCACTCGTCCATACGTCAAGATCGTCGACAACGAGCGAATCTGGTCCCGGACCTCACCCGTCCCCCCCCAACCCCGGTTCGGCGACCGCCTACACCACCTCAACACTTTGCCCCCAGGGGACATCAAGACTTCAAGTTTGGCAACGAAGTTACCCTCGCTGGGTACACAGTAATTTGTTGGTTTTGAGGCCGTGCGACCCCCACCAAGCATACTTCCACACGATTTAGGAAATGCACGCATCAACGCGCGCTGGATCTACAACTATCACAGCGCGGCCAAGGTTTGCACCATTGCACTATTGAAGTCAATCCATCTCCGCCGTGAGTGTGTGTGTGACCGAGTGTTTTTGTCGGTAGTACTTTCCTCTTTCCTCTCGTCTGTTCTGGTGCCAGTCTATCACACGTTCGAAACATGTTTGACTTTCAGTTTCCAATAGGCGCGCCAATACTCAAAGCAGTACAATAGGCGAGGTGAGTCACACAAGAGCAAGACAACTAACACAGGGACAAAAAACAACATGGAGTATCTACTGTCCCATGTTACCCCTGCGTTACGGTGCTCTCGCCTTCGGTGTTAACGCCAGAAGCACGAAGGGCACGTTCAGCAGTCCCTCCCCACGTACGGTGTACATTCACAAGCAAACCATTCTCTAGATGGCAAATTTGTCACCGTCCCTAGAAAGAATCGAACCCACTATCTAGTACCAGTAGTATATAGTGCAGTCTTGACCACGGGTCGGCCGTCCGAGTCGAGCGATGTGAAGGCATGTCAAGTGAAATCGCCCGTTTGCTCTTCCAAGGCACGGATAGCAGGTCTGGCCCGAATCAAATGGCATTGTACGTGGTAGTAGCGTGTAGTAGCGTAGTACAAAAACGGCTACCGGCGGGCAGGGACGGGTGCCGATGTTTCTGCTGCCGGGGCTGCTGGAGGCGGCGGCGGCGGCGGCGGCGGCGGGGTGTCGTCGTATTTGGGCTGCTTGACGTTGAAGATGGCGCGGATGGTACGAGTCACAGCGCGCTCCGAAAGGTTGGATGCAAGCTGGACGGTGAGCTCTTGGGCTTCTGGCTCCCTCAGTAGTCGCCGCAATAGCGGGATAATCTGAAATGAAAGAACAGAAAAATACGGCGAGCAAACAGAGTGCAGTAGCTCGTCAAAAAACGGGGCAATGCATCCTGCTCGATACATTCTACTTCGTACACGACAGAAAAGATACATAAAACTGACGGGCGCGGGAAGGCTAGTGCTTGGATCCAGCTAATAGGGTTTTCGGCATCCGACCTTCCAAAATATACGGGAAGGACGTTTGCTGACTTGTATAGAAAATTAGCACCCGCCGGTCGAGCCATCCGCCGGCTTAACAAGAGAAAAACCTAGCTGTACGCATAACGCGAGTTTTCATGGACGACTGCGCCATGGAAGAAACTAAACAAACATGAGGGAAAAAACGTTCGCATGGACCCATCACTCGACGTTATACTACTGCTGTCATAACCTATTATTTCTTCGTTTTAGTGAAACGATAACTCCCCCCTCCGACCGATCGCACCTTTCCAGCGTCGAACCCTGCGCTACTGGTGAGGAGGTTGACCACGCGAGCGGTGGAGGCCATGGCAGGCGTCATGTCCTTGTTGGCCATCAGGTCGTCTAGCACCTGACGGTCTCCAGACAGGAACCCGGGGATCTTCCCCGCGTTGATCTGCGTGTGAGGGGCGGGTGGTGGGTGGGACGGGCATCGCCAAAGAGGAGATGCCAACGGGATGGTCCGAGAGAGCTTCGTACCGACAGGGTTGCATGAGGCGAAAGGCTGAAGCTTCTCCACCAGCAATTAATGAGACACCTTGATTGGCCACGCTGTGTGTGTATCGTAGTGATAGTTTGGTATCTTTTACAACCAGCGAGGTATTGTTGCAAAACATGGAGCCAAACAAATGGCCCACAATGATGCAGGCAACAAAACAGGACCCTGGTACAGAGATGACATGGAAAATTTCCTGCACGGCTTTCGTTCACTCGCAAATATAACCGATACAACAAAAAAGGGGCATGCATACATGCATACCCGATACCAATCAATCCCCGATACGACCTCGGTAGACGATGATCAAAATTACGTGCGAAGTGCAGTAATCGTGCTTTGTTCATGCGTCAAAACTAGGCATATCGTCATGTATCTCACCTGGCCCACGTTCTTTCTAGCGAACGTGATTGCGTCGACACCGAGCTGGTCCACTTGATCAACCAGTTGCACAGACAGCTGCTGCCTGATCTGTGCCCCGTTCTCGCTGAGGAGGTAGTCTACCATCTGGTTGATGGCAAGCGTCACGTCATAGTCGCGAGTGCTGCGCGCCTCTTCCAACAGCTCTTCGAACCGTTCCCACCTGTCACACCACGGTGAAGCAAGAGCGGCACCAGGCAGCCTTCAATTCAACCAAATGGTCGAAACACCAAAATACTCTAAAACAATCGATTCATCGTACCACCTGTGGGATGGAAATTGCAATTGAGCTCCTGCTTACAGGTATGTCACTCGTGCCATGTATTCCACATTCACAAGCGCCGCACGCCGCGTAAAAAAGACGATACAACGATTACCCCACCGGATGGCCACTTCCATGTGACGGCATATGCATATGATCCTGTGAATGCGACGTACACCTTTGGCGCCGGAGAGACAAAATCGTCCAGTACCTAACCCATAACACCAGCACACCGTTACATACTTGCACACCGCTTGCTCTTGTGGAGTGCGTGTTTCGCACATGCTTGCTGAATGACACAGACGTCATGGCTTGCCATGTCATGCCATGCCATGCCATGACGCTCGTTGTTTGGCTGTCGCTCACCTCGGCTTTCCGTCCCTGAATAGGAGCTGTTGTAAAGCATCCTGCAGCTCCGGAGACGAGTCGGTCAGCAACCGGCTCGCGATGTACGGGTAAGCTTCCGAGAGGATGCGTGACTCGCGGTCCACCTGTCATGCGGTGCGGTGCGGCAATGGTCAGCGAGGACGGTCACCAGCAAGGAATGTCATGTGAATCTATTTAGCGTATCGATCCACTCAAGCATCGACTCTGCGCACGCAATTTCGTCAAACCAAACCGCACCCTCGAAACTACCGATTTCACGTTCCCAGCAGGCGTACATAGCTTTGGGATTCGACACATGGCATTAAATCACCTGTAGCGCAACTCCCTCAAGCACCCCCAGGCAGCGGATGATGGCAATGTAATAAGGCGGCAGCGAGAAGGGGAACGTGTACATGACATCCCCGAGCTGGTTGATCACGTTCTTGAAGTTCAACTCCGACACCGAAGCGTTCAGAACGTCCGGCAGAGCTTTCGCCAACGCTGCAACGATCGGGGCCGTATCCTGGAGATAACAGTACGAGAGGGGGGGCGCAGATAGCTGAAGTCAGGTCGGGTCTGCCGGTGGAGTGACACAAAACCGAACAGCGCACTCGTGAACCGCCCATGTTGATGAAAGTGACATTTCTGGCGGTGGTTGTATTGTAGTGGTCAGCGTTTGTGAGACGCGCGCAGGTGTAAATCGAACCTGGTACTTGTCTCGTCCCCGCGGAATCGACTAAAACCATGCCAAACTCCGCCAAGCGACTAAAACCACGGCAGGGTGAGCGTGTGGAGTACACCACACACCACGGCCAAGGCCACGAACACGCAGACACAGCACCTGCAGCAAGCTCTTGAGGCTTGTGAGGGCAGTTTCGAACGCTCTCCCAACAACGGATCACCAGAACCACACGAAAGTACAGTAGGACTATGCCGACGTGGCTTGGGGGTAAAATCGGACTTGGACACCGGTACAGTACAATACCTGATCCTGCGGGATGAATCCCAAGCGCTTGTAAAGGTCGGCCAGCGCCACGAAGTCGCGGTTAACCAGGTGAATCACCGCCTCGATTATCCCGTACCGCTGTCCCGCTTCCACGTAGCTAACCTGTAGATACCATCGTGCGTCGGGTTGGAGAGCATTGGACAACGGCAAGTGTTCGACGACACAAGATATAACATCTCCTTTATCTCGATAGCCAGGCCAGGTCGCCTACCCCCTACCCAACGTCATGTTCAAGGAACTGCGGTTCCCTTGCATATCAAAAAAATACACAGCCGGCAGCAACATCTAAATAAAAGTGTTGAAATGTCACGCTTCCTCTCGTATTAGACTTGACAGCCTCGCGAATACCGCTTATAGTAAAAGCGGGTGTAAGCACACAAAAAAGAAAAAACTGATAAGCCTCAACAACACGCACACCTGAAGATATCCAAACCACAAATAATCCACAATACCATGGCATAAGCACTCTCCGACCGCCTTGCATTTTCCTCTCGTCAACTCACTCAATCATCTACACCGTGCAGAAAACAATAAACGTCAAACCGACAAGGCAACCCTTCAATCTGCTTTCGTCACTTACATCACTTCTATCCATTGCGGGGGGCTGCCCGAACTCTCTCCATACCATACAACAGGTGGGTGCCCGAACTCTTTCCACACGACACAAGCTTATCCAGTGTAAAAAATATCACTACCACTCACCATGCCGAAGTCCAAGTAGCAAAGCTTGCCGTCTGGTAGCGCCAGAAGGTTTCCTGCAATTCATTGGTAGCATTGGGGAGGATCTTTCATCTTTAGGAGTCGTTCGGGAGTGGGTGCAAAACTGTTCGCTTGTCTATACCATACCAGATATTAAAGTCTGCAGCTCAACATTTTGGCGGAAGTGGGCCCTCTTCATCTTGCTGCTCGTGAATCGTCAACATCCCAGCAGGAGCCTCAAATGCCAACGTGTCAAGTCAAGGTCTTATCCTACTGTACCACAGCAGTTTGCCATATAACAAGAAAAAGACTGTTTCGTGGCGTACCGGCGTGAGGGTCCGCGTGGAAGAAACCGTTCTCCAGCATCTGCCTCAGGGAGCATTGCACCTGCACAGCAACAACAAGTAGGGGATAGGTGTTCGTTCACGCGGCGTGTAGAAACGGCCGGGGTCAGAATACCGAGGGAAGCCTTCCCCAGCGCCATGGCGATAAGAGCATCCGAAAGAGAGTTGCCGCGGAAAGCGCGCGTTGCGTCCTCCCATGTACACAAGATGCCAGGCCGGTGCTAAAGCGAGAACCCTATCGCCCCCCAGAGTAGACCCACCTACGGTAGCGTGCATCAACATTCAACACAAGCACCGTCACCCCTTGGATACCACGACCAAATGGTAGTCCGAGAACACCGTCGGTTCAGACCTCTAAACACAAGCCCGTACGGCACACGTAAGTACCAACAACGACAATCTCACGCTCATCACGATGCAGGAAAACAACATATACCACCGAACCACGGTGCCACACGCTGGGATTTGGAATCAGCAACCAAAAGATCAGATCGCATCTACAGTACAAACGCTTGTAGTTTAGTTTACACATGCGACAGGAAGGAGGGCCTGTTCTCACCATCGTGTCAACGAGTCTCGCTGGCTCCAGACCGTACTTGTCGAGCATAACCCGGTCTGACAGTCGTGCCCCCTCCACCCACTCCATTGTCATCACTTCTCGAGACGTCAGTTCCGCGTATACCTTGAGGAGAGGAGAGCAAAGCAGAAGAAATCCCACAAGCACGTGAGCGCATTCTGAGGTGACGAGAGAGAAAGGGGCTTCGTGTCTGATCCGCGCAGGACCCCCCCCCCCGCCCGAAAAAAAACAAGACCGAGTCGATGCCAAGCAAAGCAAAAAGAAGATCTCTTTGCTACTGCTGCTGGTATAACCACTGCTACACGATGCGTGACTACAAACGTAACGCTCTCTGGGTAGGGAATGAAAACGAGCCACAGAGTGGGTTTCGCAGGAAATCGGCCTTCGGAAGACCTGAGCGATTCATGTGACAGATAGGGAGTGCCGACAAGCCTTGCAGCCGAACACCGTGCAAAACTTTTGAGAATACAGTACTGTAGGGTATCCAATCGCACCCGCTGCAGCGACATCAAGCCAATCATCCCTCGTAACGATAGGATAGGATAGGATAGGCCCATCGAACTGCTGCAGCATACGTGGGGCAAAGGCATGAGTTATGGCATCACAAGATCAACAATACAAAGCGTGGACCTTGAAGCAGCAAAATAATGACACACAACGACAGGTGCCGGCCTGATCGATAGCAAAATACGCCGCTCAACTCCATAAATTCTTGGCAAATAATCCCCCACGACACGGCGGACGTGAGGATATTCATTCCCATTTCCTGGATTGTTTCTAGTTGGCCCCAAGTCCTTTCATTAGCGACCGGGTTCGCGAGGTCTGCGCTAACAACAACAACAACAACAACAACAACACGATGTGCCAAAAAGACAAAAACAACATGTCACTAGTAGCACCTCTGTGGCTCCTCCCTCACCCGCTTCTGTCTCTCTCTGTCTCTCTGTCTCTCTGTTTCTCTCTCTTCTCTCTCCCTCTTTCTCCCTATCTTTCCGTTCCTCCCTCTCTCCCACCCACCTTAGGCACAAAAACATCGGGGATGTTCGCGTACAGCTCCGCGAACCGCTGGCAGTTAACCATCTCCGCACGGTAGTCAATCTCCCTGTAGATCAACTCCCCGAAGTCGTCGATGATGTTGGTCAGGTCCACCTCTCGCTTCAAGACCTTAAGCGCCTTGGTCAAGAACCCTGCGTAGAAACGCAGCACGTAGAGGTCGAGGGAGATAGTAGACTCGCAGTTCGGCCTCTGGACCTTGATCGCGACAAGGTTTCCGTTAACGCGAAGCCGGGCTTTGTACACCTGCAGAAAACAGCAGCGTCGAATCATAGACCGCATGATGCAGAAGACAGCGAAGAGGGGAGCTTCTCAGGGATGGGGCGCACCAACGCACACATTCAATCGATCGTACTATTATAGCGTATTTGGTTCCGCGGCAGGCGAGGGAGTCACGGGTGCCCACGAGGCTACGGCTGCTGTACCGTACAGCACGCAGGCTTGACAAGACAAAACAAGGCGAGACACGACAGGAGGGAAGGCGGTGACGTGACAGTTGGCTTTCCTTTCCTTCATGTGCGCACACGTCCAGTCCATTCACCAACCGTTCGTTTGTGTAGCTGCCAACCGAGATACACTGTTCACGACTTCCGAGGGTTGCATCAGCGAAGAGAACGTGCGTCGGGGGGGCTCCGCCGGCGACACAGCAACAGACACGGTTCTCAGGTTTCCTCTTGAAACAACTCTTGTAGATATGTCCCTCGGAAACCACCCACAGCGACAATTTCGGCATCGACAAGTTGGATATGCCGGTACGTCATCGCGCCACTCCCCCGGCGCTCACACACAGAATGCCAAGCGGGGTCGAATCTTGATGCCGAAGGGGCGCCTCATCATCTTTGCCTCATAATCCAAAACTTGCCTGCCCGATAGACGCCGCCGCGATCGGCTCCGGCTCAACCAGCTCGTACACGTCCTCGAAGGGCACCCCGAGCTCCAACTCCACCACCGCAAAGGCCTCCTTGTTGCTAAATGCCGGAACACGGTCCTGCACGGGCGAGGGGGGTGGAAGCGACACCGGAGTATGTGGCGGCGGTGGATGGGTCACACCCATGGGATAGGGGAGGATGCCACACATGCACGGGTCGAAGGATTTAAGGGCGCTCCAGCGATGGTGTGGGGGCAGCGCTGATGCGCAGCAGCTTTCGGTACGGTATCACCACCACACCTCTCCTGAGCTCGCGAAGCGGGTTGTCAGTGTTGACACGACAGCAATAACAACAACAACAACAACAACAACAACAACAACAACAACACTACCAAGCACCTGCAGTTTCTGGAGCTCATCGAGGTACTCCTTGGGAAGCAGGTCAGGTCTGGAGGACAGCGCCTGGCCGGCCTTAATGATGGCAGGCCCAAGCCGGCCGATGATGTCCAGCAGCTCCCCCGCCCGCTTCTTACGGTTCTTCAATTCCACGCCAGACTAAAACCGCCAAGCCATCACAACCCATCCAGTTGCGGTCCGCAGGTACCGAGCACCAAAAAAACGCGGAAATGGGGTCAACGCCATTGGAAGCAAGAAATTTACTGTGAATAAGGGTGTTGGTGGGAAGCTTGCGGGTGGATTGGAGGCGGTATTGCGCAAAATGACGTTTGTGTCTCTCCATAGCATAATAGACGACACGCCACATCGTCGCGCCTATTCACCAACGCCGTTGAACGTCAGCGAGCCGAACTTTCCTGTACTCCAGACAATCGTCCTTCAGCAAGTCAAACAGAGCTTCACGGCGGCACGAGCAGGCAGGTCTAGTCTACCCCACAGGTTCCCTCTAGCGTTGGTCCTCAATACTCAATACCAAGCTCGCCCTTACTGGCTCTACGTGACTCACGTCACATCACGTGGCAGAGAGTACCGTTTGGTTGCGGATCGTACCGCACGGCTCGGGAGAGCACCGTATACCGGTGCATGCCTACCACGGGCATACAACAGGATCGCCTCGCCCAGTAGTACAGCAGCAATACCCTACCAGGTGTGATTGTGATGATTGTGATGTGTACATGCATTCATACACACCTGAATGTCAAACAGGACCTTAGCCACGAACGTCCCAAGCGGTACGAAGAGCTCGACGTTTCTCACGAGCCACTTGACGGGCTGCTTGAAGAGCTGTTCCTCCATACGAACTGGGTCGTATCGCACCTCTGGCTCGGCAACCTGACCGACGTGATAAAATATGTTAGTCGATTCGCGTCGTCACATAAGCTGCCCTGAGTCATGCAGTGGGCGCGACACCTGAAGGTACTCGATTTTATCTTTTTGCCCTCTGCCAGCTTCGATGCATTGCATTCGGTCCTGTACGCTCAACATGCTGAAAAGACGTACTTCCAAAGATTTCAGATTCTCGATTGCCGCCACTAAGGAAGAGCCACCTCCCGTGGTTCGCAACAAGTCTTAGTCTTTGGAGAGCGATCATTGAAGCAGCCGAAGTAGCACCTGCCATATAAAATCATGGCAGTTGCTCGGTGTAAACCCACAAGGGAGTCCCGCATCCCGCATCGCGTGAACAAATTCGGCGAACGAGGACGATTGTCGCGTCGATTACCACTGTACACAAACACCTACCACGGTACAACACTACGCAGGCACTCACTGCTTCTGACCCGCTCTTGGCGCCTACCCCGCAGTACTGTGCATCTATCAGTCTATCCCCGGTTCACCTTGAACTGGAGATCCCTGACCCTGGTTTGCTTCCGAAGGCCGGTCATCTCATCCAGCTGTTCGCCTGGAGGGAAAGCGTAGTCGCCCGTCGCCTCCAGCAACCTCTCACGGGCTTTTCCCAGTCGCCTGCAGCAGTCAGTTGCATTGCATTGCATTGCATGGCATTGCAATAGCAGTCAGTTGTGGCGCGAGCACGTGGCACACGGCGGGCAGGATGAACCTGCGCAATGAGCGCTGGCGAGAAGAAAACTTGACTACCAGCACTGCCGTTGGCTTGATACCTGGCTCTTTGCCTGTCGTCTCAGACTGCTGTGTGCACGTGTGTCTATCTAACCGTTGGCTGTGTGCTGTAGCATCGACCAATTTTTCTGGCTCAAGTACGAAAATACATGAAAGACGCTCGTTTTCATCGTGTTTCCCCGTCCCATCTACATTGTATTCTGGACAGCACTCTCACCCCGTTCATATGTTTGACGGACCAGCGGGGGTCACACAGGAGGAGTAGGAGGGGTACTGCTGTAGCCTTCAATTCTAACACGAGAAGGGTTCAGCAGTCCCTTCCCTCTTACAAGCAGCTGCGTGTAATCACGGCTGTGCGCCATTCACCTCTATACTGCGAGTTGAACTCCGGAGATATCCGAACCCACACCCCAAGAGCATCAGAAGGCTGCAAGCTTCCCAAGCGGACCACTTAGGGTTCTACTGCTGTTGTTGCGTGACCGAGCCGTGTTTGCGAAATACGATTGAGAAAACATACATGCTTTCGAGTCCACACCGTTAACACAAGGAAGGAGGGGAACACACAAGGCTGCACGGACAGAATGAGCCAGCCTCGAGACTTCAGACAAACAAGAACATGTGCTTACGAGTATTCGCGAAAAAGGTAGACTCGTGGAACCGTCAGTGTTCCCCCCGCCCCCCCGGAATCCCGTCCCAGCTGCAAAATGGTGCTTGTGCAGGGTAGGTTATTTAGTGGCAGCCTGTCTCTAATGCGTTTGAGGGTTTGCTTGTCAGTGCCATACGGAAGTGTACCAAAATTGGTTCCCTCGTACAATAGGCAAGGGCAAGGACGTTGTGTTGGGCTTGACGATTGGAGCAGCACGAGTGTGACATCAGTGCGAACAAGTCCGTTGCAATAGGCCGTGGAAACCATAGATGAGCACACTTATTAACGATTTCCACCGCCAATTGCTACG
>FN649727.1:8225693-8260474 GCA_000310025.1 Ectocarpus siliculosus | reverse complement strand
GATTTCCTCCGCTTTATTGCAATGGACTTGTTCGCACTGATGTCACACTCGTGCTGCTCCAATCGTCAAGCCCAACACAACGTCCTTGCCCTTGCCTGCTGCTGTACAAGGGAACCAATTGGTACACTTCCGTATGGCACTGACAAGCAACCCGAAACGCATTAGAGACAGGCTGCCACTAAACAGTCTACCTGCACGAGCACCACTTTGCAGCTTGACGTTTGGTATGCGTAGATTGTTCTTATCGGTCTCTGCAGCAGTCACCCTTTGTGGGGACTACCGCAGCTTAAAAGCTGCTGCACGGTTCTTGACGCCATTTTACAAATGCTTGAAATGAATGTTGAACTTGTTCTTGTAGGGAAACTGAAACTGCTACATGTACAATGCCACGCATCAATGCTGCTGCAGATCGTGCACGCTCTCTAAAACGGGCCGCAACAGAGAAGACTCCGCCGTGGCGTGCGTTGAAGGGACTAGAAGGCAGAACAGAATATACAGTACCTCTCTCTGGCTAGCCCATTGCACTCAGCATAACTCCCCTACTGCCCTCAAAACTCTTGGGGGATTGAAATATAATAAAAGCATGACAGCATGACGCACAAAGGCCCCGCAGCGGTGATGTAGCGTACGTCGATAGTGCTCGGGGACCTCCTCAGTCAGAAATAGCAGCTAACCCATGCCTGATTCGTTTCTCACCTGCTTTGTTGAGCGGGCGTCTCCCCTTGCAGCTCTGTGGTCACCGTCATCGCCGGCACCCCCCGCCGCAAGCGCGCGGAGGTTCTCCTCCTACTCCAACCCTCAACATCCCTCAACGAGGGTTGCTGCTGGGATCGTGATCCCGTAGCAGCGCTGCTTCCGGACGGCGCGGAAACTACGAAACCGGCAGCAGGCGTGGTCGGGGCGCCTGGTCGACGGGAGCGCGACGACGAGGTGGCTCTCGCGGGCCCCAAGAGCAGGAGACAGGCCAGCACGCCGCATGTTCGTGATCTCTGCCGTTTGCGCATCTCGAGCAACAAGCGATTGCTCCTCGTTGCCTGCTGCTACAATATACCAGCTGCCGTGCTGGTGCTGCTCGTCGACACCGGCCTCCGGCCTCGTCCGCTGCTTCAGTAAACTCCTAGCGTGCGTCAGTCTCGATCAACACCACCCACAGCAATGGCCGGTACCCTCAAGTTAACCTTCCCTCGGGTAGCTAGATTTTCGTGTATGGAGCGTCAGCTGTCGCCGCTGATGCAGCTCAATGATGCTGAACAAGTCGTCGGGCGGGCGAATCAGCTGAACGAATCAGGGGATATGCGATATCTGCCCCTGGGTTTCCAGCCAGAATTTTGGTTCACGTCTGCATGTCACTTCATCGACGGTTTCACGATTACTGCTGTAATTCCCATTATCCACCCTCCTCCTCACGTTTGATTGTATCCTTCTGTGATTGCACCTTTGCCTAATTTCTACGCGTATCAATCCTTCGAACGTAGTAGTTGCGACGTCGCTTGTAGTAGTAGTACTACTGCTGTACTTGGCTTACACAACCTTTATGATTGATTCAGGATGTACTCGTGTGAGCTCCCTCGAAACTCGAAACGCTTGCGTCTGATTCAGGCATAATGTGAGTGCCTGGACACTTGATGTACCAGGTGCATGCTGTAGATGAAAAATGAAGTGCTGTGATCGCACCGCATGGCGCCGATCAGACCGCCTGATCGACAGCATAACGATATTTTCCATTCGCCTTCACCTTCACGTTTGTGCATCCCTGCTGTTGTAGTGACAGCGGAAGCATGCCGCATTGGTTTCCTTCCTTCCTTCCTTCCTTCCTTCCTTCATTCGGCCGAAACCTCGACCCCAAACGCCGTCCCTTTGCCCGAGGTCGAGCGGGGTATGGGGAACCTCTCCACATCGACCGATTATAGTCGGGGAATAATGATAGTTGGCAACAATGTCGTGGCAATCTATCCCGAAGGACGCAAAAGCAAGCACAAACTTGTGGATTTCTCCTTTCTTAACTTGTCTTGACTACAACAAAAAAAAACTTTCTGTCCGCCGATAGACGAGCGTCTGGCAACTTGAGTCCAGGATAAATGATTCTACTCCCGAGCGCTTTGAGGAGCTACCTCGCAATCAACACGAAAACGGCCCATCCCCGGCATTCAATATCGAAAAAGAGACAACGCAAGAGCTGCTTGCCCGACTTCTTCGGGAGAGCCCCCTGATGAAAGCACAGCCACGCGACCGCCGTCAAGTTATTCGATACTACTCGACACTCGGCACTTGACACACACACACAGCTTCTTTCCTTGTTCTCTCGCCCTCCTCCTCGTTTACAGCTGCTCTGCTGCTGCACAAGCTCTGCCTCGCGGGTACAAGTCGCGCCACTGGAAACCTTTACATCAAACTTACAACGGTCCTATTTTATTGCGCTGTTGGAGCCTGACACATACACAACAGACGACACATCTTCTTGCTCGACGAGCGAGCCTCTCTCTTCAGCTGCGGTCGAGTTGCAGCATCAACTGTCCATGAGGACACGTCCCGCCATGACCAGCAGCGCCGCGCTGACATAAGGGCTTAATCGCTCTCCCACCCGGGCCGCTTTCCAGCACAACCCTGCGGTCGCCAATGCAAGAAGGAGAACGACCGGCACAACCAAAGAGGGTCGAACGGTGCAAACCTTTACCGCGCAAATACAGTCATAATATATCGTTAAGTGCTGTGCTTCACCCTCGCCGTAGCTCCTATTGTATGCATAGAGCCGTTTCTTGGAAGCGTGAGACATATCAACGGACGATAGCACGGTTGGTGGTTTCAAAGCATGAAATGCCAGCCTCCACCGTGCACCTGTAAATTGCTGAACCTTCTTCTGAACACTACCGGGAAAGTTCCTGCACAAGCCACGGCTATTTCCTCAGCATCGTGCCGTGCGGCACGTCACCGTGTATGCAAGGTACTGTACTGTATTCATACCATCAACCGACACGGCGGCGGTGCCCCAGTAACCACACGAACCTACCTCATGACATGATTCTTGACGCCTCATTCAATATCACCCGCGTGTCCCATCATATCAACCCCGCAATAGAAAACGCAGCGGTACACCATTATATGGTGCAATTGATGGGGAAGGGCAAGGGGTTGGCCGATCCAGGCCGTGGCATGTCACGTGGACGCATGTGTTACGTCGTGCGTTCCTGAGAGCAGTGGCCAAACATTTGTCTGGCACGAATGAAGTACACAGCGTATTTTCTGCATCAAGATGGTAGATGGTAGGACCACGACTGGAAGAATGAAGCAGTTGACAACCTCTTTGCAGAGCACAAAGAGGCCCTCTTACGGCCAACTCCTGTGTCAGCCCTGACCAGCAGCATGCGCTTGCACCGGATTGCTATTGCTGACAAAACACGGAAACACGAAGTCCCGGATGCATGCATGGAACCGGCAAAGCCGACACTGAGCTGGTGCAGCAGTGCAGCACACCGTGTGGTGCCTGCGAGAATCGGCCTTGGTGCAACATAACGCTGATCGTGCACGTGGAAGGGGACACGGGTGTTGTATAATAGCAACTCACTCACCTCGCAGGCCACTGTGTGAACCATCCTCGACATCAAATATTCCCTTTCGGTACCCCCTGACGTACGTGCAGACGCATATCAACAGCAAAATGACCGTCAGGAGGTCGGGCATGCTAAAGAGCGCCGACTGCACCAAGGGAGGAGGGGAGGGGAGGGGAGCGTAGGGAAGCGGAAGCACACGCGTAATCAGTACAAGTAGGGGGTGGCCGTACGTTCATTAGCACCTGCGGCGGCGGCTAAAGGGGCAAAGATCAGGATCGCCATTAGCAAAGGAACATGCCGTTGTGTGTGCTTTTGATGTTTTTTGGTCCCATCTATTCTGATGCCAAGGCTTCACCTTTCGGCATGTGTTTGACTTACAGCAGTATCTGTCGGGGTCAACAAATGTAATAGGGAAGGGAACACCAGATATTTACGTTGTACGTTCCTTCTATTGTCCCACCTCTCCCCCTGCCGTGCTCGCCTTTCAAGTGTTACGGTCCCTGATTCTGTATTGGTTACGGTCCCTGTGCACTCACGTACGTAAGAGTGACTCATGAATTAATCGCTCTAGAGTAAGTTAGCCTGTGACCTTGTGTGACCACGGGAATCGATCGCGTCATGCTGTAGATACAGAACAGCTGCCGGTTTCTTGGGCAGAGAGATCGGAACGGTAAATGTGAAGACAAGAACAACGACCGCAAGAGAGTGCAGAGCGTTCACCCCGGATAGAGATCAGAAGCCACAACCTGCCCCTTTTGGCCGGGGCGATCGAATTTGTGTGCAACATGCCAACTACCAACCGCAAGATTGCAGAAATTGCCAACAGCCATCCGCCTAAGCGCGTGTAAGAAGAAAATGCGGCGTAATGGCAGAGTTGGTTGCGGACGAAAACTAGCAGGCAACATATCGTACATTCCCAGGCCTTCAGCACGACTAGGGTCGGCCAGCACTGCGATGGAAATAATCAGGTGTTCATCGAAAACATGAGAGGGAGGTGTGGCTGCACGTCGGTCTACAGAAGTTACACTTTTGTAGCACACGCAACACGGCAGCGAAGGTGGGTCTTGAGTTGGTCCAAAAGAAGTGCCAGCAATAGAGGCAGCGACTTCCAACACAACGCAAGATCATGGTCATCACGGCTCACCATGGCTGATCAGCCCAGTGGCGCAGGGGAGCACGCCCACGTTCCCTCTTGCTCTGCTATGTATCGCCTGCCTGCCGCCCGTGGCCGATGCTAGGATGGTGAGCTTGTTTGGTAGCTTGCTGCACCAGGCAGCAGGTGCTGTCCGCAGGAGGGGGTGGGGCGGGATGGGGGGTTCCGCCAAGTACAAAATCGCCCCACGTCCACCGCAGCGCCCACACCGCACACAAAGCACACAAGACACCCGGAGACGCAACGTCCTGATGCTCACGACTAGCCGCAGTGGAACACGACTAGCTATCTTCGTGGTGGCCACCACCTCACTTGCTGCCGCTGCTGCTGCTGCTGCTGCCGTGGTGAGACCCTTGTTGTGCTCGTCTGAGTTACGCCGCACTTTCGATCATGCACGTGTATTTGAATCTTCTGCTCTTCTCAGTCAACGGCGCACTTCCGACAGAGATCACATCAATCGTGGACTCACGAAACTACCACCACCGCCTCAAACCCACAGGTGGCACAAAAACGCCCGAGGTCCAATGCAGCTCGTCAACGAACCAGGGTGGATTGTGCATGCTGGCGATGGCTGAAGAGGTGTTTCGGGAGCTTGTCCCTGGCGATACAACCTCGTCGGCCAGTGGGGGGCTACGAAGGCCTGATTGGCAATACGCCAATGGTACAGCTCCAGAGTCTCTCTGCCGCTACCGGCTGCGAGGTTCTTGTGAAGGTAAATTCCTTGTTCGCCTGGTTGCGCCATAGACATGGTGGAATATGTGCCGTAGTACCTTGGATGCCAGAGCAACATGGTAAGCTCACTGCTTCGTCTCTCTATTTTCATAACTCAGCCTGCACGCCGGATACGGGTACGCCTACGAACCCGCAGGTGGAGTATCTCAACCCCGGCGGAACAAGCAAGGACAGAATCGCGGCGAGCATGATCAAGGAGGCCGAAGCAACCGGGGAGCTGAAACAGGGGGGCACCGTGGTGGAAGGCACGTCTGGGAGCACGGGAATTTGCCTCGCTTCGCTGTGCAGGGCCAAAGGCTACCGCTGCGTCATCGTAATGCCTGACGATCAGGTGAGGAATGAGGAGCAGCATGAAAGGGAACTCCGCAAGAGCGCGGCCTGAAGCATATGCATATCTTACACGCTCGTCGGCGTCTCATTTCTTCCTAGCACAAACAGGTTTGTATCGCTGGTTGACGTCCTAGAGTACCGCGCGGCCTTCAACTGTAGTTTTCAAGAATTGTTTTATTTTTGTTAGAATGGACGGCACCCACTCAGGAACGTTGTCCCAAAAGAGTAGGCGTGTGCCCCAAGCCTTGTGCTTGATGCAATATGGAGGCCGTTGAAAGTATGGAAGCCGTATGTGCATGGGCGTCGATTTTCGTGCCCTGGCCTACCGTCATCGCCGGTACGCTGTTCTTGATTACTGCCAGCTGCCAGCTGCCGTTGTTCACTTGGCCCCTACCGACGTGCGTACATACCCCACCATTTTCTACTCTGCGTACCCCCCTCAAGGCTGGTGAGAAGGTGGAGCTATTGCGCACCTTCGGTGCTGAGGTGATCCAGGTGAGAACAGCATCCATCGCCAACCCCGACCACTACATCAACGTCGCCGCACGCTTGGCCCGGGAACGGCCTGGCTACGTGTTTATGGACCAGTTCGAGACGGAGGCTAACCTCAAGGCGCATCTAGCTCACACCGGGCCGGAGATTTGGGAGCAGACCAATGGGAGGTGAGAGAGCGGTTCGGATAGCCCGAGATTCTGTGCCTATGCAACCTCAAATATGGATGTTCTGTGGTCTTGTGTTTTCATAGCTGTGTTGGGTTGATCTTGAGCGCAAGCTCTATCTCTTGTCGGGAAGAACGAGTGATTGACGTTTGGTGTATGGCCTTGTTTCTCGCTTTTGCACACGGTAGGACCGCCCGATTTCGTCGGAGAGTCTTTACATGAGTATACTGTACATGGCGTCGACTGTAAGCGATTTACCTTATCCTCATGCATGCGCCGTTCTGGTCGTGCGCACCTGTTTGCGGCAGAACGACGCTCATGACAACACCCCCCCCTTACTGGGTCCGTCCGCGTGCACTGCTGTTGGTCTCGCTTTACAAGACCCCCCCCCCCCCATCTTTCGGCTAGCTTGAGTCAATATATCACGTGCTGTCTGCGCGTTCTCAGGTTGGATGCTTTCGTCATGGGGGCTGGGACAGGAGGCTGCCTCGCCGGAGTTTCTCTATTTCTGCGTGGCAAAGGATGCCCAGCCAAGGTTTACCTGGTTGACCCGCCCGGATCAGCGCTTTTTAACCGTGTGCGACACGGCGTGTGCTATTCGCCACAGATGTCGGAGCGGGACGTCAGAAAACACAGGTGCGACCACCGGACTAGGTTGCTGGTCCTGTGACCGTGTGAGGGAACATGATGTTTTCAAGTAAAGGATCGATTGGACCAGCGAGGATTGATTTGTGCGTCATACCGTATGCTTCGTTTCCGACACGACAGTTTCGCCGCAACAGAATTGAGAGCAGCATGGAAGGTCGTTCTAGAGTAGGTGTAGTTAACGATTACATGCAGCAGGCCTAGAATTGACTGCCACTCATGCGGTGGCAAAATCTGGAACTAGGCGAGCGCTCTTTGTTGCCCGACTGCTGTTGCTTCGATGCACTTGTGTACTACTGGTTGAGACAGGGACTGCCGAGGGGAATATCGCAAGAACTTCGAAGACGATATTTCGATGCTCGACATTTTTCAAAGAAAAAACGCTTTTGCAGTAGCGCAGGGTTAGTGATTCCTTGGACTACACAGTCGATGCAATCAGTGTCGATGTGATAACGTCGCCTACATGTGTGTGGCATTCTGCGTATATCGTGTGACTTTCTGCGTCTAACGCGTGACAGGTACGACACGATCGCAGAGGGCATAGGCAATGACCACGTCACGGGCAACTTCGGAAAGGCCATCTTGGACGACGCCTTCAGGGTTTCCGACCAGGAGGCGGTGTATATGGCGCACTATCTCCTCAAACACGAAGGCGAGTCGCAACGACCCTACCGGACTCGCAAGGTAGTCGCAAAAATCACGGAATATTTCCTGTAGGGTGCACGGAGCGGAACTACAATTTCTGTGCCTGTCCGAACTACTGACCGTGAAACTGGCCTCGTTGATGGTGATGTGTTTTGACATTTCATAACGTTCTGGCGTCAACACGGTACCTCTCCTTCCCGACTCTTGGAGGGGAAGACGCGACTGCCCGTAGTCTCAAGCTAACTCACCTGACTCCACAATGGTTGAAGTAGATGAAAACAAGGCCCAGACTAGTACCTGAGAGACAATCAAAATTCCCGTCGATATGACAGACGAAACAGGTCGAGGTAACTCTCATTTCATCCGCATCTACCAATACTGTAGACAAGGCTACCATGCATGTTGTATGGCATTTCTGCGGATGTTTCGTGATGTACATCGTTGGAAACGCCTATTGGTTGAAAAGCTTCGACTTCTCTAACGGTAGTCCATATGAACAAACCGCCGGACCTAAAGCCGTATGACCCGGTGGAGCTCATTCAAAACCATTTTCCATACGAAAAACACGCTAGTTCAAGCCAACCCTACTGTCGCCCCTCCACTGTCAAACAACATCTAGACAGAAGGACGTTTTATTGACCCCACCATGCACGATCGTGGACCACGTCCTTTACCCACAGCCTTACGGTCACTGTGAACGATGTTCATGGCGGGTCATTCCAGTAGTAGAGGTGGCCTAGCCTCGCCTTGAAGCTAATTTTAGCGGTCCTCCTACCTGCCCTCAAGCGACCGCACAACGGCAGCACGTACATATACACCAGCCATTTTGGTGTCCCTTGCTGATGATGTGACGATGCGACAATCGTCTTGATTCATGTTGCGGGCGTTTGGTGAGCAGGTTTATTCGTCGGGTGCTCCGCGGCCATGAACTGCGTTGGGGCTGTCGCGGCAGCCAGGAGGGCCGGCACGGGGAAGAGAATCGTGACTGTGCTTTGCGACAGCGGTAGCAGGGGCATTTCCAGGCAAGCGCATTGGGCCACCAACAATAAGAAGAGAACAGGCATCGCCCATCTTTCGTTAGCCTCACATAGGCTTGGCTGGTGATCATCCAACTTCGTCGTTCTGCCCTGTAGAATAGAGACGGGCGAGTGCTAGATGTAGGTCGAAGAAGATATTTGTGAAGGCTACAACAACATTAACAACAAACGTATCGAGGCAGTAGAAGCTATGCTGCTTGCCACAGCCGTCTTGTGCCTTGGAGGGAAAGAGCAGGCGAGAGATCCCGTGGGACGCATTATGATGGGGGTAGTTTTGAATGTCTGGCAGATATTTGCTCGTCTTCATTCATGCTGAAACCCTTCATGCTGCCGTTCTCGCATAACTGACAGGTTCTGGAACAGGGAGTTCATTGAGGCCCGCGGGCTGAAATGGCCGTTGCCAAACGACGAGACGCTGGAGAACCTGGACTTCATAGAGATCAGACCTCGATAGTTTGCACGGATTTTGTCGCTGGTACAATCTTTTATGCAGAGGTCGGCCCTGCACCTACCCTCGACAGTGATGATGTTGGTCGCGTTGTAGTTTATTGCAAGAGAACAACCCCAACAGTTCGGTCGTGTTCATGCTGTACTGCCCACATGTGAAGTACTCCTAGTCAAGATGTCACGTGTGTGGACTTTCAGACGGTGGGCTAAGTAGTATTAATGAGTGGGTAAATCGTCAGAAGTTGCTGCTGGGTATTGTTCTCAATTGAGGCACCGTATTCAAGCGGGCGTTAGAGATGAGTGCTGCGTGCCTAGAGTAGATCGTTAAGTGAGGTGGACGATGTACAGATTTTGTTGGCTTTGTGCTAAAGGGTGAAGCTGTGTTGCTCGCCCTTCACCGTAGTCCAGCGCTAACTCAAGGGATCTGCTAGACGGCCCTATGTCCGGCACAGTGTATTTTGACAACAAAGGTGTTTGCGGTCTTTCTTACCCCAACACCCGATCGGTATGAAGACCGATGATGATCTCGATACGCTCAGCGGGAGGTCTCCAACTTCGAACCCCTTGGCGTCACCGCTGCTGTTATTTCTAGACCGCGTGCTAAACCACGCGCCGCTGCAACTCCTCGAAGACGCAGCGGGTGGTTCCCGTTGAATTATAGGGGTGATCCGTATATCCCTGGAGTACGCGGGCATACACTTTGCTTGTGAACGCAGAGAAACACGGACAATAATCACAGAGTCACGTGTCATTTAGTAGAGCATAACCCATGAACACGTCTTTTGCTTGTAAGCACAAGCCCTCCTGTTGTACAGTACAACAAGATGCGAGCGTTGCATTCCACAGGGTTCAAAAACGGCAACACTATGGGTTAGAGTTTGGGTACCAAAACTTCCTACCCATGTAGTCTATGCCAAAATGTTAGGTTGCGAATCCCCGTGACCTCACACATGAATCCCGTGCACACGTTACCGTCACCTCACGAAGGGCTTCGACGAGAACCCAACGAATACATTGGAGAAAAGCACTTCTGACTGGGAGTGCTCATCCTGTCACCCTCTTCATGCTTCCCTCGACAGGGCAAGCGCCTATTCACATCAGTTCAATGGCAGCATGTTGCAAAGTTGTATGCAGTGAAAAGTGTATTAACCCCACTGGAGGACCTACAGTGGTACATGCGTCCCGACATGTACTCAATGCGTGGATGACGGTAAATACAAGCCGGACGTTTCCGTCTCGTCACGGATCCTAAACGGAGAAAGATGGAAGTGGAATGCCAGGTACGTAAGTGCGTACGAGGTCTTCACACCAGGCCCAGTTGGTTGTGGTGCCACCGTAAACAACTACCAGTCAGTACCGATCAAGAGGGAAACGGCCTCCACCCCCCACCCCCATTATCCTCTTGTCTTCCTCCTCCCCCTCCTCTTCCTTCTCCTACTCTTCCTCCTTCTCCTCCTCCTCCCGTATTTTTTCACTTTGACCTTCAAAACACACGAAAGCGTGATGGATCGAATGGCTTCCTGGCACCATCAGGGCACTATGCGACAAAGGTCTGTTCAAGGTCGTGCGGTTCATGCTTCACGATGGGTTGTTGCTTGACCCGACACCCCCTACGAGGAACCGGTGCACGGAGGTCTCACGGGGACTCCTGAACGAGGCTCTGAGGGATAGTGATATATATGAGGCAGAAGGGAAGCAAGTGGAAGGGGATTCAAGGGAAAAGCTGCAGGGCCCTCGGAACCAAACTAAAGATTCAAAGGAGGGCATACGACACATCCAGGACGTATATTCGAAGGGGCGGCGGGATTGAGGGGCTAGGGTTTTTGTAATCCTCATCCATCAATCCCCCCCCGCCTCAGACGTACGGCCTAGATCTGCCTTACGAACTATTTCGAACCCTTGGTCCGAGTCCGAGACCTCTGCAGCTTCCTTTGCACCCTGTTTCACTTCCTTCTTTTTCGCCTCGTAGATCTCGTAGATCCTTACAGCGTCATTCAGGAGTCCCCTCAAGCCCTCAAGACCTCTGTACTCTACGGCCTCATGGCAGGGATTTGATCGAGCACGCCGAAGCATGCGCCACACGACCTTGAGCAACCCCTTGACGCTTAGTGCCCCGGTGGTGCCAGGAAGTCCGGGAAAATCCTTGACCCCGGCCGCACCCTGGGCGAACGGGAGGGGAGCCGGTCGGAATACGGGAGGGTGCGGGGGTTCTTTGGCAATTCATGTGTGCTTTGTTTTCGAGAGAGGAAACTGTGTCAGGTGGACAAAATGTCCTCTGTTGCTAGTTCTTGGCGCAGATCAGTAGCGTGGACGGGGGCTGGGCCTGTCGGTGTCATTGACAGTCGAAGGGCAGAGGCGACAAACGCTCGAAACTTGGCATCATGGTCTACCCACACAACGACGAAGGGTTGCACCCATCGACTCCAGACGACCATCCAGGCCAAGGCGACCAGGGACAACATCGCCGAAGCACCGCACCCGGCCATCGTGCGGGTGGGGGCAGCCCCCCACGAAGTTTATCGACGCCGGCAACACGGAGGCCATCCCGGGGAGGTTGGGGCAGTCATCCTCCCGCATGAGGCATGCAAGCTGATTGTATTGGTGAACTCTAGTGCGGCGGGCACGAGAGTCCATCATTTCCAACCTCTTGCCTGTGTGATGCGGAGGGATGGCTGCCCCATCGACCTCCCCGGCACGGCCTCCGCTTCAAACCGAGCACATGTTCTTATTAGCCAAGTTCTTATTTGGAGCAGGCATCCACCTATGATCAATGGGGTTCTTGTTCTTATTTCTATGTAAACCGATTGCCCTACGCAGAGGACACAGATCTTTCTGGGTGGATTTCATCACGAGACACTTCTGATGCAAGTGTACAATATAGTCGTACCATCCCCCCCTAGACGGCAGTACCGCATGTATGTATGTATGTGCGGCATGGGAGAGGACAGGTTGTCGAGAACAGCTTAGGAGGCGGAGTGGGCAAACAAGAAGAACGGGTATACCAATCTACGGAGTGGGTTAATGTTGTAGATGACTTATGAAAGGGGTTCGAAATTGACGCAGACGATACTCTTGAAACGCAAGGTCTAGAGGGTTCAAGGAGAAGATATCTGTTGCTTTTGCCGAGAGAGAAGAACGTAACCTAACCAAAGAAACCAAGGATAAGGAGGGTCTGCATGTGTACGGAATATTGAAAGAAGGAATAGATTTAAGGGGTACCTTCTTCATGGACCAATGGATGTAGAGACAAAGCTGAAAGTCAAATTAGGACTGGGGACATTGGCCTTCAAGAACGTAGACGAAGATTTGGGAACGTAGACAACGAAGCGAATGCGGCTCCGAGTGCGAAGACCATGTTCATGTATTAGTTGCGAAATGTCCGCTGTACAAGAAGGAAAGGGAAACGCACATAGATGAGCTGGGAAAAGTACGAGGAAAACGTACGAGACATGTTTGAGACATGGAATAGTCAGGAGAAAACGGTAGCTGTACTGGGGCATAGGAAATGGGTTGAAAAGGCGGGAACTGATATCGATAGGATAGATAGACTAAGGACAACATTTTTGAGCCACCCCTTTGGCAAAGTAGGATCGAACGATTGACCATCGGTGATCGGTCCTGTGAGAACAATGCTGCGTCCTGTGGAGGACGCGTGTTCAATGGTCTAGCCGCTAAGGCATCCAAAACATGAGAGAGAGAGAGTACGCCCCCCCTTCGGATCCAACTCCTACGATCGGGAAGAGGCGTAAGGGAGCTAAATGGCAAGACGTACCGTATGGTGTACGATATGGGAGAGGAGAGGTTGCCGAGAGAAGCTCGGGAGACGAAGAGGACAAACAGAAATAGGGGTAACAACCCAGGGAGTGGATAAGGTTGTAGATGACGTATGGAATAGTTCAAAATCGATAAAGTTGATACATTGGAAACGAACGGTAGGTCTATAGGGGTTCGAGAACAAGAAATCTGCTACTTTTGCCGAGAGAGAACACGATCAAACAAAAGGATCCAAGGATAAGGAGGGTCTAGATGTGTACGGACGTTGAACAAAGGAATAGATACCTACATGGACCACCAATGGAAGGGACAAAGCCGAAGGTCAAAATTAGGACTGGGGACAACGGCCTTTGAGAATGTTGACGAAGGTTCGGGAAGGAAGACAATGAAAGCGACAAGTTCAAATGTGCATGCGGCTCCGAGTGCGAAGACCGGGTTCATGTCGTTGCGAAACGTCCGTGTTGGGCGACAAGGGTAGAGAAATGTACATGACTGAGTTGGACACGTAGAGTGAAAGGCACAGGGATATGCTAGAGGCACGAAATAGCCAGGCGAAGACGGTAGCTGTACTGGGGCATGGCAAGTGGGTTGAAATGCGGGAAGTGGCCGAGATAGGTAGACTTCTGTAGGGAAGACATTATTGAGCCACCTTTGGCAAAGTACTTCGAAGTATATAGAAAGGAATGATTGGCCATCGGTGATCGGTCCTGTGGGCACAATTATGCGTCCTCTCGAGGACGTGTGGTCAATGGTCCCAACCTCTAAGACATGCGAAACATGAGAGAGAGTACGCCCTCCCCCTCCGCGCGTCAGGCGTAGGATCATTTTTTCACGAGGTCCTTTGCCCCCCCCCCGCCTCGAATCTGAATCAAAATACTGTTTGGGTCACCCCCAACCTTCCTGAGTTCTTATCTTGCAGCCGCCGCGTTTTGGGGCCCCGTTCTTATCTGTGTGCGCATTGGTACACCATAAGGGCGGGTTCCTGTTCTTAATACCACGTCGGAACTGAGGATATGTTCTTATGACCAAGTTCTTATTTTTTGGATCGTTTCAGGCTCAAGTTCTTAACTCGTAAGTGCGTGCGCGTTCTGTAGTTCGGGACTGGGGGGGTTGACCCGGTGAGTGCCTCCCGTGTTGCTCAGACGCCTTTGTTATTGCACCGCTTGCCACATACGTACAAGATTGTTGAAGGATATTTCTTGCAACCGCCTTCAAATGGGCTGTAGAAGCGGTTCCAACGGTCTACAAGTACAGCAAGTACAAAGTGCGGTCTAACTTGTCGGGAACAAATTGATCTGTTGATCTGACGAAAACATATTGTAACGGATTTTCCTCGCCAAACAGCACATGCCTGTGGAGTCAGAGTTGTGTCGATAAACCCTTTTAGACTATATATTCCAGCCAGCAAGAACATCACTAGATCGGAAAAGCTAGGGACAGCTGGGAGGCCTGGGAGCTGTGTGATTGTGTTGTTTTCGTGGGGCAGAAAAAGCCCCCCGGCCGAGGTGTCTACTCGATCCCCGATCCCCTGCAACTTGCTCACAACGCCATAGTCCGGCAGTCTGTTGAACTCCTCCGATTCCACGGAGCCGCCAGCACACCAACCAACCAGCCAACCTGCAACACACAACACACAACACCATTACCACAGCACGCGACTGCCACGGACACGTGCTTGCTACCCACGTGCACGGTCAGACAAGGGCTGGGTGATGAGGACCACCAACCGAGGGGATGTGCCTGCGCGCCATGTTCCTCCCAGCCAAGCCAAAGGTGTGGCGGAGGATGTCGATGATGTGGTATTCGACGCTGGCTCCCTGTCGTTTGTTCAAGACTGGGTGGTGGACGGAGGCGACACCAGCGCTGCCGCGGCTGCTGCTGCGGAGGTCGAGCCCAGGAGGGAGGACCCGCGAAAGACTAACCCTAATCGGAGATTGGGAGTGGGTGCCCAGCCAAAGAAGCCCAAGCAGGACCGGGTATGTCTCAGTTTCAGGTTTGGTTCCAAAATTATCGTCGTTTTTCCGATTCATCATCGTCGTTGGGATCACCAGACACATGTAGAGCGTAGCTTGTTCTGCACACGCAATCCGTCATCTTGTCTGTTCAAATCGAATGGGAATGATTCCTGTAGCACAAGTGTTGCTCCTTATAAACACACCTCGGTTGCTGTTTTTTTGCGGACAAAGACAGGTTTCCGCTACCCTCCGTGCTGCAGCCCATTTGATTTTTTTTGCTCGATCTTGACCGTGGACACGAGGTCCTTGTACATCCGCATACTGCTGTATGCATAGGTCGGCAGCAGTGTCACATAGGAGTTTAGATTGCCCCGCTTTTTTTTTTTGCACTGGGTATCGATCTCGCGAACGCTGTAGGCCACCGTCTGGAGTAGTGAAAGCAGGGACGAGTAGCTGTGGTGATCAGCTATCGTTTGGTGTGAAGAACGTATGGATGCTGGCTGCGTGCTACTTCTTTGGTCCAAAAGTGCAAGTAGTTTTTTGAGATTGCATGATGCGAAAAGGATCAGGCGTCTCTCTATAGCGGGGATACCTCCTACGCAGCGCCCCCCGCACAACCACCGGTCAGAGCAGACCTTTCACAACGCATCTCTGTAGCTCACACCGTCCAACATCGCCATCGAAAATCCCGACGCGTGCCTGTACATACACCCCAGTGGTGCTAGAGGTGGTTTCACGGCGCCGTTTGTCGGTGCGAGTGTGTAAACGCGCCCCGACGGCCGACCTATCCCAGAGCTTCAACCGGTGCAACCCCTGTGTACTTGACCGCGTGGCCGTATTGGGGAGGCCGGTTTGGACTGAGAACTACTGGTGATACAAGAAGGTTGTGGGCTTTCTATATACCCCCCGCCAGAACTCCGGTTGGAGGTCTGTTGATTGAGAAATTCAGAGATTTGCCCATGGCAAGTTTCATCTGTCACAGAGAGTGTGGGCCTGTTGCGGTGTCGCGTGGCGGCGGGATATTTGAACTTCTGCGTTCTTCGTAGAATTTCACGTGCTTCGCTTTCCATATCATATTTGGCGACACAGATCTTTATTGGGGAGGGTCGAATCGCGACCCCCCAAGTGGATGACAAGCTTTGGTATCACAAAAGTAGCAGCCATCATGCGTCTTCCTTGGTTGGCCCTGCTCTGTGGCGAGGTGCCCGGTCTCTTTCCGCGCAAGGGTGTCCTCCATTGTAAATTCCAGTCATTTTGTGGAAAGCTGTCAGGCGTTGCTAAATTTGGGTCTCGTGTACCCGACCAACAAGAATATGCGGCGTAATCTAAACTCCTGACACTGTAGGGTCCGTTGCAGAAGCAGTGCTTATGCTTTATGGCACACACGCCTTCGAGGCGTGTTTCTCTCAAAGATCACAGATCTCCCGAAGGAGGTAGTACTGTAGGTGCCTTTGACGATTTACACACGTCTCTAAAAAAGAAACGAAGGGAGGGCAAATCGAGTCCTACTTCCAAATACTGTTACGGGTGCTAATCCATAAAAAAGCTTATACTCCGAGTAGGTTTTTTTTTTCAAAATGTGCACGTGAAAATGTGTCCCGGATCTTCCCACATGGAAAAATGATCGAGCCAACCAAATCTCGAGAACCGGTCCTTGGGCCCCGCAGAAACTACATCATCACAGCCGGAGGAGAGAGCAGCGCACACAACATACACCTACAAGCGATAGATACAAATGGTGGCGAACGAATCCCATGGACACACGTGACGAGCGCGACGCCAGGAAAGCAGCCAGTTTGGGTGGTCCTTGGAGGTTGAGACTTGTGCTGTTGCTTCTGCTGCTGCTGCGATGGGTGTCAGATGTGACGAAAATATCCGTTGCATCCATCCAACTGAACGCGTTGTCTTCCATGACAAACATATGCTGCTGCTGGGAACAAAAGAGACAATGCTTGCCACTGCTTGCCACCACCGCCCCCCGACAAAGAAGGCCAGGACCTACTGGTACATGACCCTGCGGTTGGACGTCTGCGCTCGTAGCTCAAGCAAGCGAGATCGACACAAACAGCGATTGTTTCTGCCGCGAGCCCTTTGTCGAATGTTTGGCCTTTTCGGCTTTTTTTAACGATGTCTGCTGCGCATCATCTTTGCTCCACCACCTCCTGTTTTGCTCAACACACTCAGGGCGCTAGAAATACCACGAGCGGAAGGGCTTGTGCTTCGTGTACGCGCAGGGTTGTCTCTCCCCCCAGTATCCCAGCAGCAGCATCGGCGACCGCTGAGAAAAGGAGCAACCAGCCAGCTCAGTTGAAGAAAGCGAAACTTTTTCAGCAAGCACGCATCCGCTTCTCGCTTCCCTTTTTGGAGACATATCACACACGCCAATCTCCCGTTCAGCAGTCGCGCGAATCGCTGGGGAGCAGCAAATGCACGCCCAGCAGTCACCGCGTGGGGTGGTCGCGGCAGAAGAACCTTTAACACCCGCATGCCGAGTGCTGTTGTGTTGCCCTTGTCTACAAGAAAGTCCGTTTTTATTTTTTTCGCTCGCTCTTGCCCATCAGGAGGAACTTGCGCCAGATTTCGGGCGAAAAGTGGCCATTGTTGACGCACCAGTGCTCCATAACGGCGTGCGCGATTGACCTACTTCGTTCTGTGTTGGCGCCTCTGTATCCCAAGGTAGTGCACTGCAAACTCGCTTTTTGAAAACTCGCATCGCCTCCGATATCAGCAGGACAAACGTGTCGAAAAGTGCCAAAATCGAAGATTTTTCGCAATTATGTCGCCCTCTGTAAACGTAAGTAAAAAAAAGAGTTTGCAGTACACTTGACAACGCCTATGGCCAGGTGTATGCCAGATATCAAGATCCGCGGCGTCCCTGGGAGCAAGGACATCTCGTCCAAACATAAACATCAAGAGCGGTCTATTTTCAAGTAGTAGGGAAACGGCGTCGTCGGATGGACAAAGTTGATTCTTGTTTTCCGGGCGAACATTTTCGAACAGACCGGACGCATTTTTACGTGCATACAATTCCGATTAGCACCCCTAACTGTATGTGAAGCATAACGTTGTAGAGGGGTTTCCTGGGAATGTTGAATCTCGGTTCAATCCTTAGCAGTTTCACCAGATGCGTTGACCTGTGTATCGTGTATCAGATTTACGTAGCAACAAGACCTTCAGAGGTAGAGCATCGTTCCTGGCACCACTCCTGGACGTCACACATGTCAGATGACCGAACTTGGAGATGCCGCTGTTTGCGCTTGTTTGTTCGAGACAAACGCCGACCACGTCATCCCATGTTTCTCGACGTCTCGACGAAGGCAGACTCTTTCGAACCTACGCAGGACACTTTCGATGCTGTGCACACGGACAGTCCAAAACGTCCCCGGGCGCCAGCTCGAGTGCTGCATGTGGTTGTCGTTGCTGATGGTTGCGCGACTCATGGTCGAGGCCAGGAGAAAGTTGGCAAATATTTTGGCTTGATGCCTCACACACAACCATGCGAGGCAGAGCCTCCATCGCCCTTGATACTCACTTTAGTGCAATTGCGGCAAGGGGGTTGATGTGTGGCCAAATGTGTGCCTGCCTGTCTGTCTGTCCATCTACAGCAACAGTGTCAAGGCGTCGAATTTTGTACAGCTACGTGTATGTTTGATTTTCGGCCGCTGTTGGAGGCCATTTTAAGGCGTGACACCGTCTATCATCGCACCCGATATTCCCGCCCATCTAACCCATCCGGGCACGCCTACTGCTGTCGCGTCGCACAGCCTGAACCGAGCGCTTTGGAGAAGAAGATGCTTCGAAAACGCCAGCGCCAGGAGCTGAGCGATGCCATCGCGGGCGAGATGGACACGCACGGCGTGGTCGATGACGACAAGGAGGGAGACGGGGAAAGCAAAACGGCGTCTTTCAAAAAACAGAATAAGGAGAAAAGAACTGGACAGCAACAGGAGCGAAATTGCACACCGCCAGCACCAGCGGATCCTGCGGCCACTGCGGCGGAGGATACGAAGTCGAGAAATAAGAACGGCGCGGTGGAAGCAGACATTGGGAGTGGGGACGGAAATAGCGGCGGGAATGGTGCGGGTGACGCGGGTGGAGACGGCGAGAAGCCGGGTGGGAAACGAAAAGCCCGGCGAAAAAAGAAGTCTGCACAGCCGGAGGTCGCCACTGTGGAAGCAGACGCAGCTGCTGCTGCTGCCGCTGCTTCTGCTGCTGTAACCGCAGCGACGCCGGACAAAAAATCCGCAACCGTTGTGGAGGAAAATTCTCCGATGACGGCAGCAGAAGCTGAAGCAGGAGGTGGCGGGAAAGTTGCAGGAACAGCGGAGCCGGGAGAATCTAAGAAACAGCGACGGGGGTGGGGGAAGGCACGCTCCACGTCTGCGGGTGCTGCCGCCGACACCGCCGAAAATGTCAACCATGCCAAAGACGCGGGGGAAAGGAACGGGAGAACGGACGAGCACCGCCCGCGCAAGAAAACACGGTCACGGCAGAAGAACATCCGCAAGGATAAACGACCCGCGGACAAAAGACCAGCCTATCTTCGCGCCGGGGACCCCGAGTTCAGCGGGCGCGGCCTCACCGAAGAGACTCGGAAGTTTCTAGGCCTTCCGCAAGACGACTTCGGAGATGCACCACCGGCGGGGTGGGGGAAGCCCGGGAAAGTCGGGCCAACGGCTAGCTGGGTGATAGACAAGAAGCCAAGGAGATTGCCGAAGCACCTGGAACCGGATGCCGGCGATGAGGGGACGAATGCGGCGACGACGAGCGCGGCCGCTTACACTGATGCTGGGCGGAAATCGACACCTGCTGCTCCGGACGCTACTCCTTCTTCCACCGGCAAATCTAAGTACAAGAACCTGAGTTTGGCGCCCGGTGGCAAAACCAGCGCCAACGAGAAGAAGAGAGCTAAGGGCGGCCATGGTCGTGGCGGGACCGGCGGTGTGACAAGCAAGACATCAGAGAAGAACGACACCAATGGCCAAGACGGAGTTTGATTGGTTCCAATGGAAATGTTCGAGCCCGCATCCGCAGGCGTGTTTTGAGTATATGTGCCAGTCTGCTGCGGCAGGGGACGTGTCGGGAATCTACCGGCAGTTTTAGCATGTGATTACGCATCGTCTACAGTTTGCACGGTTTTTGAAGATTGAGCTGGGTGTATACCTTTGAAAAGATCATCTGCGTCTGCTAGAAGAACTCGTTTGTGGATCTTGCGTGGATTCTGTTTTTTTTCCAGGAACATCTACAAGTTTAACGAACACATCGAATGAAGTCATGGTTGAGTGGATTCTTCGATGACGTATATAGAACCTCTGTTTCCTTTTTGGACAACCCAGGGTGTACGGGGAGCGGCAGGTGTGGGTAATATTCGTTCTTGTCACCAGCACAAGCTTAGATACATGGTTTGCCGGTACTGATCGTTGCTGGAGCGTCGGTTCAGTACGTCCACCCTTCCCAAGCACTCTTCTTGCTGTAGACACACGGCTGTTTCGCGGGTGAGAGTGTGATGAGAAAAAACGGCAACAACCGTTCTCTCCGGAATCAGACGGAGGCGCATTTAACAATTTCTGAAAAGGTTATACTTTTAGCATGCCAGACACACCCAAACACCAGAAAGAATCTTCAGGCATCTCCAGCATTCCGTAACACTCCCAAGGAAAATACAAAGAAACTTCCCGTTCCTCCGTAGACTGTGTAGATGTTACCCAAGATATCATCCGTCACTATCCTACGAGTGTATCGAACTAGGGGGAACGATTAACCCCCCCCCCGCCAATGGGGCGGGTGGCCAGACTCTCGTCGCAGGACGGGGGAATGTCTAGACGGAGTCGATGTATATGTGGCGAGATAACGTGAGGAAGATGAAATTGTCGAATCACGCGGTTTCAATGTCGACGATCGATACGGCAAAACACGGTACCAAGAACGAAAAAAATGGTATGCATCGTCAAAGAAATAAACGAAAGACCGCGCCACAACCTGCGCCCTCAGCGCCATGCACTATCAACGAAAGTGTCCGCATTAGAGCCACGCAGACTTGTAGTCTAAGCAGTGAATGTTTGTCCCGCCACAAGACGTACACGGCAGCAAGAAGAAGAGTGTCCACAGGAAAATGCACAACAACCCGATCCTTAGAGAGAAACAGTGGTAAGCACCCTACGCAAACAACAGCAAGAAGGAAATACTGTATAAAACGCGGCGTAGATTCCACAACGAACAGCGAAGATCATAAAAGTCCAAGGGGGGAAAACAGCAAGAGAAGAAAAAACGACCGGAAGCACAAGACACAGAGGCAAAAAGAGGGAGAGAAAAGAAGGAAACCGAATAGTACCGCGACCGAGCACAACCTTCACGGTCCCAGACTGGTCCAGACAGGGTGAAACACATGATGCAAGCAAAAGGATAAAAGGTCTACCCAATAAGCAGGAGGAAGAGCGCAAAAAGCAGAATGTATGTCCCAACCGCAATGGAGCCTGAACGAAAAGCATATGCATAGTCGACAGAACGTAGGGACCCAGCCATTTGGTGGTAGGCACAGAAGGCGACAAAGGCACACAAGGCAACGAAGGCGAAAACAATAGAGAAAGTATAATAAAACGGAAGATCACAAGCAAGACACACGAAGCAGCACGCACAAAACTCGACGAAGGGGCAAAGAAAAAATGAACTGTAAGCAAGGCCTAGAAACAAAGACTCACAAACGTTTTTCGGTTTTAGTAGCAAATTAAAGAAGAAATTGAAGCACATGGTACCTCAATGGTCTTCCGACCAAGATTCCACGGCCCACATACATACGTCGATCCAACAAAGTCACACCATCCGAAAAACAAGGACAAGATGCAAGATCATGCGTCAATGAATGTACTACTGTAGAGGAGGCAACAAAAAAGTATTTCGTTTAAGACGAGGACAGAAGAGATACAACGAAACAATCAACGTACAAGAATAGTGATGACAAGGAAAGGAACACGGTTGGCAGGCAAACCCACCCGCGACGTGGGTCGGTCATTGGCTGGGGCTTCACCCCCCCAGTTGATCTCGCGCCGATCGACGCTTAATACGTCGGTGCTGGTGCCCGTGACATTATCATGACTGCATCCGTTATCTCCCTTTCTTCATGATCCACTATCTTTACTGTCAGCTCCGGTCCTCCGAACGTCATCTCTCCTACTATCCCGCGCTTCTGGAACTCTTTGGTCATGTCCAGCGGGAACGAGACTCGCCCGACCTCGAAACAGCCGTTTTCGTCCGCGAAACTCGGATTCCTCTCGGAAGTACAGTAGACGGCAAAGGACATGGAAGTTTGGGACTTCTTCAACGGACCGTACCTACGTCGCTTCAAGATGCCGCCCTCCGGGATATCGTCTCCCTTTCTGATGTAAATGCTGAAACCGTTGGATACATGTACCTTGCCGTCATGGTGGGAAACCAAGCCGGCCGCGCGGCGCCGCCGGTGCTCCGCGTTGCTGTCGTCGAAAGGAACGGCAAAGCCGGTCCCGTACGTGTATCTCGCCTTTCGTGAGTTAAAACTCGTCGACCGATCGAAGTACATGACGGCCCCTTTCACGATGGCGAGGTCTGGCTCGTGCACGTCCACCACACGACCCGCTGGTAGGTCGAGCCCATTCCGTATCACCTCCCGCAGCATGGGGCAGCGCGAAAACCCCCCTACGACGAAAACTCGGTGGAGGTCGTGCAGCTGTGACTCGCGCTTGATACGCCGAAGGCATTCAGCGATTTTCTGTAGAGTTGGGGTAAAGAACGAAGTCACCAGTGTCGTGGGCAGAGTGACGTTGAACTTCTCCCCCCCAACGAAAAGCGACGAGGGCTTTCCATCGTTGTAGCTCCTACGCAGGTTCTGAAAGATGTGGAAGGACGGTGATCATGAAGACGGGGGAAGTTAGCTTCTTCTGTAGAGATGTTTGATGTGGTCCCACACAACATCGATTAGGTTGTGATGCTTCCCCGGTGTCGTGGGGATCGTCGAACTCGAACTGATTCGATTTTTTCATAATGAACAAATGCTCAGAAACGATAATGGCCCCGCCATTATTTTCATCAGCTACAACGCGACAAACGCCCTGGTTCGTGCTTTCATTTGCCGGGAACCGTCACAGGTCTCCCGGGTACTTACTGACTTGGACCACCGGGGCGATCGGCGAGTTAAAGCACATACGAGAATACCTCGCAGATTCACTTCGGAACACGAATTCGTTCACCATATGCTCGGGTACTACTGGGAATGATACATATTTTGAATACCCGACAAGACAATCATTTTGTGCCGTTCAGTGGCCCGCGAAGAGTAGCGTGAAGTACAGTTTCTTGGTATCTCTGTTCCTAGAGAGAGACAGGCGCTTTCGATATTTTGGGCAACCCTCGCTACCCCGAGAAAAGTGTACCGATGGAGTGGAATGTTCTGATGGAGTTTGGCTCTCGAGGGAACGAACCACTTCATTGGTAAATATAAGCAAAATTGCATCATACCTCCATGTCTTGGTTGGTCACGTCGTATCCTGCAAGTTCTGAAAGGTTCAACCGCCACACCGCCGCCGAGTCGAGCCCTTGGAAGGTGGCCTTCTTTCTCTCCCAACTCATCATGATGGACAGGAGGGTCCTGGTTGTCTCGATTTCCTGGAATTTCTCGCCGAGGAATCCCTTCAGCCACACCCTGAATGCATTGTCCACGCGGGTTGATCCAAACAGGCCCCCGTCAGGTGCGGCCACCTCCTCCAGTGTCAGAGGCTCAACGGAAATGATTTTGTGCGCCGTGATGTCCACAGTACCCCCCCCGCAGTCGATAACCATCATATTCTTGCCCTCTGCATTGCTGGTCAAAGGGTTGTCTGTCGTAATGGCTGCTAGGCATGCGGCTTCTGGCTCCAGGCAAAGGCGGAGCCTAGTGGAGTTCATTCGGTCAATCATCCCGGCCTCGTACGCGGCCTGGCGCATAAATCGCTTGGCGAAGTCATCGTATATGGCCGGCACGGTCAGCACCCAGTTCACGCTGTTTACGTCAACCGTTCTGCCGCCAGTACGTGACAGAAACGCGAGGACGTCTTCCTTGAAGTAGCGAAGTGAAGCTGTCATGACACCAAGCAAGGGCACTGTGTGCTGCCCTCCTACAGACTCAGTCATGACACTGCCGACCTCGGTTTGGTCAGTTCTGGATTCGCAAAGATCGAACTTGAACCACCGGAACAAAGCTTGGTCAGCCACATGGTCGCTGGCGGCATAGTCTTCGATCGCTGCGGGGCCGAATGAGACTAAGCCTCCGCTGCCACGCCCCCCAATAAGAGCTGCTGTCTCTGTTTTGATGGTGGAGGATGGCGAAGTGTCTGCACTCGCGGGAATCTTGACCAAAATCTTGTTGTCCGCTTGACCACTGACTTGGTACGCCCAAGCACTCCGCGTAGTTCCGAAATCAATGGCCACAACGGTCTCAGGAACCGCCATCGGAACATGCCCCTGCACCGTGGCAGTCAAGGAGAGGGGGGCTAGAGAATTTATGCGATTGACCAGACAGACAGCACCCAGGTTCACCTTGGCCAAAGCTTGACATGGGGGGGCATGAAATTGATTGAACGTCAGGCTACGCACACCATTGGTTGACTTGCACTTTGCATGTGCTTTATGTTGGGAGTGTTATTCATTTTGGGTTTGCCGGGGTGTTGAGTCATTGTTGAGCAATACTTGCATGAACAACATAAAGAGCGTGCGTTCGTGATTTACTCAACGAAGACTCGCGAAACACATGTGGATGCTCAAGGTGACAAAAAACTTGTCACGTTTCAGAGATAGCATGGGAGGTCATGAGCGAATTCGAACGTCTTTATGGGTGGAGATTCGTTTTTTCTGGTATCGTTTGCCGGATTCTCATGACTTGTCGGCGCTCGACACGGTGTTGAACGCCTTCACCAGTCATTGCGAATAGTGCTGCCATGCCGGATATTGTACCACCATAGCGGACAGGTTAGGTCTTCAGCGACCGCGAATCTGCCCCACCACCCGGTCTTCCCGGGTAGGAGGAAGGCGAGAGAAGGCTGCGGAAGCTGCCGCTGCGAGTTGCGCGAGGTATGGGGCTCGTTGGTGTCGAAAGAGCCCCGAAAAAGGCATTGCGGGGAATCTTCACTGCACCAGTTCAACGGACGAGGTCACGCGAGAGAACCGCGCCGAACAGCGACATTGGGGTCTGGGTGGCTTGTGCGGTTCCCTCCAACCCTCAACCCGTTGTCTCGGGCCTGTTTCGTCCCGGCGCCTCTCAGTGTCCAAGTCGGCGCTATGCAATTTTTCATCAGCATCAGCGCCACCACCACAACCCACACCACCAGAGCCATCCGCTGATGAAAACAAGGACCGGACACGTTGGCCGGGTCGCCGATAAACGCATCCGCCTCGACGACTATCACCAACGCCAAAGGAGTGAAAGCGACATCGGCTGCCAGATCGCTTCCACTTGGCAAAGATACCAACGGAGACCTGCTCGGGGGCCGCCTAGCGGCCGAGGCCACGATGAAGCTGTCGACGGCCCGCGAACGGAGGGCATATGTCCACATTCGCGGGCGAACGAAAAAACAGCACAGGAATCGAGGGCGGGCGCAGGGTGCTCCCTTTCCTGTGAGCCCCTTGTCATGATCGAAACAGCGGCACACTACCGGTGCGTCGGTCCGTTTGCACGACATGCATACATCGGCTGGTGAAACATCGGCCGGTGAAACCTCGCTGGGTGAATAGTCGGTTAATATGAGCTGCCGGTGGCCCTTTATTTGCAACTGTTTGACCAAAGGAACGGCATGTTTACCCGTAGCAACATCACCCACCACCCTCGGACTCAGCAGGCATGCCTTCAAGCGCACGAGACGATTTGCCACGCAAGCCCCCACGCATCGTCAGGAGGTATTTAGTTCCCCTGCAATGGGGATTTCTACTGTGAGGGATTCTGATGCCATCGTTGGCTTCCCCCGTAGAGGACAACGAACAGTGCTGGCGTGAAACCAACGCTGACTCAAAACGCTCCCCCGGCGTTCACCGCAGCCGTAGCATTGAGTCGCCTTAGATCACGCCCGCGCCTTTATCGCTTCGCGGCGGGTTCGGCCTCTCACAGCTGTTTCTGTAACGGACGGCTCGAGATTGGAACTTGAATGGCAGATATCTACCACAACCATCGGTGGTTGAAGACTTTGTGTGTCTTTCAGGTTTGGGCTATTGTAACCGTTTCAACAAACAGCAACGATTTTTCACGCGAAAGAGACTGCTGTATTCCGTAGTCATCCATCCATGTACGGGTTTCCCCGCACATAACTGCGCTGCTTTAGGTTCTGGTGTGTGTGGTGTCGCAACTACCATTATCAACCGAGGCGTAACAGGAGATCCTTGGCTTTATGCCGCCAAGTCTGGCGGAGGGTGTTTTACAGAAAGCGCCCGCAAGGTTGAAACGTAAAATATGGGCCTGCAAGTTTGAAACGTGAGCCTCAATTCCTATTTTCGGCGGAAATACCAGCCATCGTTGCTGATTTTTTTATTCGCCGTTTCTTATAGTTTGGGCCTTGTAGGATGTAATTTGTTTCTTGTAACGTATCATTTCTGGCGCCCACGTTGCAGCCGTCACAGGTCCTCGTGTCAAATGAGGCAATGTGCCATGGGTTCATGCGTTTTCATTGCATATATGTATTTGGCCTTCGGAAAAAGACTGTCATCCTCTGACATCATTATCGTCACCACCCGGACAAACACCAGTTAACACACCCACGGGGCAAGGGGTGGACACCTGCAGAAAACGGCCGTTTCTTATTTATTATCCTCTCTCTTGCACCTCGTTTCTTCATGGTTTGGGGCTGCCCTGCACTCAGTTGCTTATTTTAGGTGTTTCACAATTGGTGACCCAACATTGAGGTGTGTTTCTTAGCCGATTTTCATATTTTCCACGAAAGTCTGAGCTTGATTATCTTACGTACTTTCTGGCGCTTTCTGTATGTTCGCTGGCCGGTGGCCGAGGGTATTATTGACTCGACTGATCTGCGCTTGGAAACACCATCACCGGGTGTGGGTGTATCTTTGGTGCGATATCTTGTGTGTTTTACGGTAGTAGCAACCGAAAAAGGCTGAACATCTCGTGAGTACGAACATACAGACAGGGAATCGGGAAGCTGAACCCTTGTCAAGACATAGCAGGCACGCAGCTCCTAAGAAGGAACTGAGAAAAACAACACAAGGGAATGGACAAAATCGGGTGTACCCGGCTCTTCTCAGACAAAAACGGTGTAGGCAGCCCATTGTCACCGCAGCCTCCTACACGGTGTTCGTCCGAGCATGGATAGATATTGATCTTGGATGCGACATTTCATGTAGTTCCGCAGACAGGACTATAGGTAGAACCTTGGGTAACATTTGGTGATTATCAGGGTTCCCAGGAGCGTGGTCTCTCGGGACTTCCTTTCCGCGTCCTCTGATTTTTTGCGTTTCATCGAATCAAAAGTGATCAACCACAGCCCTACACCGAGTATATTCAAAGCGCATACGAACATACTGAAGCCAAACCCCCGTTCGAAACACGGTTCTGACGTGTGGGTGACGAGTCCACGGCCTAGGCAGCATGAGCATCGCCGTTTTCGAATTTCCGAGCACGACTACTATGCCCCGAAAAGCACCGCGGCGCGCAAGGCCTAAAAAAACACTAGCTTATGTCCGGAAGCCTGCGGGCGCACACCCTTCATTCTACAGTACTTTCGTTATCATACACCCGATGTTGGTCTTGACCTACACTCACTGTCCGAAAAGCACGTGGTTTCTACCCGATCTCAAAACCTCCGAAACCGCGCCACATATCATCCACGGTACACCGAACCAGACCCCCTCGGAGGTTTCGTAGGTACAGAGTTGCACTTGAATAATTTGAATTTCCACTCTGATGTCGGATTTCCTATCTGCTGTCGGTCGTAAGAGTGCATGCAGTCGCGTCATGTTTCGCTTGCCTCTCGGCCTATCACCCCGGCTCTACACCGCTGCGTGTGCGTGTTCTCGGTGCGCATTCACGACTTGCACTTTATGCTCTAGACTGCCGCTTTACATCTGCTGGTCTAGAAAGGAAGAAACATATACGATTTCGGTGCGCGTTTCATTGCAGATAAAATACACCGGAAATTAATCTCCCCCCAGGACGCCGTCTACGGCGCCTGTGCCACCGGCTTCGCCGACGAACGAGGACACGGCAGTCCTCGTCCCCATCGACGAAGACGGCGACATCCTACCCGTCTGGCGCAAACTGGGTACACTCGCCACCAGCGAGCCTGGGGTTGATGCTGGTTTGGGGGGGGGGGGGGGGCGACCCTTGGCGGACATGGCCATCGACGCCATCCTTGGATGTGGTGCCCTCGTCGCCAGCTATGAGCCCATTGTGGGCCAGCCGGACTATGAGGAGGCCCTCAAGGCGGGGAAGGAGGTCGAGGCAGTCGGCCACATTGTGGACTCGGAGATTGCGTTTCGAAAGGCGCTGGCGAGGGAGGGGATTGCCAAATGCCTCGTTTGTTTGGCTCTCTCGGCTGGTCTACTGAAGCGCGGCGGCGGCTACGTTTCCTTCCGTCCATGTTCGACGTTGCGAAGGCGAAGGGCCGCCCGCTTCCGGAGCCCCTCCCGAAGCCGGCGACAACCCCGGCACCGTTGGATCCGGTGGTGCAGCTTTATCTCACGAACGCGGCGGAGGCCCAGCAGCAAACGCGGGTGGAGGTGAACCAAACCCCACCACCACTGGCCCTCACCCTCGCAATGCTCTTCGCGCACATGTGCACTAGAGCGAAGCTCACTAGTTCCAAGAAGAATATGGAGAGAGCAAGGGACGTAGCGCAATACTCTCGATCGGATGCTGCTTGTCTCGCTGCGCTTTGGGACCTCTCCGCTCGCTGAGGCCCAAAAAACTGTCTTTGAATACACACGTCTCTCGTTCTCCCACGGGACTGACTGACTGCTGTGTGACTCCTCCTTTAACCACATCGAAACGAGACAACCACAACGCTCCGGGGCTTCTAATCTCGGGAGCTCTATCAATGTGTCACTGGGAGTGTAGAGAAGGATGGCTACATTTCGTGGGCAGCTGCTTGCGGAGAACTCACTTCTGTGCGTTCGTATGTTTGTTGTGTGTCTTGCAACAGCCAGAAAGCGAAGCAGGGAGTACACAACGAAACACGATGGAAAATAGCGACGAAGACAAAGAAGTTTGGATAAAATATAGGACCACCTTCCCGAGGCAGAAGGACTCATCTAACCCAATAATTTTATGAAGTGATCAGAATACGGGAAAATGATACGAGTGATTCAGAGCGACGCAGATAGGGCTGAAGCCAGCACGGCTATAGCCAACACCACGGAACCCCTACAACTGGAAAACAGAGACCTGACGACCAATGTCCTCTACAAACGAAAAAAAATAAAAGAGGAATACCATTCAAGACCATCCCGCCCGCCCTTCATTTATATTTGTAATGAGGAGCCCGGCGGCGATGCTGTCGCCGCTCGTTTTCGGCTAGGAAGACGTGGGCGAAAAGAAAGAAATCTCCTAGGGGTCCAAAATATTCCACCCCGAATTATTGGTGACCTGGTTTGCTGCACGCACTGATCCTGGCAACATGCCATACAGCAGACTCCCACTCTACATGTCAATGTCCATGTCGGGTAAGGGGATTGTTGTCCCCAGCGCCGAGAACTTGCTGTGCGCTTGCGCGTCTACTACATCTCGCGGTCTGAAAAGGGGGGGGCGGGGTGGACGTGAAAAGTAGACTTTTGGGGGAAACCCTATGAAGTCATCACACAGCTACATAACCTTTATTTGCAGCGCACACGCTACGAGGAGCCCCTATTACCCCGGTGGCTACGAATATCCCCAAACAGACTTGCATCACCCAGAGATTGCTCATTTGCCTGGATTTGTTACCACGCCTTCATCACCACCACCGGCGGGTGCGAAGCGACGGCGCGGTAGTGAATCTTGGGCGTGAGTCCCCCCTGCCGAGACAGGAGGAATCATCCAATCCAACTTTCATGAAGTGATCCGAGTACGGGAACAAGAATATAACAGAGGCGGTAATTGAGAGATGTAGCTACACAAGGTTGCGCTCCTTTTATTATTGAGTCGCGGAGCGCGAAGCCCGACAGTTTTTCCCTTCATCCCCAGGAGGGAAAAAATGGCTCAAAATATCGGGTACTTCCAACCAACGCGATGTAGAGGCCCTTTTGCAATTTCCGCCGTATTATGGACCGTCTAATAATTGTCGCCTTTGTTCGACCAGAACACACTCGATAGAGCACCGATTTACGAACTGTTGGTTTGTGAGGAGGGAGCTAACTAGGGCACTCTTCGACACACCGGTTTGGTCGCGCTCCGACAACACATGGCCGTGCTTGATAGGTATTTAACGCCACAATCAAAGGACATTTTGACACCTTGGAGTTGGACGAGAGGTAAAGGAACACAAAAGCGGAGATCTCTCCCCCCACACACACAGCAGTTGCTCGGTTCAAACCAGGAGAAACCGAGGAAACACTCAGTCAGCTAGACGCTTGGAGGGGCAAGATAGCACTGGCGAGGGAAGGGAGCCATACACACAGCTCGTGACGTATGCCATCGTCATTGCTTTTGCTTCGGTGTGTGGGAAGGGATCATCGGTAGATAAACCAAACCTACTTGCGCCTGGCATATAAAAGTACAAACTGATCCCCGCAGACAGACGGGTGTTTCTTGCAGGCTGTGTCAGACTCTCGCGCCCGCAATTTCTGAGCGTACTACAGCCTCTTGGTCGACGTTAACCACCGCACAAGACGCAATCTCCCACACAGCAGGCAGTTTTTCTTAATCGCCCATGGGACACCCATGGGCAGCCCATGAATTGCCCACGAACTGCCCACCGTGGGCACTTCAACCTAGAACTCGTGACCGCGGCATGTCAACCTAGAAGTTAGTCATCGGCATATCAACCTAGAAATTAGCCGAGCGCCAACCTAACACGTATCGTGTGGGCTTGGGGATAGGGATAGGGTTAGCGTTAGGGGAATTTGATGGCCGTTCCAAGACAGACAATATGTTCTTTAGGAGAGCAACACTGGTTCCGGTTGAAGGGCACTCATTGGCCGCCAATGGGCTGCCCGTGGGCTGCCCGTGGGCATTCCCCATGAGCACAAAAGGGCCCATAGTGTGGAAACCACGATAGGTATAGGTATCTTCCGAGTGGTACCTAGTGACGCACATACAACCAGTAGATCTGAGACCCTACGAACCACGTTCTCGGGGTCTAAAGATGTTTACAAAGAATGATTCTCCACCTGCTGTGACCACGGATGATGAAAGCGTGCCTCTGAGGCTCCCTCTCATACTCGACCTTGCTTACACCTAGACGGCCGACCAAACGTCGGCCAAGCTTGGCAATTACTCGCGTCATTGAAATAAGAGCGAAATACCTCCGCTGGTGAACGGTTTTTCAAAACTTCAGGGACCCTTTCTGCAACAGAGGGTATTCTCAATGGGCGGTTTAGCAAGACTGTAGTGTGGGAGACCCACAAGACGGAGCATGGACACAGCTCGCGGCGGATGCCTTTTCATTGCTGTTGTTTTGGTGTGTGAGGAGGGTTCAACATCTATACCGTACTGTAGTACATAATAGTCGGTATGCGTATGATGCCTGTACGTACGTGGCGGCTACCGCTCTGTAGACTATGCATATCATGTGTGACCGTCTGCAGCGGGAGTCCGCAGAAATGTAGTGCAAGAGGAACTGCTTGCCGTGTACTTAGAGAACATACATACATGTGGAATGTCCATAATAAGAGGAACTAGGGTGAAGCATCGCCCCCCCCGTCCCTAGTGGGCGGGGGGGCCATAAGGTGATAGATGTCTAGTAGGTCTGCGACAACATGTGCGTGTGTGTGGGGGGGTACTCATGGTCGGTCGTGCATGCCGTAGTCGTTAGACCATTGGCCTCGCATCCCTACAAAGCCGGGACGGAGCACGCCGGGTTCTCACCCGACCAGGCTCTCACATCACCAAGCGCGAAGCGCAGTGAGGTGTTCAGTGAGTCGCATGAAGGGTGCGCTGCATCTTGTTAAGGGTGTTCGGCATCTTGTGCTTACTTCCTTGCATACGGATGACAGCTGCGTATGACTCAATTCATTTTCTGGTGCTTTCACTTCCAGAGACAGTTGTGTGTAACTACCTCGAGGGTGCTTGACCAATTCAGCACAACGTGGTGCGATTACCCCCAATGCGCGGAGTGAGGGTTCTCAACCCCGCACAACATAATCTACTCGACCACCACTCATGGTTACTGCCAAAAAAAACAAAGGCAAAAAAAAAAAGCGGTAACCTGGTTGCCGAGTTCACGACGTCATCGGCTTGTTTTACAACATCGCTGCCAAGCGACGAAAGCCCAACCCCGATGACAAACACCGGGGGGGGCGGATTGTTTTACAACGTCGTTACCACGCGACGAAAACCCAACCCCGATGGCAAACACCGAGGGGAGGCGGATTGTTTTACAACGTCGTTACCAAGCGACGAAAACCCAACCCCGATGGCAAACACCAGGGGGGGGGGGCGGGGGGGGCATAAGGTGGATGATAGATGTCGAGCAGGTCTGCGAGAACGGCCAACGTGGTGTGCTGCACGGCTACGGTCGATGCTGTCAAATCATTTACATACAAGGAGGCTTTCGCCGCCCCGCTCAATAGATCGATTCCAAGATACGCGATAAGGTACTCGCCATTCATTCGTGCCAGTCAAGTATTCAAAATGAGAATAAATATGGATCGGTGCAGAAAGAGGGTGTACTCGATTCATGCCATACAGCAGTATATCTGACGAACATCAAAATGAAGAGGTGGTAGTGCTGGCGCCTTTCGCCTCCCCGCTCAATAGACCTCGACCGACCTCACCGCCAGAAGTGCGCCCGGCGTCTACTCGCTTGGTTCATCGTGTATCATCAACTGACTGAGTAGAAATCCGTATGCGTTACAGCAGCAAGCTGTAGCACGGCACACGGAGTTCAAATGTCACGCGGAGCGCGGAGCTGATTGCTCGGCCAAACATATTTGATCTGCTGTGGTGTGCCAAACGTACGTCGTGAGCCACACAACTGCGATGAGATGAGCGGCCCCAGCGAGAGAAAATGACTGAGCAACAAACCAACCAAATCGTTCGAGCTACTGCTGCTGCTAAGCTGGCGTCATCAACAGCTTATAGTTTACGCCGCTTAACGGGTGAGAGAGATCACGGAGAGCGCGGAGAGTCAGAAAATATGCGTCGCTCATCATGTCATCTGAAAAAATGAAGAAGAAAAAAATGTGTTGGCAATAGTCTATCGCCGCTGTATGGTACATAGATAGATGAAGGAGCGGGCCCGCCGAGAGCGGACTGAACCTTGCACCCCGCCAGATCGATTGAGGCGCCCGCTACCCGGTTCGTCCGGTTTCCACGAGCAGGCGAGACAGAACCACCAGTTACAGTGAAGTATTGGAATGTGAGAACCGAGGCGGCACGATGAACGAACGGAAAATATCAGAAAGCTCCAAAGATCCCGGATGAGATGAGAGATGAAATAAATGAAGAATATGCATACGACATGTGAGAGCCGAGACACAGACAAACCGGTGTGTAAGAGGGAAGAGAGAGACTGGCATGCAATGTCATGTGGGTATCGATCGATGGAGAGCAGAGGAAAAGGGCGAAAGGTTCCGCTAGCGAGCGACGCAGAGTGAGGAGACACGCTGCATAAAGGGGAAGCATAGAAGAAATGACAACAAAAAGAGAACGAAAGTTCGAAGCAGTGCAACCTACCGATCACCCGACATGGAAGCACCGAGAGACAAACTGGTGGTGTTTGAGAGCAGAGAGAGAGGGGGGGGGGGGTAGACTGCACAGAATGCGATGCGTCGTGGACGGGGAGCAGAGGAAAGTGACGACCGTAACCAACCGCGAGCGATCGAGGCAGACGCGACCGAGGCAGACGCAGAGCGAGAAGCAAAAAAAGTATTCGTACATGTAGACTGGAGAGGGAGCGGAACGATCAACAAGCGCCCGAAAGATCCCTGAGAGATGGACATGCGGTTCTATGAGCGGCCGAGAGCGCCGAAATGAAGCTCTCTCAGCGCCCGAGAGAATTTTCTGCTGCACGCTCGCGGAGTCTTTAATGTGGAATAGTGATACTACAGCAGTGGTTCGGGATTCGGGACCTCTCGACCATTTCATATCGCGGGTAGACTGACAAAGTACTCTCATCATGCACAAAAATTCGTGTTCAAAGTATTTGTCCCATACAACAACCAGACGCGCGTCACCAACATCCTGCATTCATTCGATACTCTATGTTGTCCTTATATCGTGTAGTAAGCTTTTGATGAAGCAACGATTGATTGTAACTTGATGCAGTACTGCCGTTGCAAGACGAAAAAGTGTGACCCGAGAAGGGAAAAATAAGTTTAAATATATGTAGGGCGACTATACTTCGAGTACATAACACCGTACGTAGCCCCCATGGTGGTATTGAACCGAAAGAAGAGTCAGTACTTTGTGTGCATGAACTATATGTATGTACATATATATTTTCATGTACACCTACTACAGTAGTAGTGCCTATAAACCAATACTCCGAGTAGTGAAATATTTCATGTGGGATATCTCTGGACAAACACTTTGGACATGAGGGAAAATACACAGATAGGTGGAGGTTGACCCCCCTTCCCCAAAATGTCGGATGCCCTCGCCCCGTTGTGGAGACCTTGACAAGGTCGAACACCTTGGAGAAGACAACCAAGGCCTCAAAAATACCTCGATTTCTCCCCTTTCGAGGCCTTGGTTGGCTTCCCCCGGCTTGCACTTG
>FN649727.1:8184233-8225593 GCA_000310025.1 Ectocarpus siliculosus | reverse complement strand
ACCTTGACAAGGTGTTCGACCTTGTCAAGGTCTCCACAAGGGGGCGACGGCATCCGACATTTTGGGGAAGGGGCGTCGACCTCCACTTATGTAGGGGGGTCAACGATGCACACGTCGTCCCAATATATATCATCGTGACTACCTACTACATACATACATACATTGTACATTGTACTTATATTGTACTTCGTATGTATTACTGAGCGCCCTTGTACGGCCGGAACAACTACTACGTGTAAAAAGTAACAACACTGAAGACTCCTCTATTTTCAGGGCGAGTAGTTTCCAGATTGGTGTGCTGGACGCACGACGGCGGCCGCAACTCCCCATTCTTTCGTTGTGATGGAGTGCTTTCTCTCGTCATGTGGAGAGTTATTACGCGAAGAGGAAAACGTCGCTGTCGCTTACTGCGGTGCTGCTGTGTGCTGCATCAAGCGTGGTACTGTGTAGATATGAATACACGTGCGTCCAAAGCTGATGGCTTGCCGTAGATCTGCAAGTACGGCCCACGTGTGCTGCGCGTCTATTCAATTTTTTTTTTTTGTCTCCACTTCAAATCAGCGCTCACAGCACTAGTGCCGTTTACTCCAACCCATGGTCACACAGAAGAGCCTCTCTCTACCCTCCCCTCCTGCGGTACTTTGCCTTCGATTTTTAATGCGAGAAGAGTTCACCACTCTCTTCCCTCTCTCTGTGTACACACGAACTAGCGCTATCCACTGGGCCAGAAGCGGAAGCGAGAAAAAAACTCACTTTGCAAGAAAAGCCCGCTTTACGCCGGGATTCGAACCCCTGACCTGACCTCTAGAAGGTCTCGAGGACACCAACAAGACCACCGGGGCGACGGAGCGACCGAGTGTGCTATCCAATCAGTGTCGGCCTTTATCATGCGGTTTTGGCTTGCGCGTGGCTGAACGTACGTGTGTGTTTCACCACAGACAGGGAAAAATGAGCTGATGTTGTTGTATGTGATGTTGTCTGTCGCTGTGCGTTTTGCTGCTTGCTGCGTAAAACAGCGTGGTGTGGCTACATGCTACAAAAGCTGCGAGGTAGGTCTACAACACCGGCCGACGCGTGCTGCGCGTCTGTATTCCATGCTGTCAATCAATAATGCCACGCGTGTCGGCCTTTGTTATCATGCTGTCGCGCGTGGTTAACCGTGCGTGCGTGTATCACAGGAAAATGATCGGTTTTGCTGTGCGTGCTGCTCAATAGCGCGGTGGATACGTGCGTGCTACCAAGCCCGCGTTGCATCTCATTGGCTTGCGCAGGTCCACAAGTACGGCTGACTTGTACTGTGCCTCTCTCTATGCTCGATGCTGTCAATCATTTGCGGCACGTTGTCGGCTGGACGTGTACCTAAATACCATGTTTCGGAACTTACTTGAGTTTCGCAGAATAAAAATTAGGTTCTTTTTATTTTAGTAGTGAAACAAAGGGTTTTCATCTATTGAACTTGAACGTACGATAGTTCTGCCACTTCCCCCCCCGTACATACGCGGTGCACGGCCCAACCCAACGTCTGCTCTATCACACGCACGGACGGACAAATTCTTCATTTTTATTATTTCTGCACATACATCAGTTCGACCATCTCCTCCATCGGAAATAAACGCTCACAAAACCACCTCTTCCTCCATCGGAAATAAATATTACCTCTAGAAGATACAATATTAGCAATGCTGAGATGCTATGAATTCATTTCTTCGATGATAAAGAGAGATGGATTCGTTGTTGGGTCAAATTAAGACAAAAAAATAAATTGTCATGATTATTGTATAAAGATGTATCATATATATATATATTTTTTTTTCTTTTGTTCTTCACTTCAAATCAGCGCTCACAGCACTAGTGCCGTTTATTCCAACCCGTGGTCACACAGAAGAGCCTCTCTCTACCCTCCCCTCCTGCGGTACTTCGCCTTCAATTTTTAATGCGAGAAGAGTTCAGCACTCTCTCTTCCCTCATATGCATGCATATGTATGTATGTTACGTTCTTCGTGCGAAGTAATATATATATATATATATGAAACGTCACATACATGTAGCTTTTTCGTAAAGCATACAATACACAAGACAGCTACCAAACTGTCTTGTTGAGCCTGTTACCCGCAGGGGAGATGTCCTTGTATGATGCTGTCTGGGAAACCGTAGACATACAGGTACTTTCTGACGCTATGAATTCATTGCTAATCTGTCTCAGACTCTTTTCTATGATGAGATGGATTAGTTGTGTCATATTAAGAAAATAAAAATAAAAATAAATAAAGAACGTTCCGTAGAGTCGATATATATATATAGTATGTATGTATGTATGTATGTCTGTCTGTGCATGAACGCATGATGAACGCGAGATACAAAGTGGGCAGGTCGGTGTATATGTATGTATGTGAATGTATGTATTATGGATGGAGTATGTGGCATCATCTTGGTCTATCTCTACCTAACGGTCGGTCGGATCCAAATAACACATCATACTCAAAGCAGCAGCAGCAGCAGCAGCAGCCGTAGAAGTGGGCACATTCATTCTTGAACGTTATTTCTTATCTGCCCTCCTCCTACTATTTATTACTACTGCCGCTGCTGCTGTTTGTTTCGTTATTGACCGTTCCTCTCCACATGTATCTGATGGATATTATATATCCTGTACATCTGTAACAAATATGTTCAACCGGGGTCCTTGATATCCTCTGGGACCATCATTTATTCTGTGACGCATTCTTTCCGAGAAAACAGTCTAGGATGCACGCTTGAAAAAGACGGGTAGTCTACGTTCCAGGCGTCCACAAGTAGGTGAGAACCATATTCTTCCCGCCTGTAAGTCGACGAACCGCATGGGGCAGCGGTGATGACAGGGATCACAACCCCGACGTCCAACAGAGCTCAAATGAGTTGAAGGGCCCCGCGGTTGGCTGTCTGTACTTTCGTTAGTTAGGTGTATAGCATATAATATATATCCACGGTACACGTGCGCGACGTAGGTATCTATCTCCAGTCGGGAAGCCTTCTCCTCAAAGGCAGCAGTCAGTCAGAGCAGATAGCATCTAAAGCAGCTTGTTGTGCATACACGCGCAGGAGTAGGTCAACACACACACACACACTACACGCCGAACCAAAAGTCATCTGTCCCTGTGCGTGAAAACATAGCTTACACCCGGACTTAAGGGCTATTGTTATCGACCAATAATTTGAGCCGGGGGTCCTACTGTGCATGAGACTATGTAAACGCGCTCAGCCGGGGATCCTACACCAACCATAATGCCAAATGCCATCGCCTATGTTGTACTCGACGATGGGGACGAAATATGAAACTGAGCTTCGACCGGTGTTCGACGTCGTCAATTCTTTGCGAGCCCGGACTTGTCGTCTACACGTCAAAAGGTATGTATGGCATATAAAATGTCCACAACAACTTCTAGGTAGTTGATTGCCAATTTTTGGTAGTGGATTGCCAAAATGGCTCTTTTCGAGAAGATACGATCACCCTCTGTGCAACCATGTTCGTTCGTTTTCCTGTGCCTGGTTTGGAAATCCGAAGAACATTTTTTTTTTTGTCCCATCATTCGACTCTGTCGTCTGCCCCTCTGGCCCCCATCCTCCACTTCTACTAGCTAGACGACCCAACCGGGGTCACACAGGAGGGGGGGGTTGGACCCCCTCCTGCGGTTCCTGCCTGAGATATTTTTATCTCGAGAATGGTGCAGCAATCCCTTCCCTCGCGACATATGTTTAGTTGATTGCCATTTTTGGTAGTTGATTGCCAAATCCGGCTCTTTCCTGCAAGTTGCCGTCCTTTTCCCAGCTATTCGGTCTCCAGGCTTTGATGTTCAATTTCCCGGCTGTTTACGCCGCGTCGTGTTCTTTTCCCCGCACCTGTGGACTTCGACCTCGGTCATCTGTTTGCTTCAATAGTCTGTTCATTGAGTTTCAAAATCAGTGTCTCAACGGCTCCTGCCGCCATCCCAACACCTTTTCACTACATGATCATGTCTGCCAACGCCGACGCCACCGCATGGGTGGGTCTCGCGATCATCCCTTGGCATGCGGAATACGGCCGTAAAACTTACTCTTCCGTCTGAGGACCGATGTCTTTAGAATAACGTCTTGGAAGATCCGTTCGGATATAATTCCGCAAGCAAAAAAATGAAGTGCGCGGGCGCGGGGATATGTAGCGGGATTGGCCGCATTGCTGGCTTGGAAGGTATTGAGTCGTCACCTGCAGCTCATTAACCCCCAATCTAATAATGGACATGGCAACTCTTGACCACCTGCATGTGTGTGGTTGAGGTTATGTCGCTACCACTCCATCGACCCAACCACACCACCAGGCTAATTTAACGATAAGACCGCTTCGTTTGCCATCGCTGACCGGAGGGTTGGGAGAAAACCTACACATCGTGCACCAACTGCAGCGTATGTATGCTGCCGCCGTACTTCGTCTTTCCCGAACGTACGTGTGTACTTGACACCACAAGACTCTAGGTACAGCACACATGAGGGAACTCCGACACGACACAGCAATAATAGCTACGGGCTTACGGGCTACGGGTTACTGCTATGCCCGCTTCGTGACGGTCAAACACGCGTAGCAAATGCTTTTTATTTTGCTGTCTGCTGTCAGTGCTTGTTGCCGACACGGCAAAACATGTCCCGCTTCGTGACGATCAAACACGCGCTGCTAGCTCTTACTGTCTGCTGTCGGTGCTTGTGTCGACACGGCATACAACGTCTTTCCGTCGCTGTGCAACTCTTTCACGCTTGACCGCGGTCGCATGCTAATCTAGTCGATGGTAACATACAGTCAAGAAAAAACGTGCGCACGCCTCGTACCTGCTCTCCTTTCCGCTCAATCCGATTATCGGACAGCGATCCGTTGTCAGGCTCCATCGTGCTCACTACGTCGCTCTTTGTGCTCTGTGAGCATCCCATTTTCACGGGAATGACAGCTCCGGAATTCGGACCGACACCGAACCGCCTCCTTCCTCGCACACCGCACACTTACTTTCTACTCCTCCCTTGTCGCTCTTCTCCTCCTTTCCTGTCCCCCTCCTCTCTCTCTTGCTCCTCTCCGCTGCGCTTTCCTCTGATTCTGTGCGCGGCGAAAACAAAAAATTGCTTGTTTCTTACTTCAGCCTGTTCTTCAGCCTGTTCCTCCCGTTATTGTGCGGACCAATGCGTACCAATGCGGACCGCTGCCAAAAACGCAACTCGACGATAGCCGACATGACACCCTGCACGTGCGTGCGCGCGCGCTTGGTTTCACGCAACAAACCACGACGGGCAACAATGGGCAACGTGACTGGGAGGCAGGTTCCCGGCCCGGCGAGCGACATGCCGCTGCGTGGACGTCATCGACAGGAAGCCAACGCGACTGCGAGCACGACTCGCGCCCCGGCGAGCGAGATGGCTCCATCTGGACGTCATCAACAAGTAGCCAAGGACAGCACGCATCGTGCCCCAGCGAGCGATAATCGAAAAGCAACCAAGGCGACTCCGAGCACGGCTCGCGCCCCTGCGAGCGATGCGGCACTGGCTGGACAGCAAGAAACCAACGCGACTGCGAGCACGACTCGCGCCCAGGCGAGTGAAATGGCGCCGTCTGGACGTCATCAACAAGTAGCCAAGGAAAGCACGCCTCGTGTCCGAGCGAGCGATACGCCAGAGCGCAGGCGCCATCAAAACGCGACGACTCTGAGCACGGCTCGTGCCCCAGCGAGCGATGCGGCACTGCCTGCAGCTCAACGAGAAGCCGTTGCAGTTGAAGAACCGATGCCACGCCTCTTCTCGACAACCATCAACCGGCTGCGTGTTCTATGTGGGCATCGTCGAGAAGATGAAGCCAAGGTGAATACGAGCACCACTCGCGCCCCGGCAAGCGATGCGGCACGCTCTGAACAAGAAGCCCCCCCCGCGATTGCGACCACGACTCGCGGTCAAGCAAGCGACATGGCGCTGTCTGGACATGAACAAGAAGCCCACGCGACTTCGAGCACGGCTCGTGCCCCAGCAGGCGACACGGCGCTGCCTGGGCATCGGCAAGATCATGCGACTTCGAGCACGACTCGGGCCCCAGCGAGCGACACGTTGCTTCCTGGAGATCGACGGGAAGCCAAATTCGCAGAAGCGATGGCACTCCTTCGGATTTGCGGGAAGAAAAAGAAAGCGGTGCGACTCCTTCAAGAATATAAAGAAGAAGTCGACCGGGAGCTCTCCGGGGCGATGGTCGCGAGGTTAAACAATCCAGGTCATGATGCCGTGGACCTCGATCAACCAATCTTCAATTTGGAGAAGCTGAAAGAAGTGACAGCGAACGTGATGGATGATTCGCTGAACGAGTGGATCGCGAGGGTGAACGAATGGGGAGACAAAACGGGTGGCAGCAGAGCGGGTGGCGGTATCACTCCGCAAGCAGTGTTGCCGCGGCTGTTTTGGGAATGCTCCGACGAGGTCGAAACGCGTTACCGCGTCGTCGAGGACGTTCTGCGAGTGGTGGACAAAATGAAGATGCACGAAAACATGTGCAACCACCACAAGGATCTATTTCACCTGATGCCAAGGGAGGACTGCAACGTGGCCATCCAACGTATCCTCCGGGGGGTTCGTAGCTATCTTGCCGATCACTCCTTTGACCCCGACGACATTCAGTGGCTTGTCACTGGCAGCGGTCTAGATTCGGTGGCGCTCCAGTACATGGTGGTTATGGCTAACGTGCGCCTACAATACCCCCCGGTCACCTTCAGCACCACAGACTGTGGCAAGGTACAGCAGTTCGACCCTGAACTTCACTCCGACGTGGGCGGCGGGGGCGTTCGCCCGGGGCAAGAGTGCACCATTGTGTTTCCCGCCATCATGACGGGCGAGAAGAGGTGCACAGTCGGCTATACGCTGACCAACATAGAAGCGATGGAACCGCGAGGTACGTAAAGAAAGGGGTCCGCCAAGCCTCGCCTGGTCGTTCTGTAGATACCCAAGATAAGGCTTGCACCCAACATCCCGGGGAAATTTAGCTTGCGTTAAATCCTGACCGCTGTACTGTACCCTTCCGGAAATTTCTGCAGCGGACGCGTCTGCACACTTCAATGGGACACCGAGAGGCGAGTCCTACTCAGAACAGGACTACCCCGGCGAAGATGGAAGCTATTATAGATACTACTGAAGAGTGTTTCAGTCCTTGCACGAGATGGAGCTCATTGAGGTACGACAGTATACTGTAGTACAAAAGATCGTCGTGATTGGGTTGACACGTTCGGGTGCACGCAGGTTTAGGGCAGCTTGCTCTCGGAGTTGTCCGCCATTCGCGGCAACCAGGAGTGACCGCAAGCCCCATGCTGCATGAGTGCATTGCCGCAGCAGCGTTAAAGCAATACCTGCCCTGCCGACCAAACACTCCCAAACACAACACATGCCATGGCAAGTAGGTGTAAGGTCTGCTGCCCACTACACTTTTGCTTTGGCTCAAGGAAAGGTGAGACCTGCCCAGAAAAGACTCGCAAGGTGCTCCCGACGGGCTGTTTGGTTCTTGCTGGAACCGAAGCCCGACAAGTACGGCAGGATTCGTTCAATGTATATGTTAATTGCATGTTTTGGGTGAAACATGGCAGGCAGTCGGCATCTTGCTCTTGGGCTTCCATACTCGGGAACTAAAATATTGAGAAGATGTCTCCATATCTAAACACCGCAAGCGTGGAGGAAGTAGACCGCAGCAAACAACCCTTTGCTCGCCCTCGGCACGGTAGACCATGCTCGCGTCGAAGGGCAACCTCAGGGATTTCTCCATCGTACGCACGGAAATGATTTATGGCGGGCAGAGATACAGCTCTCTCCTCTCCCCCTTTCAGTACCACCCTCCTCAGTTCGCTTGAACATTGACGCCCTCTGCGGCTCTTGCCTATCGCATCTCTTTTTTTTTCTCCGACAGACGCTGTTCTGATTTGAAGTACTAAAATGTTGATTGCATGTGGTTTGTATGTTTGGTGTTTCACACGTGATCCAGCTTGTCCTATCGGAGACTGGTGGAGGGGATCTACTTTAGGTGGCACGGGCAAAGACACAAGAAATGCCTCTGACAGATGTACATGCAAGTTGTTCCGGATGGCATAGTTTGAAAACCGTTATATTCTTTCGTGGTGTACAATATTGTGGCAAACTGCAGGGTGTTCCGGAGGAAAGACGAGTTCACGCCCATCTGGCAGGAGATGGGACGGCAAATACTCTCACGGAGGAGGTAGCGCGCGAAGCGAGACGGGTGCTTCTACATCTGCAGTTCTCGGCAACACCTACGAGACCAGGGTGCGATTCGTTGGCAGAATGTTCTGTCGATTGTTCCAAAGGTTTCAGCAACTGCTTCAGGCGTAAACGGGTGCGCATTATTTTTCTGTTTTTTGGGGGGGGAAGATTGGAAGTGTTCAATAGGAGGCGCTCGCATGGTGTTTGTTTTGTTTTTACGGGAGTACATGCTGTCGTACCAGCACATGTGGGTGTTTTTGGTTTGTGTGCGTTCGGCTGCGCTTAAAAACATAGAAGTACGAAGTACCAGAAATGTTTGGTTTGTGGAACTTGGCGAAGATACTGGTCTGGGGAATGGATATAGGGATACACGCAGTTCGGGTAGATAGTGGCCATGTTGTCGTGGGGACTCTTCCAACCATGGACAGACCACTGTTCTGTCTATCCGATAATAATTCAATAGCATGTATATATACCAACGCGCCTCCGACAAACGTGATTATTTTGCTACGATTCGTGTATCTCCGTTTTCCTTCGCGCCTTTTTCTCAGCGCGAAGGGCATCCCTTGTTTCTTGTGTTTCCTCTGCTTGATTTTTGGGCATGCCGGAGTACACGGCGCCCAGAGCTATGGAAGTTTTGAGTTTTCCTTGCGAATTCGAAATCAACGGAAATATTCGAGACGCATTTCATTACTTCGCAGCGTACTTGCCCTTTGTGATGCTCATAATACATGGCAGTCTACTACTGTAGACCATCTTTGTTGTGTGACTTGGACTTGGGGTTGAAGTGCGGTAGTCGGCGTTCACCTTGTGCGAGGATGTTTTTCCTGTCCCAGCAGCCGTGCATGTCTAATATTCTTGGTTCCATTGGCGGCGGAGGTGTGCTGACGGGCTGTTCGCTTACCAAAAAATGGACAATTGTCTAATGAATCAGTTCGACTGCACCCGCCGAGCTTGGTGCGCGAGCTGCACGTTGACCACAAAGCAGAAAAGTATGCATAGAAGCTAATACCATATTGAAGACCGTTCGCCTGGCTAATCGACTTCAATACCCGTTCCACCCCCCGTGTGCCAACTCCTGTGCAACTACCTCCACTTGTTCCTCTGCACGAATACCCACAGGCATAATCCTATCTTTCCGCACGTAGCACATTATGGTGCCAGCACGCTCGCACCCACGTATCTAAAGAAGCCGAAATCAAACCTTGCGACTAGTCAGGTTTGATTGTAAACCATGAGACTAGACACATTCGACGTTGGCTTTCACAAAGTCATTCGTGGGTTCGAGACCCAGGCTGGACACTCTGAAGTGTTTTTTTTTCTGGGGCCCTGGATACTCTCGGCCAGAGTATGGGTGACGGAAGGACTCGTGGACCCTGGAACATTCTGCAGGATGTGGGTGGCGAGTGATATGGAGCGAACCAAAGACTAAGATTGGATGGATAGTGGCGCTGGCAAGGGGAGTCACCCTCCTCGGAAGTGAAAGTGACGGAGCTCACGGTCCCCACGACTAACTTTTGTCGAAGCCGAATCAAACCATTAGACTAGTCAGCCGCTGACTACTCTAATGGTTTGATTTCGGCTTCTATATATCTAGCGCAACCTGTTGGTGCCTGCCCCATTTGTCTTGCCGCCCCCCCTCCTGCACACCAATGACGCGAACGTGACAGTGAACAACGGTGAAAACACAGCAAGCACCTCCGTCAGTGAACTGACGTAAGCAGTCTGTCGCTAGTTTGAAAACTAATTGCAACGCAAGTGTTAACAGTGCTTCACTAACCAAACAAAAATAGGGCCAACACAAACAGTGTGAGGTCTGTGGTGTGTCGGAAAAGGCTGTCGCACGCAAGAAGCTCAGTATTACTCTCTTCTTTTCCGAAATGCCCGTTGAAACGAACGAACAATACTATCTACAGAACGCGCCCCCACTTTAAGAAACCAGGAGTTAAGAATTTGAGCACCATTTGCAAGCTTGGTGAAGAACCACCGCAACAAACCTAATAGCGACCGTTCGTAGCATGACCCTAGGAATACAGTAACAACCCCAGCCTCGGCCGAAGCTATTAATAGAGTGTGGGCGCGTTCTGTATGCTGTGAGGAAGAACTATACCGACGAGAAGGCTCTCTCCCCTTGGCATATTAAACAACCAACTATTCAAGCTGTCGTTCAACACCGAAGTGGATGACATCAACAAAAAATACCCACACCCGTTTCCTGCTCTCCTCCGACATGAATCACGCTCGTGGAAGCAATGTTGCTGCCGACGACGTATGAGACGCTGTTTTTAGACACTCCGCCACCCTTTCCCTGGCGGTCTCTGTTGTATCGTCGTCTTCATGCCGCTCGAGCACGCCACAGACCACTACAGACACTGGTGCCGGCAGCGTGGAGTCGGCAAGGTTGGTCTTCTCGCCGGTCCTCTTGCGGTCTTCAGCTTGCTGCAACAGATCCTACCGCAAGTTAGTCTGGTCGCCCATCACGTGCTACTCGTTGCCTCAAAGCAAAACGAATGAGTTCAGAGCTGGAGAAACCCACAAAATCTGCCACACATCCCCGGGTTCATCAGCATAGACCGTTTCTCCGCGTCGAAATCAGAGGACAAATTGCGCCGCAACTTCGCGACAATCTCTCCCTCTGGTATGCATACGTCCACAGCACGCGGAGTGGCCAAGATTTCGTCGAAAGCGATATAGTAGTCGAGAGGGTGCTGGCCCACACGATCTTCAGGCTGGAAAGTGACCACTTGAGAGCCTCCTTCCCAGCGTCGCTCGTCGGCAAGCAGCAACGGTGCGCCTCACGCCAAGCTCCTTCTACCGACCCAGCCGAAGGAATCCTCGTCCGAAATTTCTCACCTTCTGTTGCCTCTACCAGGTGACCAAGAGCTCGCTCGTTTTCATCTACAAGCTTTGACCCGTACGTCTCCACCAGCACGCTACGGGGAGGGCCATGAATCAAAACCACGGAGTTGTCCGATCTCTGCAGTGTGTAGGTCAGACCCTCGCCGGCAATGAAAATCTCGAACATCAGTGGCGGAAGAAGACGAAGTTGCCGTCGTAGACCGGCGGCTTTCTCTCCGCTTCCTCTCGATCATAAATTGCGTGGGCCCTTCCGCCCATGTCTAATCTCCCGGACCTTCCTCCGGTATACGCTCCCCCTGCCGCCGAACCGGCTGTACTTCCAGCTGCCTTCCGAGCTTTTCACCTCTTCTCCAACGCCGCGATCCTATCCATCGTTGTTTGATGTTTTGCTCCCTTCCGCACAAGTTCGAACCTCTTTGGCAGCCCTTTCCGCTGTTGAGCTGTTGCTGCCCTCTCCGCAGCTGCTGCCCTTTCCGTACCATTTTGCACATCCGCCATCGGTCGATGTTTTAGCGATTAATCGTGTTTGAGGTCCCTGTGCCTTCCCACGGAGGCTACCGTGCCCACCCACGGTGTATGAAGTATGCCTGGGGACTAAGTTAACCCAGGACCGATGCAGATGACATGAACCTTGAATATCACGCACCGTGCTCCTTCCATCATATTACACAAGAAAGATGAACATAGGCTGAACATATGTGCCTGCTCTCTCTCGAGGGGCCTCGCACTTGAACCCCCAATAGCATACCCCCCCACACACACATACTCTCCAGATCGGATCTTGTATCCAAGTACCCCAAACACCTCTGAAATAAGAAGAGGAGGGGGTTGAGCTTGTTTCTTTGCCATGCAAAATTCGGGGAGTGATCACCCGGGGGGAAACAGCTCAATTTTGACACACATTAACAAATTGCTGTGTTCCCCCTATGGACAAGATACACATATGCGAGCAAGCAATCAGGAGGAAAGGAAGGGGGTCAGCACGTCCGGAGCCTTGGCCCCTTCCGGTTACAAGCACACACAACCGTCGACGCCGTTCGAGCTGAGAGTCATGTCTGAAACCGCAAAGCATAACTGCTACGAGTACAGGTGAACGCTTGAGGTTTTGCAGTTCAAAGATGGCACGTAGTGGGAGTGCGTGGGGCAGCGAAGGTGGCCAACGTCGGTGCCAAACTCATCGCGGACTGGCGCAGGAAGGAGAGCGAGCCAGACGACGAAGTCGCCATCCCCAGCGACAACGATCCGTCGCTATTGCCTTCAGTATGATTTTATCGTCGCCCCAAACGGTAAAGTGCAATATTTATTCTGGTCGTGTCAGCTCTGACGCGTTGTGATTTGGTAAAATAGTGTAAGTACGTGTGGTGAACAGTTGCCAGAAAACAAACCTCCGAGAGGATGTCTACTTTAAAGGTTGAAGACGTCTACTTTACCCCGGGAGTACATATAGACTAAAATAATAGCTTTTTTTAGCGCGCCGATAGGGGGGCTTGTTTGCTTTAGCAAGAAAACAGCTGTTTAGAAGGATCGTGATGTGTACATGTACGTACGTGAAAACTAAAAAAACGCACACAAGGGGTGGGAATTTTGATCGATAGTGTCCGGTGTCCGGTGTCTGTGCGCCGATAAATACACGAGATTGGAGCCCCTTTCACCATTTAGGCACCAAATTGGAATCTAACACACCAAGTAGCATTTTGCCCGAGCTGTCCCAACTGCTACCTTTTCAATCCGTGCTCGGAACGTCGAGATAACCCAGCAACTACGCTGAAATTAAAGTAGGGGACCAAGCGAATCCCAGGCAGGCGTGATTTTGTTTTTTCCGCTGGTCGGTCTGCTCAGCAGCTTAGCTTCTGCTGCTGTGGCAAGAGACACACTACACAGAGGCAGGGAACACGGACAAGGGGGGGCGGGAGACACATACACACCACCGGGAGAGCGAGGCGGGACGGTGTGCCCTATACTATACTGCTGTTAGCTGTCGGCGGAGGAAGAGAGGGGAGAGAAGATGAAGAGCGTTGTGTTGTTTTGTTGTGCGTTTTTTTTGCGAGCGGCAGCGTTTTTGTCGTCAGCGAGAGAGAGGACAAGAGAGGCACACACCAACACGCTGCTAGACACCACCATTGATGATGCATGTACTGCTGTAAACCTCTCTACACTTGTGTGCGAGGGCCTAGGGTGCCACTTGTGCCTTCCGTGTGCTAGTCTGGTCACAGATCACACGCTTTGGGGCTGCCTGTAGATCAAAGCTCGGACCAGAGAGAGGAACAGTCAGAGTTTTTTTTTGTGCTGATATGTACATAGCTCATGATAACACCACCCCTCTACTCTAGCTCATGACGATGAATACCACCCCCTCTCTCTGTAAATAACATTGGCGCCCCCCAACTCAACACTGCTGCTGTGTGGTATAAACGATCCAATGGCAACAACGCACGAGCCTACTGCAGGTACTTTTTTCCACGAAAAAGCTAGTATTCCACCCACCACCCTCCTGCAGGGTCTCCCACATTTTCTACAGTTTTCCCAAACGACCCATGGGACTCCCATGGGTGATCCATGGGCTTGCTCATGGGTAGCCCGTGGGCAGCCCATGGGCGGCCCATGAGCAACCGATGGGAAGCACATGGGCGACCAATGAGAGCCCTTCAACCGAACCAGTGTACTAAACAATAGCTTATCTGCGTTGGAACGGGCACTTAGCGGCTAACGCTTACCCGAACCTTAACCCCAAGCCCACAGATACGTGCTAGGCTGGCGCTGGTGGCTAAGTTCTAGGTTGATATGCCGGTGGCGAAGTTCTACAGCAGGTTGAAGTGCCCACGGTGGGCACTCCATGGGCCGCCCATGGGCTGCCCATGTGCGGCCCATGAAGTGTCCATGAAGTGTCCATGAAGTGCCCATGAAGTGCCCATGGGTGACCCATGGGTGTCTCATGGACGGTTTAGAAAAACTGTCAGTTGTGTGGGAGATTGCTCCAGTAGGGGGGGGGGTCTTGTTTTTGGAACAAGCAATTACCCCGAGGGACACGACAAAAATTAGACAGTGTTTCGCCGAAATTGGGGGGGTACAACAGACCGGAATAGAGTACAAGAGCTCGATGTCAGGCGCAAGGTTGGGCGATGAACAGGTAGTCCATGTAGCGATACATCGAGTGTGCAGAGAGGCAGATACATACACGATACGATCCAAACTCCCACACACACCTTGCGACACTGCAGGTGGATGAACGTGAGTCTTGGAAAAAGCTGTGATGGTGCCCTCCAGGTCGTCTCACGAGGCAGCAAGGGCACGGATGCAGTGTGGAAGCTTTGGATGCTTGCAATAAAGCATAAGGGTCCGTGTGACGAGTCTGCCGTTGTCGTTAGCAACATCCGCCTGGGACAAACACCTGCTGACGACCGATACACAGAGGATCAAGTTCGGAGTATCTTGAGATCAAGTTGGATCCAGTGTTTTTTTTGCGCGCAGACAGACGCCTTCTAGACTGCGCGCTATCTACATGTAATGATAAATGTTACTTGTTTCTTTGTGACAATTTTGCATTCGTGCAATAGCGGTGAACACAAAACACCGTGCACCTCAAAGTCAAGAGTTGACGCACCTTGATCTCCTTCCACGAACCATGCAGAGGTTGCATGTGGCGATGCACCCCTTTTCAAGCTCATACAAAACCTTCCACTGCAGAAACACCCCCCCCCCCTCGTATGGCGCCCCTGGCGAAGCGACCGTGGCAACGGGTATCTCTTGTTTCCTTCCCAAGGCTAAAGGGGTCCATGTCCAGGCCACACAAGCCCACAGGTACGGTTGGATCCTCTACCACACCGCGACCGTTGTAGACTAAATTTATGCGATGAACGGACGCACAGAGATACTCCTCAGGAGGTATGTTACCTTTTTCATATTTTGCCTGCCGAGAGTGCGACGTATGAAGCACCATGTGCAAGGGCGTGCGGTGGGGTGGGTAGGTGTGGTTGTGGTGCCTCTTGTCGCCATATCATGATATGTACAGCAGTGTACTGGTACGGAACCGCCTTTGCTCGCAAAGCGGTGCATTAGAGGGGGGCCGGGTCATGTAGATACTGTACCTCGTCATCGAATTCCGATCAGTTGAGCCCCCCCCCGGCAGCAGCGGGACGTTTCTTTCGTGGACACGCGCTCCCCCAGCTTCTACCCCTTGTTTCTTTTGTCTTGGGGTATCGCACGACTGGGCATGTTTCTTATGAGGACATTCCTTATGTTGTGGCCGCGTTCTTTCTCATACTGCGCGTATGATGATAGTTAATCTATTTTCGTAAGGAGAGCCTTTTTATTTTTTTTTTATCCGTGATGCGAACAGAAGAACTTTTCTAGTGCAGCGGCGGGCCCTATCTGCACATGTGTCAGCTGTATGTCATCGACACGCTCCCCCCGCCGCCGACGTATGGGCTGCGGGCAAGCTGTGGCGCAAGGGTGCTGTACACTGTTGTTAGGTTGCTGAAATAGAAATAGGTTATTCCGACCAACCAACTCGTCATACTACTGCCTGTAAAATAAGCACTTGAGCTAAATCTTTCCGAATGCCGAAAAGCGGGCAATACAAATTCCAGAATTAATTGTTCCGTGAGTTCCTGGTCCGACGCGGACAGAGGAAAGTTGGAGGTCGCCAGAGATCAGCCATCCCTCACCGCGTCCTATTATTGCACTTCTTCTCCGGCGCGGCGTGGGAGGTTTTTGGAGAGCCCGGGTCGAAGATAGAGACCAGCCAACGGCCCGGTGAGCAAGCAGCATACACACCGCTTGTCACAGCGACAGAAAGACAAACTGATGAGTTGTCGCTGATGGTAGTGCTTGCTTGCTGGTTGCGGTCCGGCATTCACCTGGGCTGCTTGCTGTCTCTAACATGTACCTGCCTCTGACCTCCCTAGCTTCCCTTTACCGACGTTTCGGCCGAACAAACTACGAGATCGATGTTACGAGCAATTAATAATAGAGGAAGGGTATGTATGCTTTGGTCTAGAGTCCAAATTACTTCTTATTATATGCACCCAGTTGGCTTGTGACCACGGAAGGCGTCCGCGTCAGTTGGACCAGTACTACAGCAGTATACGGACATTTAGAACGTATATGTACTGATGAGCGGAGACCGGAGCGGTTTACAACAACAACCTAGGGGGGACACAGGCCAAATATCCCACGCCGGACCAAAAAAGGACTTCAACTTACAGCAGTTTCTTAAATTACCTTAGCTCTTCTCCCCATCAACCGGCAACCAGTTGATGATGTGTAAATCAACGCTATTCATTCTGGCAGTACGTGTAGTTCTTTCTGATCACTACTTGTACATGCTCTGCTTTGGCACTTGGCACAGAAAGGGGCCTGACGGCATGACCCCAAACGCTATAACTCCCTACTCTATAACCCTAACAATATGTAGGTCGGCGCTGGCTAAGTTAGGTTGGTGTGCCGGCATTGCGATAGGTGTTGGTGTGAAATCTACATGTAGTGCTTGTAGGGTGTTTGTTTGGTTCCTGATGTGCGTGGAGGTCGGTCCTACGTACTGCATGTAGGTTGGTGGTGCTTGGAGTGTAGTAGGGTATACACTATATACAAGCAGCTACACAGTACTGCAGCCTATACAGTACTGCAGCAGTGTAGTACACAACAACAAGTAGGTCGCTCTGGGAGGTAAACGGTTCTCGAGCAGGTCTGTAGGCGGATACATGGCTTTATGTGCGTCCCCCTCGGTGCATCGAATGTTAAAAATGCCAGCAGATCCGACTACTTCCTCCACTATACATATAGTCTACAGTAGTGCTGCGCGGTGGAAAAAAAAAAAAAACATGGGTACACGCCAAACTCTTCGTGTACACCTGCCAACGTTCGCCAGCTGAAGCTCGCCTACGCATATGTGCTGAAACCGTGACGCCACAACCACGCGCCGCCAGCTAGGGATCAACGCGAAGAAAGCAGGGAGTAATGTTTGTCGGCCGTACTCCGCGTACTTATCGGGTCGTTTGTGTAGTGTATTAACTTCAGACGGTGAGGCAACGCCCGTACCCAGGGCGCTGTCGTGCTCAGAAAGGAGGAGTGGCAGCAGGGCTGCTGCACACAACAAAAGGGGGCCCCGGTGCATCATCACCGTACCCCTACCTAAAAGATTCCACACCATCTGCGTCACACTTGTACGTACGGCTAGCATATCCAAACCATGTCCGTAGACACCCTCCCTGGTTCTTCACGCAAGTGACTACCGTATATGACACAAGATAACACACCCCCTTGACCGATTTTCAAAGATCGATTTCTCAACAGCAGGAAGACTCACAGCGCCGAAAATGGCGGCGTTGGAACCGTCTCGTTGAGAGCTTATGGAACAGTTATCATTTCGTTTATGTATCCTCTTCGTCGTCGAGTAATCGATCTTTGAAAATCGGGCCAGGGGGTGTGTTATCTTGTGTCATATACGGTAACCATCAGTGGGGCATAAACGCCCCGGATACATCAATAAAATGCCAATACGGTGGTCGAGGGGAAACCCGGCGCCCGGGCAAACCCCTCGAAAATAAACCCCATCCAACACAAACCATTGCTATCACGGCGGATCACAACGGCCGCACTTAACAGGAAGGCCAAGGCGAAGACAAGAATGCGAGGCAAGCCTCCTACTCCTGCCAATGGGACACAGCCCGCGACAGTAATGCATCTTTCCCCGCTTGGTATACATGACCTTCCCCAAGCGCTAAAAAATCCTACAGGAGCTCCGGCAAATTCATCAGCTTTTCCCGGTGGTACTGCAGGTTGCTCTTGCTAAGAGCCTTGGTGAGCATGTCTGCATGTTGCTCCGACGTCGACACAAACTTGATCGAGATGTCCCCCGACCTAAACAATCCACGAATGAAGTGGTACCGCACGTCGATGTGCTTGCTACGCGCTGAGCTAAGGGGGTTCTGCACCAAGGCCATGGCCCCCTGATTGTCCTCAAGGACCTGAATGCTACCGCCACTGGTCTCTGGGGCAATAAACGAAAGCACTGCACGCACAAACAAAGCTTCTTTCACACCCTCTCCGGCAGCAATGTACTCTGCCTCCGTAGACGACAAAGATACGATAGCATGCGTCTTGCTACCGTGGCTGATGACGGTTCCTCCAACCAGCCCTGACACCGAACGCCTATCCTCAGCGTCGGCGTAGCTAGCGTCCACGTACACCGCCAGCCCCAGCCCCGATCCCCGTTTATAGGTGATCCCGAGGTCCCTCGTCTCTTTGAGGTAGGCTAGGATCTTCCGTATCGCCTTCCAGTGCCTCTCGGCAGGGGCATGGGCGTGGCGCGCTACCGCACGCACAGCGAACGAGATGTCCGGGCGCGAGAACGTCGACACCCACATCATGCTGCCGATAGCCTCCCTCACCGGCCACTCCCCTCCACTTTCGTCATCTCGCTTCGGCCCTAGGTCGGCACCAGGGGAAGCAGGGATGGGGGAGGTCGATTGCACATCAAAGCGATTCACGATGCTGTCAATGTACGCGGTTTGGGAGATTCTAAGGGTCCCAGCCTCTAGGTCCCTCTCAACGGCACACCCGTCGAACCACACACACTCTCCAAGGTCTTTGGTGGGGAATGCCTTGTTGAGGGAAGCGAGCAACTCCTTGCAATCATCATCAGACCCAGCCACCAAAATGTCATCCACATAAATCACGATAATCATCACCACGACATCGTCTTTCATCTTGCGGAAGACGCACGGGTCCGCCTTGCACTGCTCGAACCCGTTTTCTACAAGCGTGTCGGCAGCGTGGTACCCCCACTGCCTGCCGCTCTGCTTCAAGCCGTAAATAGCACGCTCAGCCTTCACAACTTTGTGGGATTTTTCGATTTTTCCCCGCACCCCGCGGGGAGCCTCAAGAACACATCCTCGTCTAACTTAGCGTGTGTAAACGCCTGCTTGACATCCCAGTGGTTGAGTTTCAATGATTTCTCATTGGCTACCGCAAGCATCAGTTTACTTGATGCGGATGATGGGCAAGTCCACATTCGGAATTTGCGAAAAACCCCTAGCGACAAGACGCGCTTTGAACTTCTCGATTTTCCCCTCCTTGTTCGTCTTCCAAGTAAAACGCCACTTAGAACTCACAGGTCTACGCCCCTCTGGCGTACCGTCTACGAATGAAAACGTTCCCGTGTCCAAGTGCCCATCAAACTCTTCCCTCATGGCCTGTTCCCACCCCTCTCTGTACACAGACTTGGCAACGCCGGCTACGGTCATGGGGGGGGATTCAACGTCACTCGGACGCTTGCCTATGGGGGATTCTGTACTCAGCTCGGTCGACGCCAGGGCCCTCACGAAGGCGTCTGGAGAGTTGAGCACGAGGTCCTCCGCTCCCAGCAGGAAGTCCTCGGCCTCTTGGCGCGCGATGCCTCCTCCGCGCGCTCGCACAGCAGCGCTTGCACCGCCCTCGCCTCTAGCCCTTCCACCACGTCGACCACACACGCGAGCATCCAGTGGGTGTACTCCTCCGTGCTGTTGATGGGCAGGGTGGGCAGCCCCGCCGCCGACGCATGGCGGGCGAGCAGACCTTCGGCACTCGTTGACGACTCGTACCTCGAGTTCCGGCGAGGGTTCTCCCTGAGTCGGCGGCTGGTGAGTTCGGCCGGCTCGCCAAAGCGGGCGAGCTTCCGTTCCTAGGGCCCGCGGAGCGCCGGAATATCCATGTCGCTGCCGCTGTCGCTGTCACCGCCGCTGTCACTGCCGCTGCCGCCACCGCTGCTGCTGCTGCCGCTGCTGCTGCTGCCGCCGCCACCGCTGCTGCTGCTGCTGCGACGGTCGTCCTCGCCGCCGCCCACATCGGCCATCCCGGTCGACGTGGTAGATGGGGCGACGCTCGCGCCCTCCCTGCTCGAGGGGGCGCCATCGCCAGCGTCGCCCGCGCCCGACTCCTGGGGCGCGGCCGGCGGTGCCGGCGGCGCATCGCGCGCGGGCGGGCCCCGGGGTTACCGTCGTGTCATGGTGGAAACCTCCATCCTCAGGTTCTCCCTCCGCCCTCCCTCCACCGTGGCATGACGCACCCTCCCCGCCCTCGTGCTCCCTAGTCGTGAGCTCCTCGTCCTCCTCTGCAATGGGAGGCAGCGGTGCTCGGGTTGACGTCCTGTTGGGGATGGGCTTGGATAGCCCCTTTGCCGTCGAGCACCCCATGCACTCCCGGAGCTGGCCCACCAGCGTCACCCCTTGCTGCTTCGCCGTGTTCTTCAGCAGCACCTCGTGAGAGTGGCCGTGCGCGCAGTGGAAGTCGTTGATGTCAACGGGGGTGCGGTTCGCTTTCGCGTTACCAGGAGCAATTATGGCACAGGCTAGTTCCCTACCCGACTCTATGCGGTGACCAGTCTGAACGAACAGGTCCCCCCATAGAGGGAAGTACACCGACTCCCCCCAACCAACGAACCCCTCCAACTCGTGCTCGTCTGTGGCTAAGCGGCCCTTGGTTTGTTTCAAGAGGGCTGTGAGGGACACGAGGTTGTAGTTGAGTTCCGGCACATGAGCGACCCGTTTCAACAACAGGTCTGTGGTCCCAACGCGAGAACCGATGGTCACCCTCACGTCGCCATACCCTACGATGGCGAAGGCTTGCTTCCCTGCGGCGACACTCAAACGTCGATCGCACTCATGGTAGTTTTCGAACGCGTTAGCCCTCGGGAACATGTGGTTGGTTGCGCCGGTATCGGCCACAAACCTTTCCTGCCTGGCCTGCTCTACACCCCCTCGATCAACGACTCTGTTCCACTCGCCTATGAAGTCACGGACCACTAGCGCCTCCTCTGCCACGTCCAGTGCGGTGGGGTCCAAGACCGGCAGCTCCACCGCGAGCACCGCCTGCTCGGACGAGCACGTGCTCTTGTCGTGTCCGTAGCCCAGGCACTTCTCGCATCGCAGGGGCTCGGACTTGGTACAGGCGGCCGCCTGGTGACCCTTCTCTCCGCACCGGAAGCAGCGGCCGTGTATGCTACTTGCACCGCCGCCGCCGCCTCCGCCGCTGTTGCCACTACCACCGCCCCCACCGAGGGGCCACCACGTTCACTTTCTTCGCGTGATTGAAGCTGTTGATGTATTCACCGTTACCACGAGTTGCGGGTATCTCACCTGGGGGGTTTAACCCCCTCGCTTCCCCGCGGTCAGCTCCTACGCCAGGCCCCACTCTCGCTGGAACCCCAGGACTCGCTCCCGGTATATTGTCCCAGCGGCTTTCCCATGGGTGGTTTGGCCCATCACGGGCCGCTTCCCGGGAAAATGCCCCGCCGCCCTCTGACGGCAAGGACTCTCTCTGGCTTGGGACGGCAGCACCGCCGCCCCTACTGGCATCGCCCGCCACGGCGTCGCGAGGCTCCTTCCTCTTAAGCTCCATTACTATGCTCATCAGCTGCGATAGCTGGCCCTCCAGCCTCGCAATCGCCGGGTCCTCGGCGTGTTGCTGTTGCATGGCTGAGGTCTTTTCCCCCAGCCCTTCGACCGAACCGCTGTCCGACACAGCCATCGCCCGATGCGGCTATCCCTCGAGGGACAAAAAACATATCCAAACCATGTCCGTAGACCCACGAACAAGTAAAATGTTCTACCGTGTGTGTGTTGTGTTTTTCTCCAGGGTGCCCCACTACCACACCCGACGAACCAACTATCAAAACCTCCCTTGTACACCTTCCCAACATAACATACAGAGAGATGCACAAGATGACTACCAAACTATCTTGTTGACCTGTTACCCACAGGGGAGATATCGCTGTGTGCTGCTCGGTAAATCGTGGAACTGAACTTTTGCTGACGCTATGGGTCCATTGCTATAATCTATCTTAGACTATAAAGATTGATGGAGATGGATTCGTTGAGTCATACTGACAAAATAAAAAAAACGTGATGTACTCCTTCCAAGATGAGGCAACACTACGACTGTAGATGTCTCCAATAGCTAGCGAGAGACCCAAGTACTCCAGTACGATGAAACTCCATACACCACAGCGCTAGAACTCAGCAGTGAAGTACCTCAAGTCCACCCAAGCGGAACCTCCAACCGAGCCGACGGCACTTCCTGGCGAACACGAGAACGCGCTACTACAGTAAATGTACATGTAATACGTTGCCAAGTGGCACAAAACTTGGCACGAATGCGCACTGCTGTTGGGTGGAGAGCAAGACGTCAAAATCTCGCACTGACGTGTTCCACGTAGCCGGCGGGAAGGACGGATTTGGGTGAAAAATGGCATCCACGTGCAGGCGGCATGCTTAGGTGTCTCAAGTCTGTTTACTGCAGGGTGCCTCGATCTTGTATCTGCCTCTTTCGCGATTGTACAGCACTTTGAGTTAGGTTGCATCATGCAGTACGTGCCGAGTAGGCGTAATCGGCGGGCACCAAATTTTGAACTTGGACCCATCTGTACCAACGAGACCTGCGGGACCAATGAGACAGTCCGTTCCTCTCTCTGTCTTACGCGATCATATTTTTTGTCGATCCCGTCCTCGTTTGAACAAGAGACAAAAAAATAACGCGCAAAGGGTGATTTGTGTTCCCGGGAACAGCGAAACCCGTCCGCTGATAAATCTACACCTTGAAAAGAACGAAGTAAATGTATCCGGAAGTTTGTGCAGGGCGCACGCATTTCTTCACATAAAGAGAGCGTCATGTACGTGGAATAGGATAGGGTGGAACGAGAACTTCCCCGCCGATGAAGTACACGTACAACATTACCGTACAAGAAAAGCAAACTTTTGTATGACGCGTTTACTTAAGGTGGGGTGAGCATTATTCCACACTATGTATATACAAGCAAGACTGCTTCAACGTCGGCCCGATGGTAAACGCAGTCAAATCACTACATACAGTCAACGGCGCCAAAACTGACGAAAAGAAAGACAAACATAATAAACTGACTCCGGGACGTCACACACGCAGGTTACAGTAGTATGGTCGACGTAGAGAGCAGTCCTTGCCTGCAAAACGTGCAGCGTGTTATTGACCACGACACACGTAACTCCACAAATGTTGTACACCACAGCAGCAAGAGCAGAACTATCACGAACGGAGCAAATGCAAGGATCGCAGCAAAGGGGGGCGAACGGTGGTGGTGCCACCCATCTATCCAGCTCGTGAGGTTCCCGCCCACCCTCACACAGGCGCACCCTCCCCAGACCCTGTTCTTCAAGGTCTCCTCCTTCTCCACCAAGCTATTTCGCACGGGGGAACCTGTCGTTGTCACTGCCACCGTTTAATCACACACAAGCAAATGCAGCAAAGGCATACAACGGAAAGTGCGTGCGGTAAACATGGGAGTTGGTTGGTGTGGACTAAGGTCACCTGGGCGGGATTTCGGTCTGCGTTCTGAGCGCCGCCGTACGTGCTGGGACAATTAACTCGGACCACAACCACCCAAATCTGTGGGTCCCATCCCCAGTATACGGTGGAGAAGTCGGTAAATACAAACGGAACCAGACACACACCTCAACACGGTTCTTGAACCCTCAAAACCAGTCAGCCCGTCGCCCCCCATAGGTCGTCGACTCCCCCCGCGCCCCCCCCCCTTACATCCGGCCCGCCCTCTGACGTCTGATCCCCAGTCGCTGAAGGCATGGCTGTAGTCGTACGCATCGGACTCCCACTCTGGGATTTTATCCCTCGCTTCGTCCTTCTCTTCCTCTTCCTCCTCTTCCTCCTCTTCCTCCTCCTCCTCCTTCGCTTCGGTCCCTGTCCAATCGTCCGGTGCAGCTGCCTGCTCACTAGCGGCCCTTGCCGCCAAAAGATAGCGCGGGGCTCCGGCTACGATGGCAGATGTAGCAGGAACGGTGGACGTAGCTGCAGCAAGCCGAGCCGCAGTTGCCGACGCTCGAAGCAGTTCACAGTTAGTCCTGCACACGCATGCCAACGAGCATTGCCTCCTGCTTTCCGACAGCCACACCTCACGCAGAGACACTTGTTATCCGGGGCCGGTGTGCAAACACATTTCTCCGTTCGAGACTTGTTGTCGGTGCCAACGTAAGAATGCCTGCTAGACCGAAATAATTTCACCTCAAGCGTAATGCTGCATCTGAGCAGCTGATTGCTTCTCTGTAACTATTTTTCCTGGTGAGACGGCACCCTATACCCGCAAACAATTCTTGCATCAAGAACGGACAACCACAATTAAGTCACATGTTGCAGTATCTACAGACCGGGCGTAAACTCTCCAAATATAAAACTGTTGAAAAATATAACTCGCACGCACGTCGTCACCCTGCGTTGTTATGCAACCATCCGTTGTTATGCAGCCGAAGGTGCACAAAACAAGTGGTGACTCCGAGGAACTCAATGTGTGGACGTAGGCACATTGCAACAAACACACAGCGATCCTCCGAACCTTTGAAAGCGCAAGGGAGGGGAGAGGGAGAGAGGTGGAGGAGTGCCCCAACACTTGGAAAGAAAACGGGGACTCCGTACTATCATTTACAGCCTCTCGTCACAATACCCTCCAGGTACACCCCAACTGCGTCGAACGTAACGGCTACCCTCGACCATCTACTTCCACGAGCGAACAGGTTTTTGGGTGTATTTTTCTTCGCTTGAAACTTTTGTCACCGGGGTGCTTTTCTCAAGGGGGGTGTGGTGTCTTCGGTACCGGTTGTATCTTGTGTCGTCGACGGTTTGTAATCGCCGAAGAGACCTAACCCTCAAACCGCGGGTCTTCATGCTACTTGCACACCTGCAAGGAGGTTTGGGGCCGCGGGGCGAGTACTACCAACACTAAGTAAACGTTTTGGATCGCCGACTTTGGGCCACTTCTGCAGCCCTGGATATCGTATAGAAACCACACCCCCGTGATATATTTTGGCCTTTTTTTCAAGGAGGCAAATTATCACCCGGGTTACACAAGACAACACGCCCCCTGCTTCGATGGCAGTAGTGCAGGCGCGACACATCATCTCGTTCCTTCTCCCGAGCAAACTGCTTCTACACCTAGTCCTCCAGCCGGCTGTTAAATCGATAGCAGCACCAACTGGCACAGCACCAGGCGCCAATACGGCAGCCACCGCCGTAATATTTCAATTTCGCATGTGCGGCAGCAGTAGTGGCAATTCGTTGCAGGTAGTCCTCCTATTCATGGCACCCCGTCATTACCACACCCCTGTGGGCGTGCAGAAGTAGTATCACACACCTTGTTGATCACACCCCCAGTGTGGCTCCTGCTACAATAGCTGCACTTTGTCACCCGGGTTACATAGTATAACACCCCCCCCCGCCAAAGGATAACACACCCGGTGATTTTGAACCCCACGGTGTCATCACCGGCGTGTGGTTCCTTGAAATACGAAGTAATCGGTATCTGAGTCCCACCATCTGATCTCAGCACCAAGACTTACTTTTCGACGCCTTCCTCGGAACCTTGGCGCCCTCTACCCATCCGGGGACGAGCTTTTTGATTTTGGGGCCTTGTCGTCTTGGGTTTGAAATCACGTACTAGGGCCGCCGTTAAGTGCACGCAGAACATTTGAATTTCCAGAAATCCCCCAACTACTGCACTAAGTTGATTTTACTCTCACTCGAGGCCAGTGCTCCGCCCTTGGGTGCCAGTCGCCGTCAGACTTGGCCCATGTCCCGAGCACGTCCGTGCCAGTTATGTCCCGATACATGGTGCGAGGGCTTGGTTATCGTGGCGGTGGCGTGTTTGGACCACGATCGGTTATTTGGTTTCTACCTGGACCTAGCCCTCGTGTTGCCACCGAACTGTCGCCACTTCGACAAGACCAGAGCAATGACCACCCGCCCCAAATGGTATGATGGCGATTTGGTGACCCGAAAGGGGCCGAGCACTTGCCAAATAAAGTACCATCACAGCTTCCTCTGCTCGAAAGCCGGAAACTCTCGGGCCCTTCTACCGCAGTATTATTGTAAATCCATCCGTAGTCCAGGCCGCGCCGAAAACGTTCTGAAATCACAGCATGTCTGGCTCACCGGATGGAATTGGGCATACATCGGGTATGCCATAGTTCGGATCTGCCAATGTATATTGTATCACATCGGGTTGGCGGTCTACACGTACATGATGTCTCCCTTTCTCCTATCGAAAATGATCCTCGTCTCTGTGCTTCGTACTTCGCATTTGTGTGTGGGTGTTGCTTCTCTCTCTCTCTCTCTCTCTCTCTCTCTCTCCTTGACCAAGTTTTGTAACTCTCGACCCGCAGTCTCACAATTGCTTGCCGCCGTACGCTCCCAGGTTGCCACTTGCTATCTGGAATACCGTTCTTTGTGGAGTTTTCCGTGGGGCGTACGTTGGTTAGCATATCTGTCTATCTCCTTCTCATGATTTCTGCGCTGTTGAAAGCGCTTGGAGTAGCCATCAAAGCACTCATCTAGAGCCCTCTGAAAATCACAGGGCCGTGACATCGCTGAGTTTGCTTTCTACAGAAATGCCCACCCGGGCTGGCACATCTGCATTCTCTCCCTTGCGTATTGTGCTTTATCGATTCCCGTTCGAAAGTGCACCGGCCAAACCCTTGTGACGTGGCACTTTGATCTTCTTCGTCCCCACCAAACCCCTATTGTTTGTATCTTGTCCCTCTTCAACAGTTGTCCGCAGCTAAGGGCTCACATACATGTGCTATCTATCTGCTTCGCCGCTGTTGTTGTCTGGGTAGGATCCCTGCAATGCCATGGAGGTCCTCCCTCTTGCTTCGGCATTGTTCTTAGCTGGATCAGCCATGAGGAAGGCGTACCTTAGTTCGAAACGTCGAGGTGCCGAGTCAAAGAACACAGGAGACACAAACGTCGAAGTAAAAATAGATCTCTGTGATGGATGTGAGAGCACGGAAGGAGCGATCATTGCGGTTGGGGCGGAACTTGCGATGAAGGCGCACAGTGGCTGGATCCAGGCAAGGATGCGACGGAACCGGGCCATCCCCGGGCTGTCAAAAGAGTTCGCCGAGCATCGAAGTCAGGTGCGGAAGGCCGGTATGGATGACTGAAGTTTTGTTCCTTCCTACATTTATTTCGTGCCCAAACCACGTCCAAGTCAACGCGAACAGTGCTGTACTATTGGTGCCACTTAGAAGAAGAAACATTCAGATATCCGTACCTGCAAACTGCTGAGTTTGCCCCATTTGATAAGCTTCTTGAGTACGCCTTTTCTTAAACAGTATTGTTTCATGTTTTATATTTTACACGTTGTGTACATCGAGCGGGATTGCTCCACCGGGGCCTGCTTGGCCCGAAGCCTAGGTGCGATACTGGCCTCGTTCAGCAAGCATACAGTAGTCTCGCCCTTCATGCATGTCCGCATCCGCTCTTCAGGCACGGCGTGACCTGGCGGGAAATACCACCGGCCAACAGTCTGCCAGCCAGGCCATAGCGGAAGAACTTGTGGGCATTCACGCCGCCGACTTGCAGACAGACAAGGTGAATCGGGGAATGATGTTTTCCCGATCTTGTGATGGCGGAAAGGAAGTTAGCTTGGGTGTGATGGCATGCCCGTACGTGTGATGCATAGGTTTGGAGTTGCTGGGGCTTCGAAGATGGGTCTCTCGAGATTTCCAGCCCGAAATTTCCTGGGGGGAGGGCAGGGATAGCGTCGGAGGGTTGAGACCCCAGGGAAGCCATCATGTCGATGAACACACACGCAGCAGTCGCTCACAGACGGCCAGCATCAGAAGTAGCTCTGCTATTCCGGTGTCTGAGACTGCGGTGATACACACAACCGGCTCTGTCGAGTGAATATGCAGTGGTGTGAATGACATCGCTAAACTTCCGTCTCCAGGCGTGGGTATGGCACACAAATTCATCGAAGTGGTCCGATTATTGTTTTTCAAAGGGCAGGCAGAACCTCGGTCCTTGGTGCACATGCTTTGATATCTCATGAACAAAAAGCCCAATGCTTTGAACTAACCGCGATAGAATCCTGTCGACGGGCTTAGTGTATTGTATCCTGCTGGCTAACGTTGAACTAAAGAGTGGAAAACACGCCCCCCCCCTCCCTTTTTTTATTTTATTTTGCGGTAACCATAATGGTGGTCGACTAGATTATGTTGTGCGGGGTCGAGAACCCTCACTCCGCGCAAATGGGATAAATGCACGTTGTGTTGAATTGGCCAAGTACCCTCGAGGCAGTTACCCAGTGCTTTGAACTGTCTCTGGTTTGAAAGCACCAGAGAAGAAATTAAGTCATACGCAGCTGTCGTCCGTACCCAAGGAAGTCAGGAAGTCAGCACAAGATGCCGAACACCCTTAGCAGGATGCAGCTCACCCTTCATGCGACTCGCCGAATACCTCACGGTGCTTCGTGCTTGGTGATGTGAGAGCCTGGTCCGGTGAGAACCCGGCATGCTCATTCCCGGCTTTGTATGGATGCGAGGTCAATGGTCTAACGACTACGGCATGCACGACTATGAGTACGACTATGAGTACACCCCCCCCCAAAGGGCGCCGGGGTCCGAATGAGAAAAGGAGAGAGAGCAAATGGCAGAGCGGTGACCGACAATGGAGCAGAGAGCGTTAGTTGTGGAGGAAGTTGCATCGACTCTTTGGCAGCAAAAGCGCTTTGCCCGCGAGGTGCGGCGAGACACAACATTATTGTTGGGCCGCGTGGCTTGGAAATAATCCAAGCAAAGTTCTCGCGCCCGCGTCCTGTGATAAGGTGTCCTCTCTGCCAGGTAATAGGATAACCCTGCTTGTACTTGGAAAAAGCATCCCCTGCCGTCTGTAAAAGAAGTCTGTGACCCCCACGTTGGTGGGTCCTGGATCACTCACCACTAGGTTTCAGTGCTGGAGAGTGTTATTAGGTGTCCTCTGAGCCACGTAGTAGGTTCACCTTTACCGGGTGGCTGAGTGGTCTATTCCTTGACAGCCCCCCCTGTTGGTCGAAGGTTTGTCCCGGAGATGGGGGTGCACATGATCTCCACGGCAACACAAGTGTTGGTGCTGGCTGCTCCTTGTTGCAACTTCATGGCTGACGAAAATTGATGAATAGAGGTAGGTTCTCTATTGCAAGCGACTGGAGGCTTCTTTCGGCACATGAAATACGGAAACGTTGTCGTGTGTGCGTTTAATTGCCGACGTATCGACTCCAACTGAATCTTGATCGCCTGGCCGGTGCCCTTTCTTTTCTACCCTGCTTCTTTTGTCGGATGTCTTGCGGCACGTGATGGTTTCGCAGTTGACTCGCGGGAAGGCTGCTGTGCGGACGGACCTTGGAACTGTCATGGAAGTAGACGGGATCTGGAATTCTGTCTCCAACGGGCTACTGGAAGTGAATTACGCCGTGCGCCATGGGACGGCCGTGATTTACAGGTCTCTCGAAGGTTTGCATGAGGATATGGCCTCATTGCGCTCGTGCATCGACAAGGCCCAGCGAGAAAATTCGAAATGTTTCCAACAGGTGTCATCGAGGCTGCAAGCTTTTGAAGAGTACGTCAGGAGTCATCACCAGCAACAGGACGTGAGTGCGAGAAATCTCTCTCTGTGTGTGTTTCAGCGCAGCTTTGCAGCGTTTACTGATGTTTTGTTTTTTTGTTCGCGAAACTAACTGCAAGGTCTCGGCCTATCTAGCGCTTGTTTATTCGCTTTCCCGCATGCCTCAACTTTCCTCATCATTCCCCTACTGAACGCAGGGAAAATCTCTTCAGCGTTCGTTGAAGAAGGCCAGGATGTGCCTCATTGAATTCACGGGAACCGGGGGTGGGGAACCCCAACTGCTTGACCAAGCGAAGGAGAGTTGCATGGAGATACTTATCCGTGAGCCCCACTCGGACAGTTTGCGTGTCCATTTTTTGGCCGGCTGTATCGCCATTGCAGCCAGCTTCACCAAGCACGCCCAGGTTTGCGCTCGAACCCCGTCTGTCCGATTCTGGTTTGCCCGCATATGCCAGGTACACACAGGGTGTTTAGTTTAGGTATAACTCCTCGGTGCGCCCGTGTAGTCAGTGAGAAGTCCCAATGGCCGGCGAGATCGTCAGTGTACCAGAGATACATGTCCTGCGCACGCTCTAGTCGATTTTCTACAACTTGCGCCGTTGGGTTCCTTCTGTCCGCCTCTTGTACTACCCTACAGCAAGAGCCGCCGGCCAGGGCCAAGGCATACGTCTTCGATGGGGTTTTCCGGAACGTCATGCTGTCATTCGAGTCGTTTTGGACCGACCCCTGCGCGGCGCGCACACGCAACGGGATCTGCGTGGTGGAATACCTACTGAGCATCGTGTCGTCGGTCTGCATGCTCCCACCGGAGGGTCTTCTCCTCCCGCAGCTAGACGACAGACTTGTCAAAGCCTTCGGCGTCCTGTGTTCTTCTGAGCCTTCCATCCTCGATCGTTACCCCGAAGTTGGGGGAGCCGCGGTGCGAGCTCTGCTACAATCCAAGCCCCTGGACGAACTCTGCCGGATGTCGAAGTCGTTGGGAGTGGACATTGCGTTGTGCGACAACAGGGCGGATCTCATCCAGGGAATGCTCGATAAACGAAAATCCATACCGGTTGATGGTAAGTACGTACACAAGATTGAGGATGCAACGTGTTAGACAAACATAGACTATTAAATAGACTATATATAGACTATATAGACTAATACCCATCTCTGGCGCCACCTGCTAACTCCTCTTCGGTGCACACTACACGTTTGCCGCTTATGTGCACATACACTTCTCACCGTACTTGGTACACAACTAGCTAGACATATGTAAGGAGCGGAAGGTGTTCGCACTGCTGCATCATTATTCACGCAAAGTAAGCGTCGTGAGTTCGTCCGGTGTAGTTTCGTTTTTTTGGCCGTTGCCGTCCGTGATCAACACCGACGACGTATTGCTCGCGCATCTCGCACATCTCGCACATCTCGCGGAACGTTTCCCTGTTAGCGGCGATGGACCAAGTCACCAAGACCAACCAGAGGGAGTCTAGCAGCGACGTGGACAGCAACTCGGACGACGACCCGATCCAATCGATGAAGGCGATGAAGGCGCAGATGTGTTGAGATAGAGCGGATTACTGCTGTAGGATGTGTGTAATAAAGATAGTGTATGGTTTTATATATTATTAGCAGTCTAGGATTGCTGTATGCAATGATACGTAGACTACCTAGTAGATGCGGTATGAAAGTGATCTTTGGTAAAACAATACATAGACTACTGCTGTAGCTGTAACATGTAGCGAGGAGCTCGTGAATGAATGGATTGTTGATCGACTGAGGTTATATCTCGTACGTGTAGTATTTCTCTGAGGCTGGCTATGTTTTCTTTCTATTAATTGTAGCGAGGTCAGGAGGTGTTGCGAGCCCCACCAGGCTCACTCCCCAACTATCCCTCAACATCTCAACTCTGCAAGTAAGCTGTGAAGTGAACAAGACTGAAAAGATGCCCATGAGCGTGGCCATGGGTAGCCCATGGGCCGCCCATGGGCAACCCATTGGAAGCCCATGGGTGGCCAATGAGAGCCCTTCAACCTAACCAGTGTACTCCTAAACAGTAGATAGAGTATCTGCTTTGGGACGGGCGCTACAGCGGCTATTAACGCTAACGCTAGCCGTAACCCTACCCCAAGCCCACACGATACGTGCTACATAGGTTGGCGCTGGTGGCTAAGTTCTAGGTTGAAGTGCCCCAACGGTGAGCAATGGTCAGCCCATGGGCGGCCCATGAAGTGCCCACGGGCGGCCCATGAAATGCCCATGGACGGTTCATGGGTGACCCATGGGTGACCCCATGGGTGTCCCATGGGCGGTTTAACAAAACTGTCAGTAGTGTGGGAGATTGCACAAACGACGCAGGGCTAGAGGCGAAATGTCGAGAAGTTGCCGTGAAAACGAGCATGAGAATGATAGAGTTGGAAGGAAGGAGGATGACGGTGAACGCACTCCAAAACGAAATCGAGTGCAAGGTAGCAGCTTTCGTAGACGTGTGCAGTTTTCTTCTATTGCTACCGTTTCTGTCTTTGATCCGGAGAATAGGTTAAGTCTCCCCCATGCCGCCCCCTCACGGGGTCCCAGTTAATGGCATTTAGAAGTGTTTTGTGCTTTCAACCGCACTGAAACTGACGTCTTTTCATTGGTCAGCCGGTTAGCGCGGTCGATGCTAATAATAAAAATACATACATGCAGGTAGCAGAAATGGACATATAGATAGGCAACACCCATGTAGTGTTGGTATGCATGCTAAAGAACGGCGGTGTCAAGAAAAAAGGTAAATACTGGAATGTATGTACAGCTTGTGCATGTTATAAATGTGTCAATGTCTACACACGCGCGCATAGATAGAGATCTGACGATCCAGAGATAGATAAATTAGCGATGATTGGAGGAGGAGCGTGAATATATTTGCAGAAGAGAGAGGCTGTGCTCCATTTAATTGAGATCCATCCGCGCTTCTCATCCCGTAAAATCCCAACGGAAAAAAGGGAGCAAGCTTAGCGCGTTGGCGAGAGCTTGTGTGTCCGGAGACACCTCGAGAGCCTCGTTGCCGTCGGTAGCGTTGTTCAGCTCATCAGAGAATTCAGCCGCGGCGAACAAGACAAAAATGCAGACAATAAGAAGACGTCAACAGGATGCTAGTGTGGGCAGAGCAAGAAGACACAATGCGTGCTTGCGTTTGGCACCGGTGTCGCTTGTTTGAAATTTGGAAAGGGGCCTTCGAGACGTAGGGCGCGAAGGCACGGCCGCGTGCCCGAATCGTTCGCGAGCTGAGAGAAATCGGCCGCCGCCACAAAAAAAAAACGCTGTCAAGATCAAGTAGAATGACTTTGTTTCCATCTGGAGACACTCTTATTCGGATTGGAATAGGCGACACAAATCCGAATAATAGGCGACGCATGTATGCATATCCACTATAATAAGAGACGGACTCCGCATTTGCATTAGAACTTGTGTATGTGGTGTTCCAATTTGCCGCGGTGCCATGCTTTTCAGCAACGAACGGCTATCGGGAGCACGTGACCTCACATGGTCTCTAGACAATATTGGTATGAAAAACGTGTGATGATGTCCACCAAACCGCACGGACCCCAGTGGTCACGGAGGTTGCGGCGCTTGCAAGACATTTCGTGATATTTCTCAAAGGTGGGCATGGGCCTCAAGATCGCGTCCAGTGATTTGGGACCAAACAATCCATTGTTTCCTCCAATGTGTTAAAAGCATCCAATGTTACATGATTCACAAAAAAAAAAAGATACCGCCGTTTGCATCGCTCTCCTCTGTCACCTACCATCTCATGGTACCTCGAGTCATCCGTCAATAATAAACCATACAATGTCCCCCCATCCCCACAAGCAATACACCATACAGTTGGAGCCATCTATCCGCAATTTTGCAACGTCCGTATGTGTAGATGCGGACAGATCTTTTGCCACACGACCATTACCACCGTTTCAAACACCTCATCTCACGCTCTGCCAACATCAGGTTACTCTCAGTCACGTCACCAGGTTACTCTCAGCCATTCCGCGATCGCACCCCTACCGTGCGACGGACGGCAATCTCACCGTAAGAAACGCACCAGCCTCACAGGAAAAAAAGTCAGTTGCATCCCCCACATCCAACAGGAACACAAAAATATAACAATTAGAGAATTAGAGAAGGAAGCACCACAAACAACAACATCTACCCAAACCTCCACGCCATCGATCGGTTAGTCGAACGAGAAGCACAATATTTTCACCCAATCCAATCCAACACACTTGGCGGCTGAACCAACCAGAACCACCCTTGCCTGCCGGAGTCAACATGCTTCCATTCCACTCCAGCACGGGGTGGTGATCAACCAAAACGATACAAATTGCGCGGATTTCCGCGGATATGTTTCGGGCAATTCATCCATCATTTCAACAAGAGAGGACGTAATGTCCCGCGAGCAATCGCGCCTCCCGGCTGTATAAGCCCACGTCCAACAAGGGGCCATACATCACCCAGTTCACATCATTTACAAGGGTTGGGCAACACGACTACACATACCTGCACCGATACCGCCGAGCGGGGGGCGTGAAATCACCCGCTCACCAAAAACACGTGTCAGTCACCCACCAAATCGGGCTATAGTCGCGGGGCCCAGGCCACGTGCACCCCGGGAACCAACCCATTAAGGCAAGTACAACAACCCATATCCGCGGAGCCCCTCAAGAACTCCCGGCAGGGTCGGACACAAACTCGTCTGTTCCGACAAGGAATAAAAACGCTCCAGAACCAGTTGAAGATAAAAACTCCTCATAAGTGTGGTACAAGAGATACCAGAGCGTAATGAGCGCGCCACTCCGCCTCACTCAGTCCCACAAGAACTGAAACTCGCCACGAATGGCTTCCTTAGCGTCCTGTATCGGGCACTCTCCGTGGTTGGCGTACACCTTGTCGAAGTCCCAGTCCAACACCCTCGACATGGCCGACTTGCACTTCTCGCGGTTCCACAACAACGACTTGGTCGGGCACACCGGCTGAGGGGACAGACACAACGGCAGCGCGACAACACACCAAACATGTCGTTACGGACGGAAATAGCGAAGCGGGTAGGACGAGGGCAGGGGGCCCCGCGGAAACGACCGGGGGCACCAAAGACAAACCGGACACTCGAGCTTGTCGCCAACACATTGCAAAAAGGCAGCGCCTATTCTCGCAGCGAGACGGACTGGGGTAGGTGTGCGTGTTGCCTAGTCCAAGGAAACGAAGGTGTTGTCCAATGTCCACATGTCTACACACGCCTGCACGAGCCAAACACACAACCTTGGGACTTTGATTGGTCCCCTGCACGCGACAACGGGTTAGGAAAGAGCATTGCATCACCAACATCACCACACAACACCTAAATAGAAGGTCATGGTCTGTGGTCTCACGTACGTCCTGTCGAGAAGCTGCCATAGCGCCACAACACTCACCCGACCGAAATTCCCAGACATTTTGGAGGCTGCCCGGAGCACCGGGTTCGGGATGTTGCCTTCCCCCATCTCCACGAAGCTGTCCATCGCGAAGACACTCCTCGTTGTGCGGTGCAGCAAGAAACACTCTCGGAAAATTCCGTTCCCTTCCAAGATGGATACATCCAGTTCCGCCTTCCACGACTCCGGGAAAGACTGGCAGCCGACAAAAGCACCGGCAGCAGACGGCGGGGGGAAAACTGACGGTTGAACAACAACGCCTCGAAAAAATGTGCAAAAGTACTTCTCATTTGTCGCACACCCATGCTCGACACGCATCGCATGGCAAGTCAGGTGATATTCCGCCGTCTGGAGTGTGAAAGAGAGCATCCTGCAGGAAACGTAATTGATTTTGATGTCCTTGTTGATCCTGGTGTTAGATGTGTTTGTGTTTGTGTGTGTTTGTGTTTGTGCTCGCAAAAAAAAACGGCCCGGTCTCTGCCTAGTGTTAGTGTTAGTGCTTCTTTAACATCCGTACCGGTATGCTACACTGACATATCTATGCATACCAACACATGTGATATATGCACGAACTAGGAAAAAATACACGTTCAGACTTCGCAGGTATTCAATTTTTCGGATAAAGAAATACATACTCAGGAAATCGATACACAAAGCCCATTCAATGTGTAGAATAACCTGGTTATTCCGTCTGTGCCAGCCAATTTCAGCCGCCCCATACTAGTGCTGTAGAGGGCACCCGCCATATATGACATAACCCGCCTTACAGAGGGTCTACTGATGTACGATACGACTGGACAAGACGAAGCGTCCGGGGAAAAACATGAAACAGGCTCAGCAAGAAATCTTGTGTACAAGCACCAGGTACCGGTATCTGACAAGTCTGACAAGATGTTGCGATGTGTAGATGGTATACATGCACATACGGTACATGTTTGACAGTGGTTCGCGTGTTGTTTTTATTATCATCACGAAAAATTGAAATATGTTCAGTGCGGTTCAGTGGGCTTTTCGAGTTAAAACACGTCGGGTGTGTGGGCTGTTCGAGGATGGAAAACGTCACCGCCGTGAAATGGAGCCAGTTGGTTTAGCCAGCTCTCTTGGCGAGCGGGTGCCAAGTTAGCTAGCTGCCCCCATAACAGCTGTTGTCCTCAGCGAAACCAAGCCGAACACAAAGAGAGGGCGCAACATTAAATATTCGTGTTCGCCATGCCTTTGGTCATTTGCACCACCCCTCAAAAACGAACATTATCATACAAAAGCTATCTATTATGGTGCTTTCATGAGGCCACTCCGCAGGGCACCCGTGTAAGCTGGGCTGTACAGCAGTCTTTTTTTACCCTAATAATATTATTAGGGGTATCTCCCCGGGCAAGCCAATTACAGTATTGTCGTACCCGCAAATGCCTATGGAGTAGATGCCTATCTGTGGGGGGTTCCAAGTCATGAGCGAAATCACACCCAGCAGCCACAGCCTCAGCCTCCCGTGTCGAGAGGAAGAGAACAAAACACTTCAACAACGTTCTTCGTGTGTAGAATTATATTTAGCAACTTTTCTGCCGACAAAGTTCCATTCGCGCCCCCCCCCAGCGCGCAAGCCGCTGCACAGCGGTATCTCTGGTTGCATGGGTATTTTAGTTGTGGCGCGGTGCTTGATTTCGTCGGGGTGTGGATCGAAGACGACAAGCGGCCTTGATCGCGTACAAGATCAGATGTGATCCGTCTACACAAAAAAATCCTCTCTAGCGTGAAGCGTCGTCCCTAACAAGCAGTGCCCCGCGCGCAGCAGATTCACAAGGAAAAAAATACCCGACACACTCTCCTTGTGTAGACGTGTTGATGTTGATTAATTTTCGTCCATCCCGGCGCGTCGTCTAGTCTATGCATACATCCGTGGAGAATGGCTTGTGGCTTAAGGTCTGCGGGGTCAACTCTCGAGCGCCAGAAAGAACCAAAACCACCAAAACTACAACGCGCAGTGCCGCAGCGACCCCATCAGGGCAGGTACATTTGTGGAGCTGCTGTTCTTTCCTCGTTGCCGTTGTCTCACCTCCATTGTTAAATCCTTGGTGAACTTCGCCCCTGGCAACTTAACCCCCTCTAGCCCCCAGAACGTTGCTCTCGGGAATCGCTCCGCCCATCCGGCTACGAACAAGAGGTTGTTCCATGCTGTCGTCGGCACGATAATGTGATCTGGGCGGCCGTCGAAACGCGAGGGGGTGCGGCGGCAGTTTAGCTTACGCAATCGAGCGAGAACAACCCGGTTGCGTGATACCACATTTACCATCGCTAAGCTCAGCTTTCAGTTGAAGACTTGTTGTATCATACTTGATGCGAGGACGGAAGCATCCAAAAACCGCGAGCCCTAGCAACTGATTTAACCCCCCCACCGAGCAACACGAGAGCAATCAGATGACGGACAAGGATCCATCAACTCTCTCGTGGGGGCGGCGGATTTTGGCTGCGAATCGAACAAAACCGAAATTCTAGGGCAAGTCTTCAGCAAATCGAGCTGACAGAACCCGCGGACCAAAAAAGGGAGGGTGTTGATGGGCGTTCGACGCGGCAGCAAGCACTGCTGCCTCAGCACTGAAGCTTCCTGCCTATCTTCTGCTGCCTTTCCAATCACGGGTAGACATGTGCCACGCACAACCGATCGACAGGCTTGGGTGAGAAATTCCAAGCGAGAGACGTCATCGGTGCCCCTTCTACTTGAACATCTCAAAAACACTTCAACAGAGAGCAGCTGCCCTCTTCAAGACATTTTTTCTGGTACAGCAACGTCGTAACAGCTGATTCGTGATAGCACCGCTACCTGTAGCCGCAAGGAACATCGCTACAGCAGCACTGGTACTGGCGTTGATTCGCCACGGGGAGGACCATCAGCACATAGGCATATGGCAATCACTAATCTGGGGTCCAAGGTAAACAAACGCCAAGCCCCTGGATCGTGATGACGGTCGATAGTCCAAACATGTTTCTTTTTGAATATAAAAAAAATGTCAAGATTCAAGATCGTGTTGTGTGTCTCGTCTGCTGCCTGCTGCTGCTGTGCCACACCTGGTCCGCCAAAGGCGTCGCTGATCTCTTGCAAGGTTTCTTCGGTAGGAGCGATGGGGTTGTACACACATATAGACCCGTCACTCAACGCATACACGGCCATCCGGCTGTACATCTCCACGGTAGGGACGGTTTGCAGAGGCTGTACAGACGAAAAAGAACAGACGGGGCAAAAGGGAGGAGGCAAAGGGTGACATCGAGGCACCAAGCACTGCTGCCTTTGCAACAATGGGAGACAGGAGAGCGCCGTGACATGTCTGCCGTCATTTTCTCCTAGGTGTCAGTTTCTTGTTCGTTCTCCGCGATTCCAACACCAATAGAAACAACGCTTCAAGGATGATCCCCTACTAGACGCAACCAGAGTGCTCGTGTGCTGCACGAGGTATTCCATTGACCAGGGCAGATTGTACCGCGGCAGCAACCGAGCAGCAGCTGCTGGTGGCACGCGGGGAAACAAAACACACGTCATCGCTACCCTACCAAAGTACAACAAGCCTCTTCACCTGTTCGAAGAGCCACAGCCCTCTCATCGGCTCCGAGTCCTCATCCCGCCATCTCAGAGGCCGGTGTACAGGAGGAAACAGCCCTGGGAAGGCTTGATCGTGACGCTCCGGTGCGCAGTCTGGGGCAAAGAGGGGCTCGGTGGGGAAGGTCTGGCTCACTTGCACCTTTGTCAAGGCAGAGCGGGTCAAGCTGGCGCCAGCTGGTGCAACGAAGCCTTCGCAGGAGCGAGAGCTGGATAGCGCGAGACACGTCATCGCTGCCGGCAGGCCGCGCGAATAAGGCAAACGCTTCTCTCGTCGCCCATTTGCAAAGGAAACCATGGCGTCTCGAGGTGAGAAGGGCGTGGGTAGCCCGTTTGGCTGCTGGTGTGTGCCTGTATTTCGCATGTGATTTTCATTTTGGGGTAAGGCAACCGAGTTGGGGGGTCCCTTCTGATTCTGCGTAGCCCCCCCCGTCACATACCAAAAGCTCGGCGGAACCAGCACGTACACACAGCAGTTACCACTTCCAGCAACAATGGAGGCAGCAGTGGAGGATTTGAACGTGCTGGCTCCTGCGGAGGGTGCTGATCTTTTTGAGTTCTCGGAAAATGTGGCAATCACCGCTCTAAACTTCCTATGTGTGCTTATTGTGAGGGCTGACAAGGGCACGCGAGACATTGGCGAACAACACATGAAAGGTATTTGTACATTATTATAGTAATGTGGCACAGACTGCTTAGACTGCATGTGATTTTCTCGAGACCGTACACCGTTATCAGTTCACCACTCAAGGTTATCGGTACGTTAGGTGCCAGTCATTACGATGGATAAGTTCTGTCTGTGGACGGGTGACTCTCGAACGGAGAGATTTAAGGAAAAATCAATCCCACCCCAAGAGAGCCGGGAAGCGTTAACCCTTACAGCAGTAGTTGTTGTTGTCGTTGTTGTCTTCACATTAAACTCGTGTCAGTTGCTATCCCAAAATCTAGAAAAGACGCGGTCCGTGGTCACAAACATGCTAGAGCCAGCAGAAGATCTAAAGAACACGCAAACTAGCAAGAAAAGGTACACAACAAGCCCGAAGAGCTACACCTACATCCCTGCAGCACGTTTGCGTGCCCAAAACTGAACTACCCGTCCACACGCTAAATTCGACTACAGCAGCATCATCCCCCCTGTCCTACACTTTCTTTACCAAAATGAATGTTTGTCGACTACAGCGTACAGCTGTCTGGAGTGCTGCCTGTACGATTAACACCATGGTATGTAGGCATGGTACAAGTTCGGGGCGCGCAACTGCTGTCTGAAGTGCTGTCAGAATGCGTCCGTGGACATAAAGTACAGTGAAAAAGAACAACCAACCAAAGCCATCATTGCAATTGACAATCACCGAATCTACCCCTGATCATCTGTGTTATCTGTGTTGGACACAGCAGTGTAAATAATCGACACTGATTAGGAATCGTTCCACATCGAAGGGGTCTTCCACGATGCAGGTACACAATATCCGCGCCATCTCTCTACAAAACCAGGGACGTCATCGCACACACCCAACACCGATGTTCAGGGGAAAAACGGAAAATACTCGACAACACAAAATGTTCGTCCGTGCGTCACGATTCGATGTCGTCCGTGTGCTCCGGTGCCGCTGCTCGATGCCGCTGCTCCGGTGTCGCTGCGGCCAGTCCTAGCACGACCAAACTCGACCCGCTCCGTCCGTACACGCTCTCGTTGCTGTCCTTCCCATTCGGTTCCTCGATTCTCCCTCGTTGCACCTTCGGGTTCTTGGTCTGAAAATTCTCGCGCCGAAGGGTCAACCAGCCAACTCAGCTCGTCATATATTACGGACAAAGGCGGCGTATGAGGCATCCTCACGATCACGTTGGGACGTAGTCAGGCGCATTCTATGGACGTGCGGCCAAAGTGGGCTTGAAATAATAGAAGCATCAATCGTTTCTGTCGGTCCACCGTACTTGACCACAGGTCCTATTTGACGCATGTCTCCGCTGAGCAAAGCAGTTTTCCCGCCCATTAGAAGGTCGTTTCCTATTAGGTCCTTTAGCGTAAGGTGGAGAGCCTCGGCGTTAAATCGACGGCTCATGGGAATTTCATCCCAAAATATGAGGTCGCATTTGCGCAACACCTCTGCTCGTTGTGTTTCCGCGGAGATGTTACACATTGCGCCCGAGATATTTTTTTCGTCAAGCGGGAACTTATAGGTGGAATGTGCAGTCCAACCACGTGTCAACTGGAGTCCCGCTATGCCGGTGCTTGCTACGCATAGCACAAGTATTCCGAGTGATCTAAGATGCGCACATATTATGTGTATCCGTATATGTCTTCCCTGTTCCAGCGGGCGCATCAATCATGAAGTCGTCGGTTGAGGGTGCGCCGTTTCGTTGGGAGACGTTGAGGACGACGTTGTCGTAGACAGAACGCTATTCGTTGGTAAGGTTCGGTAGGTGCTGAGCAACGAAGTTTCGCATCTGGTCTTCGTCGAAAATATGTTTGAATCGTAGGTAATCCGTGTCTAAGTGAACAACTGTAGTCGCGCGGAAGCTCCCTTGCGTTCGTTGCGAACTAGAGATTAGGCAGGGGGGCTACATCATCAGGACGTACCAGCCCAACGCCACGAGTCCCCTGCCCCCCAACGACCCGCTGCACGCCAAGGACTGCGCGAAACTTCTGTTCGACAACAACCGCGACCAGTTCGTCGACAGCATGCGGCTGGACGGTCTGGATCCTGAGAAGCTCGTTGCGTGGGGTGGGGGGGGTAAGCGAGGCGATGGGGGCCACAGGGTTGGGCCGGGAAACCCGGGTACTACCAAAAATCGCAAAAGCCTTCAGTTGGAGTTTTTATCGTCTGACCGCAGACGCTGGGATGGAAACCGGCGAAGCAAGTGCTCCTCTA
>FN649727.1:8115800-8184133 GCA_000310025.1 Ectocarpus siliculosus | reverse complement strand
GAGCTTCTCAGGATCCAGACCGTCCAGCCGCATGCTGTCGACGAACTGGTCGCGGCTGTTGTCGAACGGAAGTTTCGCGCAGTCCTTGGCGTGCAGCGGGTCGTTGGGGGGCAGGGGACTCGTGGCGTTGGGCTGGTACGTCCTGATGATGTAGCCCCCCTGCCTAATCTCTAGTTCGCAACGAACGCAAGGGAGCTTCCGCGCGAAAAAGGGGGGAAAGGGGTGGGCATGAACGACGGAGAGAGAAGCATGAGTACAAAAGAAGCGAACTACAGGATAGAAGAGAGAGAAGCGGTAGAAAAAAGCGAAGGGTCGTTGGATTATATTCATAGAAGAGAGAGAAGCGGTAGAAAACAAAAAGCGAAAGATCGTGGGAGTATCGGAAGAGAAAAAATGCATGGAATATTAATATTGGAAGAGAAAACTCACGTCGATCCTGTCGTCGTGTTCCTCCACCTTGTCGACAAACCGGTAAGCTTCCTGCCCGCCAGCTTAGCTTCGTGCCCAGACAGTCCTCCCACTCCAGGTGGGTGTTGACGTAGGATTCAAAGAGGGAGCAGTAATCGTGTACGGGAGTAAAGGGGGCAGAACGCTTTCATAAATATAGAGGACAGAAAAGAGAGGCCGACAAGCGAGGATTGCAAAACACAATCCGCAAGGATGTTGATCGGGAAGTGAAATGCACAGAGTGGAAGAAACGGAAAGGTCTGGACAGACAAAAGCGAAAGGAGTGGAAGACATGCAAAGAGTGGAAGAAACGCAAAAAAGGCGTGGAACGAAAGGTGGAGGTGTAAAATAAACATAGTAAACACAATAAGCATGAACGCCCCTATCTTGCCAGTCTTGGTCTTCTCGGCGTTGGGGTTGGGTACACCCAAGCAGACGACCCCTGGCTTGATGTCCGTCAAGCACGCGATGCAGGGCGAAGCGATGGAGAGGATGGAAATTTTGTATTTGCAACCCCGCGAGTAATTCTCGCACCCGCCAAAGTTGGCGCACCCTGCGGGTGTCTGGAGCTCCGTCGCAGTCCTCGCGAACACAATGTCCGAACACAATGTCCGATGACCTCGCAGAGCTGAAACTCACCGATCGCCAGACTTACGCTTCGCAGCAGGAAAGGCGGCGCTGAAGATGTTGCGTGCGGACATGAAGCAGTATTGTAGGTGGACGGGTGCTGGTAGTAAGTGAAGGGCGCTATGGGAGGAGTGAGCGGAGGGGGGGATTGAGAGGAGAGGGGGGGAGCGCGTGTGCGAGGGAGAGAGAAGGAGAGAGCTGCGCAGCCAGACAGAGAGATAGACCTTGTTGCAGATGTCGGAAAATAATTGAAGAATGCAGGCGGATAATCCGACGGACGGGGAAAACGGAAAACGCCCGGATGCGAGATCCAGACAGAGAGATACACCTGGTATGATCGCAAAGGAGTGCGTGAGATCCGCACAGAGAGCGAAACGAAGAGCGATAGACCTCGTGTAATGGGAAGAGCCGCAAAGGAGTGCCTGAGTTCCAGACAGAGAAAGATCGAAGGGACACACCGACAGCCCATGTGTGATGTGTGATCAGATAGAAAGCGGAAAAGAGGCCGGTGTGTTCGGAATAATAATGCGGTAAATAAAATAAATGTGAGCTGGGAGATCTGAGAGACGAATAGAAGAAAATAGACGAATAGAAGAAGACAGAGAGAGAGAGGGAGAGAGAGAGAGAGAGAGAGTGAGAGAGGCAGACAGACAGACATCCACTCGGAGACAGTTACCCTCACAATGAGAAATTATTCGAAACGATGATTGTGAGAGGGCCTGAACAATCGGGAAAACTGCTCTGTGAGAGCCCGAAAAACGGAATACTGAGCTCTCAGGCGTCCACGCGGAAAATGCATGGAACGTTCTCACGGAATTCTCAACTGATACAACTGTTACTGTTTGAAGTGCAAGTTAAACGGGGGGGAAAGCACGATCGAGCAGCGAACACGAGTGGGCGATTGACCTCTTGTCAACACCTCGAACGCAAACAGGCTGTTCGCAAACAGGCTGTTTAGAACAAGCCTTAGCGAGAATGCTTACAGCAGTGCTGCACTCCCAGGAATTCTTGTCATTGGCCCGGCAGAGTTTGCCATTTTCGTGAACATTCGCGATACTGTAGACTGGATATGCCCAGCAAAGCAGTGGCCATGGGGCATATGTCGGCATTTTAATCTGGTATTTTCTTGCCCCTTTTCACTCGGCAGAAATTATCGCGGATGGTATCGGGGCTGTGCGTCGTGCGTTGGAAGAGGTTTCCCGACACCTGCCACAGGACGAGTACACCCGGAGGGAATACGCACAGCGCTTTCTGGAAGCCAGTCGGGAAGGAGGTCGTGCACAGCCATCCGAAAGGCGAGGGCAAGGACACATGTGAGAGGGCGATACCATGGTAGGTGGAAACAAACAAACGGGTCTTAGCAGGGCCCTGGCAATCGTTCTGCCCTCCGCCCCGCTAGTCAGACGGCACTACTTTACGCTGGTGGAAAATTTTGGTAGCGAAATCGTCGGTTGAGGAGCTGCTATTGTTCCGGGACGGCGGACTTGGTGTACTAAGTGTGCTAATGCTTTCTCTCTCTTTCACTCCGCCCCCCGCTTCGCACCATCAGGGCTCTTCTTTTCGATGCCACGACCAGCACCACCCCGGAAGGCGGGCGTGATGAAAGTCATGAAAGTGTTGTTAATAGTATAGAGGGGCAAGTGTCCCCTCACCAGATGCGGCGTGTGGGCGACGAGTTCGGTGCGCTACAGCTTCCTTACACGGAACAGGTGAGGGGGACGGTGGACAGCTTGCGCGGGAGAGGCGTACGCCACATGTCCGCTTTCTGGCCTAGTGTACAACAACTGCAACCCCGTGCCTTGGTCACCCGACAAGTCGTTCAAACTCTCCACGCCGTTCTATGTTCGCCTTCGGAGAAACGTTTGCTACCCTTGGAGTCTAGTATGTTGTCTTCTTTGTGATGTATAGTCTCTTCTTTGTGATGGTGTGCTGTAGCCTTGGTTATCTCTTTCTTCTGACGATCTTCGGTTTGCCCTCTCGCGTGTTGAAATGTACTTGGAACGGTTTCGTCCTCCCTTGGATGGCGTTGTTGCACTTTCCTGAGATGCAACCCACGGCTTTCCACTTGAAAAATGTTTGTCGCTCAAGGTACTGACACGCTTTGGCGGATGAATCCATGGATCGATTAATCAGTCCGACCCCCCCCCCCCGGATATTCCTTGGTATCGTTCGTTGTTTTCGCTGTATTGGAGTTTAATAATATGCTTTTCATCGTGCCTTTGTCTGTCGTGATTTGTATCTATCCTGCACAGGATATCGTGAGCGCTCTTGGCTGGGTGCGAACAATGATATCTGATGTGCAGAACGTGCTGCTGGAGTTTGATGACAGCGATTTGGAGGAGCTAGCTCAGGTAGGGAGGAGGGGTTCAGCTCTTCGGTGTCGTCGCCCCACGTTGTAGGCCGCAAGTACGGACGGTGATTACCGTTCAAGTTTCGTCCAAGGTTTAACGGTTCAACCTGTTGATGCTTCATACATAGACCGCGTGTACCTTTAAAGCTACATCCCGGAGGTTATTTTATGAACTTTTCTGTGCAGCAATTTAGGTGGTACCTTGGGAGGTGAACGTTTGGTGAGATTTTGGAAAGTGCTCGGTCGGTAAGCGAGCTCTCCCCAACTGCTGCTGTTGTCGTCTTGGCATGTCGAAGAGTTCCGATCTCTTCTTGTCAGTATACCGCCTTCATTGAACGTTCTTGCTGGTCGAACTAACGCAGGCGCCTTCCGTCTTCACGGGCTGCCTATAATTTAGCCTACAGTACTCGACAAGTACCTAACATCATCTGGATCACAATAGCGACCGAACGGAAGGAAAAATGGGGCGCGGTTAAACTTGCACGTTGACTCTCGCCCTAGTACAAGATGCGCCTGCCTCTATGGCCATCGTAGAACACGTCTCAGTTGACCGACTGGCTGATTGTCCCCGTTTCCCTCGGCGGATCTCCTGCCCCCCCCCAACCCTCAACTACCAGATGACCCTCATCTCTCTCCGAATACTGGTCGGCTACGCCAAGAGCACCCACAGGAGCCTAGCCCAGCTATGCCGCGTGCCCTTCCAACCCCGCCGAGAGCGCGCAAGAATGGCAGTTCACGCCGACCCTAACAACAACAACAACAACGCCTCCGCCGAAGCAAACCCTGCGGCGGCACGTGTCGGTGAGCTGTTCCAGGTAGACGAGGACGAGGACGAGGATGACGGCCATGAGGGTGGGGGCTTGCCTTGGGACCCCCTCGCCCCCAGGCTGTTGCAGGAGGCCCGGCGGTTGGCGGAGGAAGGGAAAGAGCGGCCCTTCACGGCGGCGGTGGTGTTGGCGGCCGCGTTGCCGTTCTCCGGGGCGGCCGTGTTCTTGGGGGCGCCGGTGTTGGCCGGAGACGCGGCGCTGCAGTGGGGGGCTGCCACGCCCGTGGGGAGGACGGTGGGGCATGGGACCAAGAATGCTGTGGAGGTGAGTGAGCGAGTGGGCACGGTGGGTGCAGCGCCTGGGCGGTGAATTGCGGGGCGGGTGGTGGTGGGTGCACATGCACGGTTTTCACGGTTCTTTGTGAGTTCGAAGAAGGAAAGTTACGTACATGTAGCCGGGGGTGGGGTTAGACGGGGGAAGGTTGTCCTATCCTGTTAATGGCACGGAAGGTGTCTGGTGTAGAGGGTTGTGTGCTGCAGTGCTATGCACACTTGAGGTAGGCAGGCCATGGCCTCGAAGAACACACGGTACAGCAGTAGGTCGATCGATCGATGGACTACATGCTGTGCTTACGGCGGAACGAATCAAAGCTACTGTATACATACAAGTAGCTTACATGCCTGCTGGTTTGTGGCCGGCACGGTTTTTGGCGGACCACGCTTCTTTCTTCCGACAGCAGTATAGACCCGACGCCCGTAGCAGTTCCTGTTGCCCCTTACATACACGACATGTGCGTGTCGTTCGCTGGGCTGCCCCCACTGCCGCTATAACATGCCGTTGCTGCCCCCCGCTGTCTTTTCGTGATGCACCGCGACTGCACTTTGATCCCCCTAACGTCCAGCTCGGCAAGCTCGGCTGGGTAGCGAGCAAGTTAGCCACAAAGCAGACGCTGAGACTGGCGAGCCAGGAGCTGGACCGAGCGGGGGGAGTGACGGGTCTGGCTTGTCGGGCAGGAGAGGGCGCTCTTTGGACGGCGAGACATCCGGTAGAGGCCGCCATGGCTACGGTAGGCATGGCCGCTGACGCGGCAAGCGCGGCGTACGAACAAGCGGTGTGGATGGGCGATTTGCTCGCAACAGTTCGGGAGGAAGTGTTCTCTCGACCCGCGGAACCTGAGGACGGTTGCAGATAAGGAAGGGCGTGATGCCTCTCTTGTTCCGAGTGTTTTGTTGGTCGGTGTGCAGTTGTGGTACATAGGTTGGACGATTGGAGCCGAGATGTGGCAGGGTACGTGGCCGTGGCTCTGTCCCACATCGGTCGTGCCTGCTCAGCCTGATCCATGTATTTAGTATTTTCTGTGGGACTTGGGCTGCGTTCGCACCACGGTTTCCCAGCGATGTACATACATGCCGTCGTTTGTGAGAATGGAGGGACCCTTGTCCCGCCGCTACGGAAATAAAACCGGTGAAGCTACAACCGTGTTGAAGCACGGTTTTGTGCATCTGACAGGTGTCGTTAGGAGGGAAGTTTCATTCGCGGTAGGCCAGGCACAGCAATACAAAGGAGGTCTCTCAAGGTAGCCTATCCCTGTGTCCATGTGTTCTGCAAAAAGTGTGTTGTTTTTAATGGTGTGGGTGAAGTATTCCAAACTCTGTTGATGGGCCATGTGTCCTACAGTATGTTTTGTTTTCGATGGCCCTGGGTGAGGTGCGGCACGCAACGTAGGGCATTGGTTGCCGTAATGCCGTAAATACCAAGGCGTGCTGTTGACGCAGCTATACTAATTTGTTGGGCGTTTGGGTGCAACGGCATGCACCAAAAATGCGGCAGAGCACGGGTGTCCCACGTGTAACAAACAAACCGAGCGGCGGTGTGGCGGGGGGTGTGACGACAATAAAAAGCAAATACTCGTCCGACTCTGGTAAATAGCATACTTGCAGGAAGGAGCCTTCTTGCCGGCACAGAGGCACTCGCTCGCCGCAGTAACATGTGTGCATTCGGGCTTCAAACGACAACGATTTCCCCCCATCAAACGTTACACGACACTTGAATCCCCCCTCGAACAGCACGCCACCACAAGGGGATGGAGGGTTCAATTGAAAGACGCTCGCTGCTGCTGGAAATATTCACCTCTGTCGACGTTTCCACGGAGGTGTTTTCTTCGTGACAGCAGTGACAGAAACACGTGCACACCGCTGTCGTAGGCTGCTGCTTGTTCCCCTGACGGCTCAACACCGGTAAACCGTGCAGCTCGTTCTCTCTCCTATTCTACCGGTACACATTTGGTGCCTCTGAGTATCACACGCAAAATACATACATCTCTATTCGTCAACTCGATCAAAGGCCGTCCGTATGATGAGGGCTCGACGGTGACAACGACAAGCACAAGTTTATCCAATCGAACCACGGTGCAGCAGTGCCGCTACAGCAGTGGTACATGTCAAAATCATTTACATTTCATGACTAGCAGTACACGAGGTGCGCCTGTATCCCTAAAACAGCGGTAGGCCTCCCTCCCGGCTGCCCCCCACCCTCCTGGACCTTCCACACGTACCCATCCGCCCATCTAATCATCCCTTCAAGAGCTCAGCGCACACACCGCAGCCCGTACGAAGGTTTGCTGGCTGGAATACAGACAGAACAGAGCAAGGGAGACAGAGCGGCATCAATCATCAATCCAGAGCTGCAGGGTCAACTTCTGATTCCGGCCCGGCGTTGGGGGACGCGTCCGTGGCCTCACTCGTCACCGCCACCGTCTCCGTTGCCGGCACAACACCCTCGACGGCCCCGTCCGCCCCCTCCGCTCCGTGGTCAGCGGCGGGCGTCGTAGCCGCCGCCGCCGCTGCTGTCGCGGCCACAGCTTCCCGCAAAGTCTGCTCCGTTTGGACCCTCACCGCTGCCACCAAGGCCTCTGCCTGCGCCTCGGCTTGAGCCTGGGCAGCCGCCTGCGTCTCGGCTTGCGCCTGAGCAGCCACCTGGAGAGCCGCCTGAGCAGCCGCTTGCGCCTGAGCAGCCGCTTGCGCCTGAGCAGCCGCTTGCGCCTGAGCAGCCGCCTGGGTTGCTGCCTGAGTAGCCGCTTGCTCCGCGATTGCCTCCGGGGATCGCACTGGCTGCCACCTGAATGAACACCAAAGCCAGACGGTTCAACGGTTCAACGGTAAGCGGAAGGGAGAACAGTGTAGGTGATGAACATACAATTCACCAAGCATTGCACTGCTAGACACGTGCAGTACATATGCATACGTATGCAACAGGACGTAGGGGGTTCGTCTGGGATCTGAACTGCTGTAGCGAGTGCAGAGATTGGAGGAAGGTCAGGACAAAACACACGTGCGCGAGGTCACCTGATCGCGATCGATCTAAGACGGTTCTCTCCATCACGAGCCGTCATTCGGCCGCAACCATACCCCTGCCTGTTCGCTGGGTGATAGAAAAGGAACACCATGGGGCTTTCTCATCACGGATAAGGACAAACTTGTTGTATTCCTCAACATGAATGCGAAACGCACAGGCGTGGTTTGTTCGCAGGACGTCCTTTCGCGGCTTGTGGACGATTGAACCACCCCAAGCGCCCACACGTTCCTTGCATTGCCAACAACAACAAGCAGTGAAAGCATCCCATACAAAGCGTACCCGCACTCTCTAAGCAAGTCTTGGGTTGCGAAAGAAGCGAATGGCTCCAGCTGACTCACTTCGGAAACAAGCTGAAAAAGAAGGCGGAGAAGAAGTATCTCGCGTCCAGCAGTATCCCGCCTCCCTCCATGATGACCGTAGCCCCCGTGCACAGCTTCTTCCAAAGCCCGCCCCCTTCTCTCCCACTCCCCAGCATCTCCTTCAACAGGCCCGTCCTGAAGAGGAACGCGAAGAGACCGCCCAGCGCCAGCAGCGCCAGCACCCACCCGTTCGCGTCGATTCCGAACACCAGGATAACTCCCATGCATTGAAACACCATCTTGAACCAGCCCCGCGCTTCTCTGCCAATATCGGGACCGTTTGGAGCCGGGTCAACCAAGTTTCCCCTCCCAACCTCGCCTTCCTGCCCGAGCCCCGCGGCCGGGATGTGGCCCTCTGGGGGGGGTCCCGTCACATCTCTCACGCCCCCCCCCCCCGCTGGCCCCGGCATGTTGCCGCCTAGCGCCCGGGTCGCGGCCCTCGCAGATACCTCGGTGTACTGCTGCTGCTGCTGTTGCTGTTGCTGCTGCTGCTGCGACGGCGGTGCGGGACTGCTGTAGGTGGCGGTTGGCGTTCGGTGCCGGTATTGCCGCTGCTGCGTGAGGGCTCTTGATTGCGCCGACAGGAAGTTGAACCTCTGCCGGTGCTCTTCCAGGGCCTTCTCGTTTTCTCTCAACGCTTGCTCGTACTGCCGCTGTAGCTGTTCCAGCTGCGTCTGACTCAACTGAATACGCTCGGGACGTTCGTTCGAAGATGCTGCTGCTGCTGCTGCTGCTGCTGCTGCTGCCGCTGCAGTGTCGGGAGGAGCAGCCGGGGCTGCACTACTGCTTCTCAGCGACGGCGTCTGTAGCCGCGGCTGCTGTTGAAGCCGCTGCTGCGGCAACGACGATTGCTGTGCTGTGGGCGTTCGCGCGACATCCGCAGTGCTGTCACCCGCAGGGTCTTGTTCGACGGGCTGCGAAACGATCAGGTGCATGTTGTGCTGCCCCGAAAGATCGAGCTGCAGCAAAGGTCGAGAGAAGGAAGGAAAGGAAAGGTGCATACAGCAGACACCCACCGTGAGCGACAGAAGTGCGTCTGTCTTTCGTCGAAATTTGGTGAGGTACCACCGACTGTTTGTTCCCTCTGCCGTTGCAGCAACATACGTCAGAACCGGTTATATTAACACTTTCCACAATACCGTGTGAAACAAAAAAGCACCCTGGGGGAGGCATACGAGTCAAGATACAACTGTTGTTGTGCCCGTACTTCTGCACTGGCCACGGACGATTTTTCACCAAGTCCAGCATGAACCCAGCGGGACGAACGCTAACATCTCCCAACAGCAGCGCAGAATGCAAACACACCTCGTGCTTGCGATACAGAGCGTTAGCAGTGGACGAAAGCATCAAGTTCGAACAAACCAAGCTCACCCCTCTCATGACGTGCCCAAGCTGCTGCGTCTCTTCTTTGCACTGCTTTCCCCGAAAAATCAGGCGCTGCTGTTGCGGCGCAGGTCTGCCAACGAACGTTTCCTGTAACAACCGCTTCAGGTCGCCGATCGTGATTGTTGTCTCCAGGCTAAAAACCTCGCTGCTGCGGTTGTAGACGTCGGTGACGGAAAGGTTGACCGGCGTACCGTCGCTGCCCCTCGCAGCCGCAACCATCTCCGCCTCGGGGTGCGAACGCCCAGCGGCCCTTGTGTCTGACTCCCCAACCGTTGCCGCCGCCGCCATGACGTACAGTATCGCTGGCGCTTCGATACGTTCCCCTTCGGGTCTCCCAAGCGTAGCTAGCGCCAAGCGTAGCTAGCGGCCTCTGGTTTTGCGCTGTCCTTGAGGGGCCCACCTGCTGCCATTCCACGCGGGAAAACACGCTACTTTCTCCTGAAAACCGGGAGTGATTGCAAGAAGCAACGGTGTGGATGAGGAGGGGCAAGGAGGGGTTTACTGGTGCACCAAGGTTGGGCGGGAGCTCAACACACGTGCTCGCTACAGAGGGGCATGGCACATTTTCGAACGCATATAGATTCGCGTTAAATCCCTGAAGTTGCTCCGTGTCGATTTTTTATATGCGAGGCGTGTTGAAGACAACGGAAATATTTTGGATATGTATTGGAACTCAAGTGCATGGTACCCATCCGTGATGCTCCCTGAAGTTGCTCTGTGTTGACGATTTATATGGGAGGAGTGTGGCGTTTGAGTGGGCGAACATCACCCTGCTGGCTCTAAGGTCGATGGAAGGAACTCACGCTATGCTCGCAGAGTAGCCAACCAAGATAGTTTAGGTTTGGAATTTGGCAGGAAGACTAAATTAATCGCGCAATGTGAGGCGACACTTGCCTGCCTTTGACTACTCTGAAGACTGCAGCAGTCGCGATCTCTGTTAAGCCGGTATGGAGAGCAGCAAGGGATTTGGCCCCTAATCCCGGGGACCCGACACTATTCCGAGATTCTGAGCGAAGCAGACGAGATAAAATAAATACCATCCATTGCTTAAAATTTAGGATTCAACGATTTCACTGATCTAATGGAGGCTACTGAATGGAGGTGGACCGGCCATATTTGTGCGGCCTTGCCCATGCGGTATGATAAAGGGAACCATTAGCTTCAGCATTATAGACCAAGCTTTACACGGATGTCTGTTGATGTTGAACTACAATACTCTGTACCGTATGTACGTAGTAAATGTTCTGCGGTGCCTTCACTACGTATGTACTTGCCTAGCAGATCGACGCCCGTGCCGAACTTAACATATTGAGATAACGGGGTCCGTTCCGAAAGAGAATACAGGTGGGTGTGGTGTCCATGGACGCTATTACCATACTGCTGGGGGTTAGGCTACAGCACCATTTCGGCGACAAACTGCGTATAGAAGTCCAGTCTATGCTTACACGAAGAATGCACATCTGTGAACTGCTGTATACCTATGTACAAGGTTCGACAAGCAGGTATGGCTTGCTGCCAAGTAAACATCACGCGCGGGGATAGCCGTGGTCGAGCCGATTGAGGGGGTTCATGGCAATGCCCGTTCAGCGTGACGGTGAATCCCTCTCTTGTATCTAGAGTTCCACATGGTACACCATACTGGTGTACGACCATATCGTAACGTTGACCAAGTTGCCGTAGACAAGGCGGTTTTCTCTCTCTCGCACTTGCTTGTCCGAACACGTGTAAAATTGCACATCCGTGATGGTTCCGAAGACGATAGGGAACGGCGTGAGCTCCTTTGAGCGTAAGGGGCTATCAGACACTCCCTGTGGGTCCCTGGGTCCGTCACAGGAAGCAGGAAGGGCCGCGTGTCACGACAAGAGAGGAGGGCAGAAGAGCCTCTTCAAGCGGCTAATAGCAATGAGAGAGACAGAGGAGAGGGCCGGCGTGGCGAAGCTACGATTTGCTTGGAAAACCCAACACCCTGCATCTGCTTTGGCGCAAGAAAAGTGGAACCAAACCTTACCTGCAGCGCTCGTCCCCGCTGCTCAGTGCTATGTTTGCGCGAGTGAAGTAGCTTTATTTGTGCGGCAGGCTTTACTCATTTCACCTGTTCTCCAAGCGTATCGCGTTCATTGGCCAACACTTGCGCCCCGAAGACTAATTACGCCGCACCCCGCACCACCTTTCGAACCATCCATCAGCACCAGCAGCAGCAGCAGTATTAGCCTTACCCCCATCTGTCCCACGACGGGCCGCGCGCAGCGAGGATGGCCACCAAACAAAGCAAACGTGAGTAGATTCTCCTATCCCCATGCGATTTGTTGGTCTGCGCTTGCCAGTGCGGGTTGGGCTCACAATGAAGTGGTACACTTGTACACTTGCTGTTGCCCCGTCACGATCGCGACCGATCGCCCTTGGGCGCACCACACAACGCCCACCAGAGAGCTCAGCAACAACCGAATGCGGGCAAAGCAAGGAATCATGTACCTTCTACGACCGGCGACCCGCACAGACAAAGTAGATGTCACTCTTTCGGGATACAGGGGATAGCAGGGAGTCGTAAACCAGCAACATAAGCACTGGTGGTGTCGTTCGGGCCAGCGGCCAAACCATCCAGCAGCAGTACCTGTTGAACGGTGTGCTGGTGCGGCGGTGTGTCTTGTTCCACAAGCGTCCCAGTGTTTCTTACGACCTGCTAGGTCAGTCCCTGACATGAACCCATCTCGAGGAGCTGTTTTCCACCGTGACAGCTCCCTTGTTATTGCTCGGCGGGAATACATACAGAAAACATGTGTACATGTATACTAGAATAGTACAGCAGTACTACCGTAGGTGACATAAGATACCACACCCCCGGAACCGATTTCAAAGCTCGATTACATTCTCTGCAGCCAAAACAATGACGTTGACGAATATGATGGTGTTGGAACCATGTCGTCGAGATCTTTCCAAAACCGCATCTGTTGATTTTGACACCATCCTCTTCTACGCGGAGTATGTATAGTCGAGCTTTGAAAATCGGTCCAGGTGGTGTGGTGTCTTGTGTCACCTACAGATACATACGAAGAAGTACATTACAGCAGTAGTGGTGGTGGTGGTCGTGGTGCTCCTGTTCACGACACTTGCACCCAGTTGCAGCTGTTGCCCAAGGCCTTCAACCTGGTACCCCTGCGGCCAGCCGATGACAAAAAAGCCGGATGACGAAAAGGCGCCGCGCACGTGTATGCATTGAATTTCGAGCGTGTGTTTCGATTCCGCTTGGAAGGTGAGACTGCTGTTGAGGACGATGACTTCGACGACTACGACGATGAGTACGAGAGCTTTCAAGGGGCAGACGAGGAGACTGGGGTGCAGCTCGGCACGGTCCTACCCCTGGAGGTATCGCTGGCAGACAGCGTCCTGTTCAAGAACGTGGACTGGCATGACTGGGACGGTGGAAAGGCCGGAGGATGGCCTGTGAGATACAACACGTGTATTGTTACAAGAGACGGACGGTTGTCGGCATGGGCGTTTGTTTTGTTTGAAGTTGGAGGAGAGGTTACTCCGCCGTCATGTACGGAGTATCCATTTTTGGTTTCACACGGTATTCTCGTCTCCACTTTCGGGTCGCTTGGAGATAGGAAGGATTGGATCTGTTCGGATTAGGCCTCCTGTCCCAGCTGGAGGACCTCACACTCGGATATGGTGCCGCGCTGAATCGTTCAGCACGGCATAACACCCCACAAATCATCGAACGGTGGAGATGCAATTGGAGATACAGCAGTATTGTAGTTGGGCGGGGGTGAGATGGTCCCTGTTTTTTTGTTACCCTCTTGGCCTTTGCCACGCTTTTTTTGGGGGGGGTGGGGCAGGGAATGATCGACAGGTTCGTCCATTCCTCAGGATTTTGGGGGGCCGGAAGCTGGGGATGTAATCGTGCCGAATTTGTTCCCCGGCTGTTGACTCCCCGATTTTACCCCCCACAGAATGACCTCTTCGGTCACCACTACAAGTACAGTACTCGCGAATTGTGAAAACATGAGTGTGTGTGCAAGTCCACAAGTCTACCATACCTCGGTGTCTAATTGCGAACTATCTTCAAAGAGGGTATCCCAACACATCCTCCCCGCTTCATCCGACCATGCGCGTTGAAAGCTCCGTACCGGGCTCATGCTCCTGTTGGAAGTTAGACTTCCACACCGCTTCGAGGAAAGCAATCCAATCACTCATTTCCGCCGAACTGGTCGTGGTGATCGTTTTCAATATATTCGTCGTTCCACATCTGTGCTGCACTCAACGTCTGTCTGTACTGGGAACTCAGGTGTGGCTCAACCCTCGCGATCTCCCAGCCCCGCAAGACATGCGTTGCGGCGAGTGCAGCCATCCCCTGTCTTTCCTGGTGCAGCTGTACTGCCCCCTTGACCACGAAGATGACGCGTTCCACCGCTGTCTTTACGTGTTTTGTTGTCCCAAGGTAAGTTGTGCTTGGTGTGGTCATGGTCAGGACTTGAGTGTCTACTCTGTTTACCTTGCGCAAGGTGGATAGTTTTGACGTGAACCGATCAGGTGCCGGCAGCCCGTAAAGCCTTTGTTTACTCTGGCGCAGCCCCGTACGATAGTCCTGTTCGGTTAACCTCCTTAGCGGTGGGCTGGAAGCGACGTGACGACTGCAATCCGTTCTTGATGCAGCTTTCGGAGATAGCTCCCTCGGAGATTTTGATTTTTGTGGAAGCATACAGTAGCCACGATGCTTGTTTGTGGACGGCTAGGAGACAGGGCTGCTCGTGTCGATGCTTGATGTCGGATGCTCCGGGAGGAGAGTATCGTAATCCCTGTAGGTAGAATACAGAACAATTACAGTGAACCTGCAAGACAGCAGAAGCACGCGACAAATCCAATCCTACTCTCGCTGCACACGAGGAGAGAACTCTTTGCCTGCTGATTATTCACACTCATTTTGTGCCCAATACTTTTCCTGTTTGCGCGTTTCTGGTCGTGTCGTTCAGGCCTCCTGCTCCAAGAACTCTAGCGTCAAGGCGTTGCGCTGCCAGCTGCCCAGGGAGAACGACTTCTATCCTTACGAGCCAAGCCACAAGGTCAGTGCGCCGTCGGTGGGAACGGATTAGGCTACAATTCAACCAGACGGGACTATGGTCTCTTCTCTATTAGGCATTACTGCCAGGTAGAACCATGGAGTGGTACACCTGTGGGGGGCAATCCATGAACTACTGCTGTTGCGGCAACTTGAAATATCATGCCAGATCTCTTTTCAGCGCGCCCCCCCCCTGATTCTATCGGCAAGCTCAATCCTACTTCGGGGGGTTACGTATTTACTCATAATGTGGCCTTCACGTCCGGCCTTGCATCTGCTAGAATAGAAGAGGTCGCCGAAGCAGATGCAGATAGATGCCCCTCGGGACCAGACCGCAAAATCACTCGTTCCTCCCGGTTTCCCCTGTTTTGTTGTGGCCAGGCGTCGATCTTGGCGAAGCAACAGAAGGGGTCTGACCCCGAGACATGGGGGGCCAAGCTTTGCTGTGTGTGTGGTCAGTCGGCGAAGAGCGCTTGCTCGAAGTGCAGGATCGCACGGTACTGTGGGCGTGAGCACCAAGCGCTTCACTGGAAAACCGGGGGGCACAAGAAGGTGCGATTCGACAGTGGTGCAGCATGACGGCTACTTGTAGCTTGTTCAAGCGTGTTATTCTGTGTGTTATGCAACAATTCTTCGTTCCTGTTGACTTGTGTTTGCTGAGTACGGGTGCGCTGGAAATGGCGACAACATGGTGCGGTTTATCACACGGGGAGCAGTACTTCTCCTGCACGGCACGGCAGCGAGGCAACGTGTTGTGCGTGCCCGCCAAACTCTCTTGGGTTGGTGCTGGCTATGACATGTTGTTCGAATCCTTTGCAGATTTGAACACACAGGGAACAACAGAGGCAACAACTATTTTGAATCAACAGTTGCTTGTCTCCCGCCTGACCCTCTTTGCACCTCAGGCTTGCGCATCAGATAACGGAGCGGGTACAATAGCAGCACCGAAGAGTACCGCTGGAACGTTGCACGCCCGAACAACACCGAAAACGTTGGTATCAGCCTCGGTGTTTCGGGAGTTCGAGGTGGAAGTTCGACCGGAGCCTCCGCCGCCACCGCCTGCACCAGATGGTCGAACGGCGGAGAATGTCTTGATGGGCCAAATGGGCTTGGAAGGTGCGGGTGCGTTGTTTGGGGTGCTCACCGGACGATGGCAGCGCGCGTGACAAACAATGCTGTGGCGAGGGTTGTTGCGTCCATTAGCTGGTGTTGTGTGGGAGATGGAGGGGCGTCTTCGCATCGAAGTTGTCCAACATGCATGGCATACATAGCGTGCCAACCCGGGAGACGTGACCGCAGTTTCGTTGGGACTGTGTGATAAGCGAAGCGTTGTCACAATGGAGGTTCTGTCCCCCTCAGAAGCAATATTTTTAGCATGGTATTCGACTGCGCTTCGACGGTGTCCACTGCTCTACCTGTGGAGTTCTCGTTTTTTCGAGCCCGGATACGGTTTTTTTCTATTCGGTGCGACCGAGGACGCAAAATATCGAAGTTACGCATTCGGAAGCCTTCTCTAAGTTGTTGAGACTCGAGTGTGTTTGCCGTACGCGTTACGATAACGCCAAGCGGTTTTCTCGCTCTGACAAACGGTAACGGGGTGCCGCTGCTGCCGTGCAGGTAGCAGTGATGATGGGGAACCCGCGGATGGCGAAGATGACGACTCCAAGCTTTCGCAGGCAGAGCTTGACAAGGTGGCGGTGAGTACACGGTCGTGTTAGTGTACTCGCTTCGCCAGTACCACACAGGCGGGGGTGTCTTTCTATCTGTTTTTTCGCGTTTTTGACATTTTTTCGGTGGTAAAATTGGCGACGGGTAGTGATGGACGTTGCTGCAGCGCCACAGGCCAACAACTGTTACGACCTCGATTTGTCGGCTGGCCAGTCCAAGGGGTTGACGCCTCACCGTGCTGTCCCTGGTGGTATCAATCAGACGCTTGCCGTGTCTGCCAATGCGAACCGCTACCTCTCCCCCCTCTTTAACCCCTCGCACGACCCCCTTCCGCCTTACTTACTCGTCATGGGGCCTCGCTCTGCGGCCTACGATACCTGTAACGCTGGTTTCATTCAGGGCGTGCATGGAGTGAAGGACAAGACCACTCTTCAGTTCCTCACTCGAACGCAAGCGAACCCGCAGGTGTGGTGTGGTGGGTGTGGTGTGTATCTGCCCTGTTCTTGAATTTCCGCGGTGCGTAAGACATGGCCACGGGGGCGAGAGTGATACATCTACCCCATATGTTCGAGAGTTTCCATTTCTGCGATACGCCGAGTTAGTGTATGTGCCAGCGCTTCATTTGAACGGGTGGCACACAGGTGGTTGCCCGATGACGATGAAATCAAGGCAGCGAGGCTGTGTTGGTGCAGTGAATATGTCGTGTTGGCTATTGCACCGGGCCGTCAATTGTTTGTCCACTTTGTTTCTTCGGAGGCGTGTCAATTTTTGTGATTTTCATCTCACGCACCACACACCACACCGCTCTCTTATCTCTTGTCTCTTGTCTCTTGTTTGTCCTGTAGGTTGTTCGCTATGACGCAGTCGGTGCGGGTCCGCTATGGTCCTCGAGCAAAAACATTCCCGAGGAAGCGGACGTCCCTCCCTGCGCGCGATGCGGTCGGACGAGAAAATTTGAGTTCCAGGTACACAAAAAACGGAAATGAACGTGGTTTATACCATCGTATCGTAGGATGTTCGTGGTATTTCAAAGTATCACTTGGACGAATTTGACATGCGGGAACCTTTTACATCCCGATCGTCAGTTCTGAAGGAACGCTGTACAGTTTTCAGCTCACCGATCGACCAACTCCTTTGTGCATCTTTTGGCGATGCTGTAGCGTGGCAGACGTTGCTAAAGTTCCTCGCCCTTTTGGCTTGACTTATGGGCTTAGGATCCCTCGCCTTACTCCTGCTGGCGTTGTAATAATGACGCCAATATCTCCCTTTTGTCAGGTGATGCCACATCTCCTTCACCACTTGGGCGTGGATGCCAACGTCAATGTGAAAGCCCTCGACACCAAGGCGGCGGCACACAGAAGGGAAGGGCCAGGGGCAGCAGCACCCCCGCTCATCACCGGGGAGTGCATGGACTGGGGCACTCTAGCGGTGTACACGTGCCCGGACAGCTGCCCCGCTGTGACCCAAAACACAGCGAGAGGGGGAGTAGACGAGGATGAAGAGGGTCCTCCTGTGGTGGGGTACGTGGAGGAGTTCGTATGGCGCCAACCGCCGCCGTAATGGCCGCGTGAAAAAACCGTTGTGCAGAGCGTTTGTATAGTCCTAGTCGTTGAGGTCCAAGTTTGAAATGCCGGGAAGTTTTGGCGTCAAACGGAAGCTATGTATGTACTTGCGTAGGACTTGTTATCAATCTGCAAAGGGGGACAATCTCTGTTTTTTCCTAGGTTCGTTTGATGTCAAAAATGGGTACGCGTGCGCAAATGCGCGACTCGTTGTCGTGGCTTGGCACTTGTGACCTACGTATTGGCCAGGTTCGATGCTGGCCGTCTCCCGCTCTTCGCGAAAATGTCGATCTACAATCTGTCTTGCAACTGACTGCGTAGGTAGTGTGTTGCTGCGTCATGTCCGGGGCTGTGGGGTTGATCAGGACAATCCGAGGGAAGAACCGCAGCAAGGCAGTGTGAGATCGGACTCTGAGGGTACACCAACCAGATTGCATGCGGTAGCATGCTGCTAGGGCATGTTTCGAATTTGGTTCGTGCTTACACTTGCACATCGAATTTCGTTCCCAGACTGTCACCGTACCAAACATTTAGCACCTCAACACCAGCATATGTGCCCATCAAAAACTAGTACACCCATATCTATCCACCCTAGTATCTGTTAATCCCTGGCAACTCTTCCACGGCTGCGTCTACTGTCACACTAAAGGTCGCGTTGGCCGACAACGCCCCCCCCTTCCCCGTGAAGCCGTTGTCGTCAACCGTGACCGAAATCTCATGCGTTCCGGCCACGCAATCGTACAAAGACGAACAATGATAACTCAACGTGGCCAGGGCTCTGTTGGCATCGTCAATCGCTCCACCAAACCGCAAGACTGGGTCGGAGATGCCTTCCCCCTCAGAGAAAGACAATCCCCCTCTAGCTCCCAAGCTAAGGCGACCGTTCGCACAAACTACGGCAACACTGACCGGCCCTTCTACTCTCAAACCGCCAGCACTGTAGTACGCCGTCTCTCGCACATCGGGATCTTCTACCGATAGAGCCCCACCGGCTCCAACACCTGTCGCCTGGGCGGCGTCGACCACTGTTCTAAGGGTTCCTTGAGGGACGTTAACCGAAGGGGGCCGGTTGACAGCAGATAGGTACACCTGGATCCGCCCCTCCGTTGCTTGCGGCCCGCCGAGCGCGCACGGCGCCCGATCTACTCCTCTTGCTGTCGCGTTGACTCCCGCAGAAGTAGTTGCGTTGTTGAAGACGGGCGAAGAGACGTTGTAGTCGCCCGGGCACGGATCCGGGTCGTCGGTGACGGTTATCCGGATGACATCTTGACCAGCTCGTCCGGGGAGGCCTCTATATCGCAGGTCCCGCATGGCGCGGTTAATGTCGGCGGCGGTGCCGTTGAATCGTAGAACGCCGGACGGTGGGGGCGGTGATGACTGGTCGTCGGGTTGGTCGTCGATCGTTGCCTCGTTGGAGTTGTCGAACACCAGGCCGGAACCGTCACCCATGATTAGCTCTCCTTCGTCGCACTCGATAATGACGCTCAGAACACTCCCCGGGCCGCCGTCGACGTCGTAGATAACCATTGCCTGTTATCATATACGCAACAGACCAAAGAATATGCCGCAGGCTAAGTATGTAGAGGTTCATCGCAACCGTCTATCCATGCCTTGGCATAAAACCTGTTGTGAGTAGCTGGATACGGCATTGCCAACAGCTACCGACCGCATGTGTACGATCCTATCATCGGTGATTCCGTCAATTTCTTTATTGCTCACCTGCGACACCCCCTCCTCCGAAGCCTCGTTCATCCCCAACAAGGTTTCAACGGCCACCAATGGGTCTTCGGTAGCGGGAAGATATAGCGCGCCATTGAATGCTGCCATGCGCGGTGGCCTTCCCGCATCCAGCGAAACCCGGTCGGGCATAAAATCACCTGCCGTTTTCTGCCCGAACGCCCGTTGCGTCCCCTTCCCCGTCCCATCCGTCATCCACAGCTGCGCTCCTCCCCACCCTTGCGCCAGCCCCGTTGCTGCGGCGGCGTCGTAGCCACCGCCATTGGCCAAGAAGAACAGCCTCTCTCCCCCACCGGCTGTTGGCTCTAGCAGCGTGAGGTAGGAGGGGAACGCCCCTGCCGAGCCAGCTCGGACATCGGCCAGCAACAGCGTACCTCCCTCACTGCCGTCCGACACCCACAGCTCCGGCCCGGTGCTGCAGTCGTCCGCTTGGAAGTAGACGGCCCCACCCCACGCGATAAGGTGCGACGGTCCCGACCCTCGCACGCCAGGACAGATGTTCGCCACCATCGCAGTCCCCGCGGTGGTGCCATCGCTGGACCACAGCTCTCGCCCGGAAAACCCGTCATCCGCCGAGAAGAACAATACCGACCGCGTTGGCTCCCACGTGAGGTGCAGGGGCTCCGAGCCTAGCTTGCCCGGGCGTGCGTCCTTCACCCGGCGTGTGCCGGATCCACCGGTGACCCTGAAGCCTAGTTCGGGCCGTGCGTCTAGGAAGCCGAGAGCGCCATCGCTGCGCCACAGCTCCCGGCCGGCAATACCGTCGTCCGCGGTGAAGAACAGCGCCGTCCCGCTGGCGGCCACAAGGTCCATTGGGTTGGACCCTTGGTGCCCTCGGACGATGTCCTAAACGAAGAGGGGTGGAGGTTTCAAACGGCTGCAATTCAATTGATTTCGATTTTGTGATGAAAGTATGTATCAAGTACCAGGCAAACAAAGTCACGATGTACGCATGTTCCTCAGTGACTCTGATCACGGCGAGAGAGTCAATAAAGAGAGCAGAGGCAAAACAAGTTGCATTCGATGCAACAATCACATGGCAGCAAATCCGCTTGTCTCCATCTCCACTGCACCTCGACGATACTAGCCCCGCCCGATGTGCCATCACTGCGGAACATCTCCATGCCCGTTAAGTCCGTGTGGGCGGCGTAGAACAGAGCTCCGTCGAAGACCGTCAGATAGCTCGGGAACGATCCTGATACACCAAACCGCAAATCGTCCACCCGACGCGTGCCCTTGGCACTGCCGTCCGTACGCCAGAGCTCTACTCCGGCGCGTGAATAGCAGCCAGTGTTCGCTCGTTCACCCCATCGACACGCTCCGGGTGCCAGTGAGCCTCTCGTGGTGGCAGCCGTTGTGGTAGAAAGATACGATGCAGCTTGCTCGCTGTCGACGCAGACGATGCCGGCGAAACCCGCGGCGGGGTCACCGATGTCGTCGTTGTCAATGCCTGGCCGGTAGGAGTCTCGACGGCCGGCGTGCTTGTAGGCACCAGTCCTGGGAAAAACGAAGAGGTGGGGCGGGGAGTGTGTAAGGGTACGGTGGTCACACCAACACCGTGGTACGCAATAGGCCCGAGGTTGCTTAATCTACAAAGGAATCGTTCGTGATGTACGCATTGATCGACCCGAGTTTCCGTCGTGACTTAACAGTACGGCAGTAGTTGCACCAGCAATGGACTTGTGATGCAATGGTACGCGACGAGATACGATGCGGTGCGTACCTTCCACTGTCAGAGAAGCGGAAGTACATCCGAGAGCGTCCACCCCAGGTGTAGCCATCCCACCCGCACTGTCCGAAGTACACCGTAGGCTCCATGGACGCGGCTTCGCGGTCATCGTCTTGGGTCCCCGTGAACAACGCGAAGCCCTGGTAGGAAGTATTTCGGGAGAATGGTGCGCACCGCGCAGAGAACCTTGCTTCGTCCGCGATAGGATTAGTCAAGCTCAGCTTGACGCCCCCACGAACACATGCAATCCGTTTGGTTTGTTACCCTTTCGCTCGTTGACAACGTCCGTGGTGCGCCGCCTTTACAACGGTACGCTACACGTAGCCCCGTTTCCGTCTCGCATCCACCTAGAAAGGTGTGGTGCAAACTATTCTCGTGCCGTCGAGAAAACTGAGCTAACGACATGCAGTGCGTTCCGGTTTCGCCACAAACACATGTTCAATTCAGCATGGGCTGCGTACCTGAGCGGTGCTAGCATGGTGGAAGCCGTCGGGGCAGTCGTAGCGAGTATCTGGATCCCACTTGTTCTCCTGCAATCGATACGCCATGTAGGGGGCTGGTTACCGTACACAAGCCACACACGTAAACCGGCCTGGCACCAACAAGACGATGGGCAGCTATGCAAGGCCAACGATTCAGCCGTTGGCTGTGCAACCCAAATCGACCTCGATAGCTCAACGGAGACGTTCGATGGTGCTGCGTATGTGTAAGGAGCACTGCCGGTGTGCAACGTTATATACGTTAAAGTGACGTCTATCTACTCCGCCGAGGAAAATCATATCATGCATGACCACCGGTGTCAAATCTTCGCCGCAAAACGAAGATATCCATTGAAGCGTAAAATTCCAGGTGGTCGCGAGAGAAGAAGCTTTATTCCTCTGCTGTACAGGCGGAATGAGGTACGGTACCTACCTCTGACACGGCGAAGAACACGGCAGAATCGAAGGAGCTTTGTCGGAACCCTCCGCACAGGTCTTGGTAGTCAGACGGCAGCATCCATCCTAGGTCCAAGCCATTTGCCTATTTTTTCAGGGATGAGTTAATGCAGAGGCGGGGAAAGGCGTTGCTTCATCCCGGGACAACACTACGAGGACCAAGGAACGCGGCAACTGGTTTGAAACAAAAACTGTGCATTTAGAAGCACAAACGTGGAATGTTTTCGTTGATCCTGATGCTCTTTGAAATAAATACGCTCTACTACCGGCAATAGTGAGGATCCTGCTTTTCGATCCTTGCACCTAGGCATAGGCTAGGTACATGAGCGCCACAGCTTCTCGCTGATGGAATCCACCGATATCGAAAATATCCTTCACCCATTCCGTTTCCACCCGCACAAGTGTCTGTCAGTAATCTTTGGCGCGAATGGTCGAAAAAATGAAACAAAACAACGCCGCTCAGCCCATGAAATGAAAGACCCGCATCAAGGCACTCTTTAACAGCAGGTGTAGCACGGTCGGCGTGTTTTCAGCCCCACCCAATGCACCCGCTGCTCTGCTGCTACGCCCCTGTTGCGTAGTACCTGGAAATAAAGGTAGTCTCCGAACGCCGTCAAAGAAGTGGGGGACCCGCTTCTCTCGCCGGGATATATGTCTTTCACAAGAACCGTGCCAGCGCCCGTACCGTCAGTGCGCCACAACTCCGCACCGTGTTCTGCATCGGTTGCCTGAGGGATTTGGCAAGGGTTGGTACATAAATGAGAGGAGGTCAAACCATGAGAAGATTGGCGTCGAACATCGTCCACTTGGCACGATATGTCTTGCGTCGAATTGAAATATGGTTTTGGCAAGTACCACAAACAGAGCCGGGCAACAAGTTGCTTGTCGGTGCTTGTCGGTGCGGAACGACGGCTGGCTGCCATCCGATTGAGTCGGACCATCCATCCGGAACATAGTTTCTTGCGTCTTGCAATGAGGCCTGTGCGAACGACACCCGGGCGCATTGGTCTACCTAACACCATTTCACCCCATATCTTCACACGCAACACCCACCTGGAAGTACAAATAGCCGCCCCACACCACGAAATCCCTCGGGGATCCGTCTCCAAGTCCCTCGTTTAGGTCCAACACTAACGCCTCTCTCCACTCCAGCTCGGACCCTCTCCCCCATCTCCCCGCATCTCTCCCAGGAAACATCCCCTGGCTCGTCCACAGCTCGATCCCTTTCCGGTTCGGGAAGTACGCTGACGCCTGCACGGCAGCGGCGAAAGAGCCCCGCCACCTCGCCCCGTCCAGACGTCGCTCTTCTCCCTCATCTATCCTCAAGATAACGTTGCCGTCCTCTGCGTAGGGCAGCTGGATACTGGGTGGGTCGTTGACGGCCAGGACCGTGATTGGTGCGGTAGCTGCCCCTCGTGAAGAGACTCCGGTGTACCCGGTTGCAGCACCAAGCTGGGCTGACTGGCCTGCTGCGGCGCTTGTGGCGGCACCGATCGAACCTTGTCCGGAAGAACCTTCATCGAACGCCTCTACCCTCACCCAGGCCCCGCCGCCGAAATAGTTATCCGTGGGTCTGAACGCCAATGTTTGCAGGGCGGCGTTGGCGTCGGCAAGAGGCGTCCTGAAAGTGAAGCTTTTCCGCCCCACCCCCATACCCTCGCCCTCCCAAGGAGCCCAGTCCCCGGTTACTTCGTTGCGGAAGAGGAGCCCCGTGAGGTCTGCGCCCATTGAGTTTTGCTCCTGGGGGTGGCGACTGTCCCCTGGTCCCACCCCGGCTCGAACGCCATGCCAGGTGATGGAAGCCGTGCCATGTCCGCATGTCACCGTGACTGTGACCATTGCGCTCTCTCCACCACCTTCAACGAGATCAACGTCGCGGATGACAAAACCCGGGAGCATTAGCTCGCTGTCCTCTGCCACAAACACCCGACTTCCGTAGCGTGCGGCAGGGGAAAGGAGGTCCCCGGTGCGAAGAGTGGAATGCCACAGAGGCGAAGGAGGGGTAACTACGGGGGCATCGTTCACGGCGGCTACCCGCACAAACATCGAAACCTCGACAGCGACATCAGACCCCGGGGGCGTGTTTTCGTCAGCGTCTTTCCTGCTGCTGCTGCTGCTGCCGGCGCCGCTCGCTGCCCCGTCTGGCGACGATTCAATAACGCTGACGTGAACACGATCGACCCCGTTCCAGTTTACATCCGGCCAGTAGGTCATGGCACCCAGGGCGTCGTTGCAGTCATGCAATCGTCCCGTGAACCTCGCTTCTCGCCACCACGGCACATGCAGATCCCCTGAACCCACGCTTTCGTTGGTGGCTACAGCAGCCGCCGATTTGTCGAGGGTGGATGGAGCGAACTTCGCTCCCTGGGTGAACGGGGTCATGCTCTGCCCCGCCGAGCCGCCCACAACGCTCTGCTCTAAGCCCACGGCCGTGGCAGGTTCGAAGGCGAGTCTGGCTGACCGCGGGAAAAATACTCTACCATTGTCGACCTTGACGGTCACCTGGAACATCCCGCCGAAAACGTCTGCGGGATAGTCGTCGTATGGCGTTCTCGAAGAAATGCCGAAGATCTGCCGGTGAAGCTCTCTCGGGTTAACATCGGCATCGTAGAGGGTCACATTGTGCAGGACCACCCGTGCGTCCTCCCATACATCTAGAGGAGGAGGCGGGGCTGTTGCTCCCGCCCCTGCCGCCCCCGTGGCAGTCACCAACAGCAGGGGGGCGTCCTGTTGTGGGGCCACGTCGATCGGGATGCCCCGTGAATCGGTGCCCGCCCCCCCGCTACCGGAGAAACCCCTGTCGTTAACTATCACTTCTACCTCGTCCGATCCGCTCCAATCAGGGTCAGGGGTGTAAGTGAGCCTGGCCAGAGCGGCATTTACGGAAGACAAGGCTCCACGCATGGACAGCAAGCGCTCTCCTTGTTGGTTCTCCCCGTCGGGCAGGAACAAGATGCCCGTGGGGGGCAACCCGGACATTCCCGCGAATCCCAGAGAGCCGTGCTGCGCTTCGACGTCCACATCGATCTGCGCGCCCGGCCCGGCCTCGTGAAAGTCGGAATCTTCGATGTAAACGCCCTCAATCGCCAACGTCTCGTCTTCGTTCGTCTGGATTCGATCCACGGTGGTGATGCGACGACATTGCCGGCCGATTGCAGGTGGGTGCTGCGGAGACGGCAACCCGATCTTCCCCGATTGTGAGTCGCATGGCTCTTCGACGTAGGTCGCCCCGGGCACGTGCACTTGAGGGGGATCGTTGCGTCCGGAGGCAACCACCACCACCAACCGCACGTGAGAGGACAGGCCTGAAGGGTCTTCTGCTGAGAGATGGATCCCGTCGGCCTGGGCAAGCAGTTCGGTACACACGTCGAGACCATTGTTATAGTGTGTATGGCAGACTGTTTTCAAGGTAAAGACAGCCACAACGACAGCAACAACAACTTGTTCTGTCGATGGTACACGCCGTGTAAGTGAGTTCCCCCTGTAGCGATATCTCGAAAGCTTCCGATAGACGGCCGTACGTGATGCCAACTACAGTTAAGGATGGATTGGTGCTGCAAGGACCGGCCGGGTCATTTTTATTTCTCGAACAGTTGACTTACAAAACAGTATCACGCCTCACAAACCTGTTTGAACGAAGTCCAGTCCGGAGGGGGGTAGTATACCAACCCCGTAAGGGCCAAGTTCACGGCGGCTTCATCTCCCGTCAAGGCAAAGGCGCCGTCTCCCTGTCCATCGTCCCCTATCCCCTCCTCAACCTCCAGCGAAGATGAAGCATTCGCTGCGCTGGGAAGCCCCACTCTTCCCTGCTCCGCCCACACATCCACCCGAAGATAGATTTCATCGTCGGGATCCGTGACGGAGACACCGGCCACAGGCATTGCCTCGTCCTCCGCCGCCATGAGGGGGAACGGCGGAGCGGACCATGAGGGACGGTCCGGCAGAGGGTTGACCACGATCGTCAGCGAGTGGTTGCTCGTCAAGCCAGGCCTGTCTCCGGTGCTTGCCTGGTTGCGTCAGTTGCCGGGGGTGCTACGAGTGTTGGTGGTCCGGTTGCGTCGGTCGAGTGTCGGACGAGCGAAAGATGGGCACTCGGCGAGAAAATAGGCACGTGAGGAACGTGCCATTGGGATGCTGCCGCACGCAGCTAAGACAACTATACTTTGCTTGAATGAGGAAGGCGGAACCTCAAGTTTAGGAGCACAATACCGTGATATTCCTCGGACGCGTGGAAATTACCGCGGTCATTGAATGAGGGGCTAAGCTCACTAGAGAGTCATTCTTGCGCTTGTTGTATGGTCTCTGTCAACGTCTTAAAGCAGGAATCACGCGGATGCTCTTTGGACGCCTTGCCTCATTGCTCTAGACGCCGACCAACACCATCAGAATTGCCAGGCAACACAACATTACATCAGCTTCCGTCAGCAAGCAGTCCTACAAGAAGGGTAGTGGTCCCCACCTCAGTCGACCAACCACGGTCATCGGCGACAACGGTCAGGGTGTCGTTCCCATGCCAGTCCTTATTCGGCAGGTACGTCATGGCTCCCAAAGCTCCATTGGCGGTGCTCAAGCCCGCGTAGAATGAGGCTGTGCCGCTGAACGACACGTCTCCCGCCCAGACAGCTGTTTCTCCAGAGACGAACCTCAGACCAGCCGCGGGCGAAAGCGTCAGGGTGCCGTAGTCGCAGCTCAGAACGACCAAGATGTACGACCCGACATGCTCGTCGACGTCCACGTCTGCGTTCCGTTTGGACCGTTTGGTGGGGATTTGCTTGAGAGGTGCGTCTTTCAAACGATTGTTGTGGGACGTGTTTGGCAATGAGAACACCATGCGACGCCCGCCCGGGCGGTGATTTAGGCAGAATTCCGTCACGCAAAGGATCGTTGCAAGTACAACCGTCATCAACAGGTTTTTCCCGGTTCGGGGGGGTTGAGTCTGATCTGCTGTACAATATAACTCGGGGGAGACTGACGTGTCAAAACAGGGGGGGGGGGGCATGTAGAGGCTCATCGTATGAGTAAGACCATTACCATGCGGCTCTGTAACGTTTTCGAGTCTGATCCAGGTCCCTTGCCTGAAACAGACACCGACGGTACGTCGAGCAGCGTATCCTCGTCCACGACCAAAGAGTGTGTGAAAGCCACACCCAGTTCCTCGATGTCGGGCCAAACCACGGACAGGTTGCGGTGGAACACTTGTCCCGGAAGATGGACCCGCGGTGGGTCGTTGACCGCCTTGATCTCGATCCTGCGAATGATTAAAAGAGCGCGCCGGGGAAATGGCACGCGTTGGTCGTCTTTTAGGTTAACGGTAATGGCGGAAGGCTACTGCTCTTGGAGTGACCACGTATTCCTTAGCTTGCGAAGTTGACTAACGGCACACACGGTACGTACGTGTTCCTCGCACACTTGGTTAGGACAACCATGACTCCGGGAAACGATCGGATCTGGTTCGTCGCTACCCGATACAAAGTCAACCGACTGAGTTATATCAAGTGCAACACTTGTTGAGTCGACACCACAGAAAACTTCATGTCCAAACCCCCCTCGTTAGCCTGCAGCGGGTGCTTTCATGACGTCATGGCCAGGCGTAGCGTCTCTGCTTGAACGAGCAACTCACCATAATGTATGGGTACTCTCGACGCCGAAAGGTTCAAGACCTCCTAGGCCGGCGTGGCTGTTGCTAGCCACAATGGTAACTTCGTTCGGCCCTTTCCCGAGGGTGTTCCAGTGTCGGTCTCCGCGGTAGATCGTACCGAGCAGAGCTCTGTTGACGTCACCAGGGTGGCCGGTGAACGAAACGAACTCGTCACCGTACCCGCTGCCAGACTCGAACGTGAGACCAGCTACCGTCGACAACGTGAGCTGCGCGTGAGGGGCTGAGAGCTCGATGCGAATCTGTATTGTGTTGCAGAAAAAACAGGCAGAAATAAGACCCGGCGAACGGTGCGACGTCCGAGGGCGGTCAATTTTTCGTTGTCCTCGTTTTGTTCCCTGCAAGTCGTTTCTGATCACGGTGCGAGCATATTCGACGAAAGTCCTCAACGACTAAAACTACTCGCCCTATCTGCGCATAGTTGTGAGCACCGGCAACGGTAGAAATGTTTTTACCCCACCTCGCCGGGCCAGGGTCCGCCGAACACGACCACTCCCTCGTCTTCCACATCGCTGGGGTTGGCATCTAAGTCGCCAGTCGTTATCTCGCCCTCCATTTCTCCCTCTCGATAAAAGCCGTCCCTCTCGACGATTGCCAACCCTTCCAGCACCAGATCAGTATCTTCAGTTGTTTGTATGAGGCCGCCCTGGGGTAAGTACACCCCTGGCACGTCTGGCTCTGGAAGAACTTGTATCGGGATTGTCAGGGTGTCGCTCTGGTGGGGGAGCAGAACACGGGGGAGGATATGCACGGTCAGGGTGGAATATAGAGCGGGGTGTTGAGGAAACTCATCACCCAACCAGACATGCCTGTAATGCCTGTACTTCTTGACATGTTGGCACATCAACATGGTTCCAAAATAAATTAGGCTGGCTGCAGTTCGACATTCCTTACATTAGATGTTGTATTGTTGTCTCAAGGGAACATTCTCGCCCCCTCGGCCGAACAAGTGCGGTCTGCACCATGTCTGGTTTGTCTACTCCTAAAGTGCTCTGAGCACTGTGAACCCTACAAGTGACACACGCGCTTGAGCCTGCTGCCTGGCACCGTTCGCTTGGCATCGACATAATGTACAATGCAAATTCCGCCGACAATAGACTCAATACCTGAGGACAAGGCGGAGGGTCACCGCCGACGTCGACGCCACCACCCGACGAGCTGTCTCCGCACAGAGCCCCTCGGCCAAACCTTCCGCCATCGTCCACAGTCACCACGAGGTCATCGGTACCGTAGAAGTCTGGCTTTCCTCGATAAGTCAGCCCGGCCAATGCCCGGTTCACGCCGTCCAAAGACGCTCGGAACGACATTATCCCATCGTCCACGCCATCACCTACAAGAAACGTGCACCCGGACACTCCAGTCCCGAGGGAAGTCGTGCCGTTGCTGGCAAACAGCGTAATTTCCAGAAGGCGGCGGTCTACGAACCCAGGATCGCCACCGAATGTAGACGTTCCGTAAACCCCGAGGTCGACATCTCGCACGGACAGCCCAGGGACGGCAAGGTCTTTGTCTTCGCTGACGCTGAGCAGATCCACCGAATCGACAAGGTTGGAGAGCCCGTCGTGTGTTAGCCTCGACGGGTTGTAGCTGGCGGAGGCCATTTCGAGGACGGGCGGGTCGTTCTCGGGGAGGACGACAAACCGGAGAACTGCGGCCGCTGTGGTCCCCTCAGAGTCTGTTGCTTGAAGGGAAATCTCCTGTGATGGGTAGCAAGCGCCGTTAGACAAGGGAACTCCAGGTTAGACAATAGATCGTATTCACATAAGGTAGTTCGAAAGACCTCTCTCCCTCTCACGGTTGTGATGTCGATACAACTCCACCGTCATAGTAAGGGTAGAAGTTGTAAATTATTTTTCTGGTTCCAGTTGATTCAGCGTCGAAATATGTTGAAACATGGAGCTCGTTGTGGTCAGCGCTAAAGACGAAGCCTTTCACTGACTATGCACCTACCTCAGTTACGACAGGCTGAACCTGATTTCCACCCGACCCGACCCAGCTGTTCCAGTTGAGATCGGTCCTGTAGAGGATTCCCTTCAAAGCGTCTGCCACCGCCCACAACGGCCCACTTAGTCGCATTTCAGCAGCAAATTCTGAAGAATTCACGCCTGATGTCTGGGCTGAAGAAACGACCACAAGCGATACTTCGGACGGCGCACCAGCCAGGAGAACGCCACCGTGCGAGACTTGAACCGTAACCTCCACGGTGTCGTTGGCCGAAGCAGGCGGTGACGTCGACGACTCGTGCGTCCACCGGCTCTGCGGAGGTTGGGGGGTGGTTCCACCGGGCGCATAGACCGTATCGGCGTCTTCGAGCACGATGCTGGAAGCTGAGATGGTGGTCGAGTCGAGGATGTTCGTGTCTAACCAACCGACGTGATCAATCCCCACAACGCCGACGCGGTCCTCTTCCGCGATGAGGTACGAAGAAGAAGAAGGAGAGGAAGCGTCTGTGATCGGGACCGTAAACGTCGGCGGATCATTGACAGGTTTGACTTCGACCGCCAGCAGGAGCTTGGAAGTCTGGGAGCCGTTCGCGCCCTGGAGCGTTTTCCCGCCATTTCCGCGGTCGTCAACGATCGCCTACGAACAAAACGAAAACGGCGGACAGAAAGAGGTACCCAAGTTTAGGCGGCAGTGATTTGCTGCCACGGCATGGGTTGGCGCTCCTGTGGTATTGTGTACGCTGTTGAGCGAAAGGTTAGTTCCGTGGCTGGACCAATGTAAAACTCGACAAACTAATACTTGGGTGACCATGGGCCGCTTGAGCTTGACCCCGCCCACACCAAGCAAAATACGTTGCGAATTCGTGCAGACTATCCAATCGTGCACGTGCGCCAAGACACGCATGAGGCGATCAAGGTTTCGCAGAGAGTCGCCTCGTTTCTCAGGAAAATTGTCATTCGTTACGTGCTTTTAACGACGACGCCCCCTTACCTCCACCACGTCGATCCCGTTCCAGTCGGAGCTCGGCGTAAAAACAATCCCTTCCATCAGCGCGGCATTGATGTTGGAGAGTGCACCGGTCACGGACAAGATCTGCCCACCACGGTCGAGGTCACCCTCCACGACCTCTAAGCCCCCGTGCCCTCCGCCCAACCGGAGACTCCCATACGTACATGACAACGAGAGGGCGACCTTTGGCTCCACAGCAAGAAGTTCCGCGCCGTTACCCATACCGTCAGTGCTGACCGTCCCGAAAAAACCGTCAGGTCGGTTAAGCAGCGCCCCTTCCGCCTTGGTGTCAACATCCCAGATAGACACACTGGAAATTATCCGGACAGTATCTTCTTGGGTTAAGACGAGGAGCGCCGAGGTCTGCTCGTCGCCAGGAGAGGATTCTCCGTCCGTAAGCGTAACCTCCTCGAAGCCCGTGGCCGTAAAGACTGGAGCGTCGTTTACCGCTGCCACGGACACGTGGAGGTAGTAGGTCATGGGGTCCGCAGGCATTTGGAGGCTGTCGTCCCCAAGATCGGTGACAGTGATGCTGATTCTATCCCAGCCGTGCCAGTCCTCGGCAGACACGTACACTAGCGAGCGGAGTCCAGCGTTCACTTTCCAGGAGGTGCCCGACACGGTCGCGGGTGTCCCGACCACGGTATCGGATACCATGCCCGCAATTTCTCCGGTCAGTGTAACGAAACCGTGCTTGGCTGAAATTTCCACCTGCAAAATAGTTCCGAGCGTGAGCTGAAACGGTTATGTTTCGCGCTTCTCAGGACCAGCAACGTCAAAGGAACGACTGGGTTTTCGACCTATTGTGAAAATACAAAACAGTATGCACCAAGCAGCGAGTACGTACCGCCGTGCTCGTGGTATTCTGCCTCGAAAAGAGCAACGGGTTGGGCCATGACATCTCATGGTCAACGCAAAGCTTCGGCAGTCATTGACGTGTCGTCTCACCTGCATCCTCGACCCTTCTCCGTCGGGATCGTGCACAGTCAAGCCCGCGTCAGGACCTCCTAGATCGGTATGATCAAATAAGACGGGCGTTGCGGGAGTACCCCCCCCCCCACAATCGAAGTCCACCAACCTAAAAGGAGCATCCTCGTCCACACCATCAATGATCGCACCCCCCGAGTTTAGCACGCTCCCACACCATAGTAGTTCGGGCGGGTTATTTACCGCCTCAACGGTCGCGGAGACCTTTCCCCACCCGGATTGCGCTCCGCCCGCACCGGTGAAGCCGCCATCGTAAGCCCGAAGCAGAATGTCAGCGCCACCGTTCCAGCCATGCCTTGGCGAATACGACAGGCTTGCGAGCATGGTCGTGATTGCAGCCGGCGTACCCCGTAAAGCGAGACGCTCCCCCGTAGTGTATCCCGGCAGGCCAAACGCCGCCCCGCCTAGATCGACGAGCCGTAGAATTGCCCCCCTACCGCCATGGCGCACAAGCGTCGCCGACGCCCGGGCGCTTCCTCCAGAGAGTCCGGTCGTCGAAGTTCCCGTTGCGGAGAGGTTTGATGGGACTTCGGGGTCACTCAGGAAGGCGATGGACCATCGCTGGCCTCCTTCCAAACTCGTACTCTGCAGTCTTGTGGCCTCAACTACCCCAATTCCTGAATCCGACGAATGCAGGGATTCGAGGGCATTGAGTGCAGTAGCGATCTCGGTTCCCGAGCTATCGTGCGCCAGAGGTGGTGTGACCTCGCCTCCGTACGAGAGATAGAAGAATCCCTGGACGCGGTTGTGTGTCGAAGCCACCTCGGCAGAAACTACGGCGCCCCCCGCGAGGTTGGTGCTTTGAATGGTCGGCGGATCAAGGTCTTGAGGAGTGCCGAAGAAGGTGATAGTCCACGTTGCAACGTTGCCGTTCGCAGAATCGACTCGCTTGACCGTTACCCGCGCAGCTGGCCCGAGCTCGCCCCAATTTTCTAATGACAGAAGACGAGCTTCAACAGATTCGCCGCGTTTTTTTCCTGGAACGCCCCCGAAAGACCAAAAACCTCCATCCTCGTCGCTTACAGGTCCAACCGCTCGAGGATGTATCGGTCTCGTCCACGCTTGTCGCCCGCCGTAGTCGAGCCCAAGGGTAAAGTGACCCTTGGCTCGGAGGGCGCCTGTCAAGGTGATGAACACGACCAAGTTCTGGTGTGCCGCTGACGTTTCCACCTCCCACACCTCCGCCGTACCGATCCCACGCACCGATTCGACCACTCGTACGGCGGCTCCGCGGCCACCGAGTGCCCGTCCGTCCACCTCCATGAGCGGTACATCGCCGCCCGCCTCTAACGCGTCAAAGAATGTCACCGTCCATTGCCGTCCGCCTTGAGGATCGACCGGGTGACGCATTGTTACACCCACTGCCGTGACCGAAGGCAACTCTTCAAGCTTGGCAGCCACATGTTGAGCCTCTGCATCGTACGAAATCATCTCCGTTTGATAGCCTCCAAGCGACAGGGCGATGCTGCCCGAGAGAGAGTTTCCCTTCACAGCGTACGCCACCTCGATGAAAGGATCATTTCCCGCTAGCGAATCGCCGATGGCTTTCATCATCGGCAGGGAGGCAGGAGCGTCGAGGAAGGTCACCCGCCACTCGCGTCCGCCCTCCGAACCAAGGCCGGTAGCCCGTTGACAATGTACGGAGACCCCGAGCGCCTGCAAGGACGGGAGGGCCTCGAGTTTGGCTTGGACGGATTCCCCGGGCTCACTGCCAGAGCCTAGCCCCACGTGAATATCCTCTTCGTTTCCGACAGCATCGTGCCAAATCGGCCTGGTTTCCTCCACTCCACAGTCTTCGCAGAGGCCCGTTAGATCCATCGTGAGGTTGAACATCCCTTCCACCGTCGAGTAGCCATCGTTGTATGTGGAACGGGTAGTAATGGTCTGCACGGGATGAATGCTTGTTGCTGATGTCGTGATGCTCTGTACTTCCAGTACGGCCCGGTGGCTGGTGCTAACGTTCACCTCCAAAAACCCCTGAGTCGAATCCTCCACGTCAGCATCGTGTACCTCTATACCAGCCATCTCCCCCACTCTTTCCAAGACACCCCCTTCCTTCAAGGACATCTGCTGCGGATTCGTGATGGTGACTTGAGGAGGCGAGTTTACGTGGCTACCGTAGACTTCGATAATCTGTGAGCTTATACCGCCATCATCATCCTCTACGGCTACCCTCACAGCAGGAACGAGAGCTCTCGATAGTCCTGGATTTTTCAGGATGATGGCCGACGCGGAAATAGCGCTTGCAATGACTGTGGCGTTGCCGCGGAAAGCGAGGACCGGGCTCGGCAGACCATTGGCAGACCCTCGGAAAAATTCTAGTCCCCTGCCGTCAGTTCGGACAACAAGACCGTCACCTTCTGCGAGGACCTCCAACTCCACGCCTAGAGTTCCCCCTTTAGCAAGGTCATTATCGACAAACCCGAGCCCACGCAGAGAGAACCCGCCAACCTCTGGCGACTCCAGGTTCGGGTGAGTCGCATTCCACGTGATTTCCGGAGGCTGATTCACGGGCAGCACTCCCACTGTCAGCTCGTGGCGGGCGGAGTAGTTGGTGGTTCTCCCTTGCCTAGCCACCTCCACCGTCACGGATTTGTTCCCGAGCGCTGTCGAACCGTTGGCGCTCAAGTAGACTACGGCCTCAAGCGCCGCGTTCACTGCAGAAAGAGTCCCACGGAACGATAGCGTCGGTCTCGGTGTCCCAAAAATGCCTCGTAGACCCTCGCCGGCGGTGATTGCCGCCGCTGCCTTGAGCGCTGTGTCGCTTCCGGGCACAGTAGATAAGCCCGCTGGAACAGGAAAGAGCCCAACCCCTCCCATATCCGCCGAGACCAACACGGTGAAGACCGGAGAAGATAAGCCACCCAAGATGGCAGCGTCTTCTACAGAGTCGGTAACACTTAATCCCGCCAGAGAGGTCTGCATCCCCTGGCCTGCGACGAACGTATCGTTTGTGGCGGTGATAATCGGCGGAACGCCCGGGTCTGACACCACGACCACACACTCCGCCGATCCCGTGGCACCCTCGCCGTCTTCGGCGGAAAACGTGACAACGCTTCCACCTTCCCAGCCTTCGCTTGGAAGAACAAACCAAACGTAGGAGAGAGCTTTCCTGACGTCCGGCAACAGACCCGTGACGGACACCCCAGTAACGGTCGCATCATCTTCTCCCCAGATTATTGAAATCAAGGTTTCCGGCGAATGATCCACAGTTATTGATCCGGTTTCTGCGGTGATTGAGACCGATAAAGTCTCCCCGGTGATTCCGTCGACGTCGTTGATTTCTACCCCCTCAATGGGAACCGGTCCTCGCTCGCCCGAGCGACGGCGTTCTCTAGGCGCTGCCACAGTCGGCGGGTCGTTAACTGGAGTAACTTCGAGAGACATGGAGGAACTAGCCGACAACACCCCCCCTAGACCAGATGCGCCCCCGTCGTTGACTTCGAAGTTCACCGCGACAGAGCCGAAAAAGTCGGCAGACGGCGAGAAGTGCAACCCTTCGAGGATTGTGTTGGCCTGGTCGAGCTCGCTGGTCAGAGAGAGGACGGGGGCACTCTCGGGTTCAGGTAACTGCGATGGGAACAACCTGGGTCCAGGTTGACTCAAAGATAGTCCTCCCGCTTCGGGTGGGTCGACAGAGGCGCGCACCTGACGGTGAAAGCCATAGAGGGGCGTCATTGCCGGACAAGAAATGGTTAGGTCCCCCGGGAGGTACGTTTTTCGATGGGTGAGTGAGGAAGACAATCCTCCTGCGCGCTAACTTTTACCGTAACTGTGGGTGTTCGCATTTGCTTCTTTCTGTGGTTGCGCACGGTTGTGGAGATCGGACATACCTCGATCGTGCCTCGTTTGGTCTCGTGCACATCGGGGTCGGTCACGAAAACTCCTGGGATTCTGGTTGGGCCTGCATCCTCTTCCACCATGATGGTCCACGCGGGACATATCACGGACGGGGCGTCGTTCACAGCTTCCACGACGACGTATAGCACAGCTTCGGCCAGATTGTCGCCGTTGGATGACAAGACCTCAACCTGCGGCCGGAAAAAAGTGGGGTGACTTTGTTGCTCACGAACAACAATCCGACCACAACGAGCCACCCAAAGACATCCGCTCAAAACGCACACCGAAACGAACAGCAATTCACCCCGTTCACCTTTACGTCGGCGACCCCGTTGTAGAAAGGATCTCCGTTGAATACAGCTCCCTCCAAAGCCATGTTAATGTCTAACTCCTTCCCCGTCAAGCTCATCGCTGATCTTCCTTTTCCCTCGACAATGACTCGGGTGCTGGCTGCCTCGCGTACGGTCACGCTCCCATGAGCTGTCTCGAAGTTGACGGACAAGACTATGTCTGAAGTGTTTCGTCGGCCGGGAGCTCGAACTTTGATGCCAGCCATGTCGATGCCGCTCCCTTCGACAGTGCGGAACAAAGGACCACCGTCGAAAATTACGGCTGCAGAGGCAAAGGTGGGGACGACGTTGATGTGCAACTCAGCCGTTTCGTTTTCGGTACCGCTGTGAATCGCCCCCTGCAAGGCCGAGTTTTCGCCTCCAAAAGCACCGTACGGAGAATCGGCGGACACGCTGAGCGAGACTACGTCAAGCCCGTCGTACCCCGCGGAGGGCACGTATTCCAGCGCACCCGATTCCAAGGCGATTTGCAAATTTTCGACGCTGCCACGTGCCATCAGCGCGCCTCCAGTCTCCTCCGTGTAAACCCAAAGCCCGGGTTGTGTCTTGTTCATTGCGATGGTGCCACCTTTGGCGGTGGAATGTGCACGTAGAGTAACTGTGCCACTCGCGTATTCGTCCAACGCATCAACATGCTGCACCTCCACCCCGTGTAGTACAAGCCGGGAGCCCACTTCAGCCGTTAGACCCTCGTGGGACATGTCAACGGCGATGGTTGGAGGGTCGGGTTTGGAAAACACAACAACATCTACTGAAGCGTTACTTTCCCCCTCGCCAAAGTGGTCGCGGACGGAAAGGGCCAGAGTTTCCACCCCGTGAAAGTTCGGCTCCGGAGTATAGCTGGAATGCGCCAGTGCCGCCGACACGTCGGTCACCGCCCCGCTTACGGTTAGCGATCCAGGGCCGTAACGAACGACTTCGAACAAAGTCTCGCCGTTGATCTGAGCCCCGCTCTTGGGCATTTGTATGAGGCCATGGTCTACGTCGAGGCTTGCATCCACCCACATGCCTTTCGCGGATGAAACGGTCCCAACGTCGGCTCTCAGAGTTATCCCGAGATCGTGCAAGTGGCCATCTTCGTCAACAGAAAGTGCCCCATGAGGAGTGTCCCACTGAACCAAACCACCGCGGCCGGCGTCGGCCAGCGGGTCGTCCTGATACCTTACGTCGATGGCCAGGCTAGCCGAAGCAATCTCTTCCTCTCCCTTGCCCCAGTTCCCGTGGTCAGAAACTGAAATAGATACGTTGTACAGGCCGCTGGGCTGCCGGAACGGGGTCGAAAACTGAAGCAGGTCGAGCGCCGAGTTGGCTAGGTGGAGAGGGGCTCGGAAAGAGATACTCGTGTACACCCCCTCAGCCGACCCTTCCAGGAAGAACACTCCTGGAAGACGGCCTTGAACGGTGGTATCGCTCATGGCCAGAGAAACCGTGCTTCCTTCACCCACAGCGCTTACGCTGACGGACACGAGCTGGCTTCCCCCGGGCTGTCCAGCGTCGGCATCATGCACCACGATGCCCCCCAGGGGTAGCACTTCGCCAGCGAACGCCAAGGGCAGCACCCCGCCGGCCAAGCGGTCGGGAATGTGGATCGTTGGTGGGTCGTTCACCGGATCGACGAGAATGACGATCGATTTTATGCCGGCAACTGTGTTCCACCCGGAATTACTGCCGATGGCGTTGTCGTTCCTCGCTCGTGCAACGATTGAAAGCTGGTCCGAACCCCAGACGTCAGCATCAGGTCGGTACACCAGGGAGCGCAAAGCCCGGTTGACGCGGTCCGTCTTTCCGGCAACGATAACACTGTGCCCCTCGTCCGTGCTAGTCCACAGTTCCGGCTCTTGCTCAGAGAGCAGCAGCGAGACAGCTCCCTTCGTGCAGACTATTTCTACCTGTACCGTGGACTCCACTGCCGAGTCCGACACTGAGATATGAAGAGCATCGAGCGACAGCTCACCGTCTTCGTCGACAGCAGGGTTTCTTGGGAGTGAAGCCAGCCGTCCCGCACGTGTGATCTTGGGCGGAGTGGAAGCTTCGACTTCGACTTTTACGATGCGAGACGCCGTAAGGCCACCCGCATCGACTACCTTGAGCGTGATCGAGTCGGTGCCGGAGAACTCGCTACTTTGCCCGGTGTAGGTGAGAGCTGACAGCGCGTCCGAGATGTCTTGAAGCTGCCCATATGCGACGATGCTGCTGTTGCTTACGGTCACATCCTAAGAGAAGCAAGAAAAGTGCGGGGGTGAATGTACCAGTTCAAATCGCAGCATCAGACGGAGGCCATCAGATCAACTAAGCACACAGCGCCATGGCATACACAAGGTGTTCTTTCTGTGATCCAAAAACACAAATGTCGTTCTTGCAGAAATCTTCGCTCAAACGAATATGACAATTCATCCACCTGTCACAAAAAAAGAGAATCTCCCACCTTTCCCGGAGCGCAGACTGCGAAAGGTAAAACCGAACCTCTGCACGCACCGTACTAGTGGTTTTGAGGGGGTTCTTGGTTTCTGTTTGTGTTAGACCCGCTTTGCTTGTCTCACCTCGAACGCACCCATTTGCTTCAATCGTTGCGAGTGTGGGAAGGAGACCAGCCCACGTGCCGCCTCAACTGTGATCGTGATGATTCCCGTGGAGTCATCGTCGGTGACGCTTATCCCGCCAACCAAGGTCGGCGTGGCTCCTTTGCTTGAGGCAGAACGAGGTGCAGAGAGCTCGGGAGGGTCGTTGACTCCATCAACGAAAGCGTACAGCTTGGTGGCTCCCCAGCCACCGTCAAAGCCAAACCCTGCTACTCTCGCGGCTACTTCCACATCATCGACCCCCCGATACCTTCGGGGAGCATAGTATCCGAGGTTTGACAATGCGCGGTTGATGTCCGGCAACTTGCCGCTCAGCAGGGTGGCGGTAGTGGATGGCATCGTAACAGCCAAGTCCTGTCCCGCTGCAGACGAGGTGGGCTTGACACTTCCTCTGGAACAGGTGATGCGCACAAGGTACTGTAGGCCATTGGAAGAGTCATCCCCAGCTGCTTCAAACGCAGGAAAGTGTGAAACCTGGAGGCTGGGGAGTTGCAACACGGTGCCCTCGAAAGTTCGCAAGAAGTCCTCCGGGTGCACCGTTCCGTTGTCGACTTGGTGCACTACCGGAGCCACGTGTTTGGGCACGATAGTGATGTTCCACGCCGCAGTTGCTTCGAGAGACCCCCCCTCGCCAACATTTCCGAGGTCGTTCACCCTGATCGTCACTGAATCGCGGGGTGCACGCCCCTTTGTCACCTCGAACACACGCAATGCTGTTCCCTCGGCATCAAACCCAACCCCTCTGGCGTCCAAGAGGGGCAGATCCCCGATTTGTATTGGGGACCCGGACTGCAAGAACGTGATCTCCCAGTATTGCCCCAACGCAGGTGTCGCAGGCGGCGAGGCCAAAATGGGACCTGTTGAAACTTGGACCGCTCCTACGTCAGCTAGAGAGGTGAGGGCTGCTGCCACTTCATCCCCGGAAGCCGACGTGGGTATAGGTCTGGTAGTCGCTTTCCCGGGGGTAGCCGTCAAGGTATACGTTCCGTTGGGGCCGGACAACGGCGATTGGGCCTGCACGACATCGACTGATACTGATGGAGTCCCCGACAGGATGGTGCCGTCGAAAACGTATTGTGATCCGTCGAGCCCTACCCCTGATCCCGTGAGGTTGTTCGCACCAACCCCCAGCGCCGGGAAGGAGTGAGGTACATCCATCATGGTTACCATCCAACTCACACTGCCGTGTACATCAGGCTCACCCCTGGACACAACCGCAGTAGCTCCACGATGAGGGAGAGCGTCGCGGGTGAAGTTTCCCGCTGATGAAGAATTTCCCGAAACGGAAGTTGCGTTCGACAGCTCCTTCAAGACGTTTGCCCGATCCCATGCTAGGCTGGCGCACTCTGAGAGAAGCTCCCTCACCCCGGTCTCCATCGACCCATTCCCGTTTGCCGGGGCGTCCGCGGCGATCGGAGTTGATTCAACCGTTGTTTCTGACGAGTTGATGGTAGTTTGGTTGACAGCGTTGACGTCCGCGAAAATATTGTCCACCTCCTCGAAAAAGGCACTGCAGTCGACCGAAAGGGTGAAGTTGCCTTCGATGTATCCCTGAGTCGTCGACGTCGTTACCGACTGCACCATCGGGACGATCGGTGCCGTCAGCTCTACTCTCTGCACCTCCAATGTTGTTCTCACTCCCGCCGTCGTCCCTGCTGGGAAAACTGGCAGCGGCCGGTAATAGACCTGCCGCATCGCATTTTGCACCGTCTTAAGGGGCCCCTTGACCACCAGGCGCTGAGAGGAATGTGGGCCCCGTGACCCCGACATGAACGTCAAGCCAGCGCTGTCCCCAAACGCCAGCGTGCCGGACATGGCTTCAAGCTCCACCCGTACAGGAGTCCGAGGTCTATCCGCCAAGTCGGGGTCCAGAATTTCGGCGTCTTCCAGTAGCAGCTCCTCACCTTCGTGCACGAGCCGGGCTTCCTTGCCTAGGTCAATCGTGGGAGGGTCGTTAACCGGGGCGACGAACACTTGTGAAACGCTCCTGGCCTTGGCTCCCGACAAAGGCTCGCTTCCGTCCAAACTGTTCTCGTCGTACCAATAGGCGGATACCTCGTCGTGACCCCCAAGCCAAGCGTTCCACAAAGTACGCGGGTGGTAAACAATCTCTGAGAGCGCTTGAGACACCTGCGAGAGTTCCCCTCTCAGGCGAAAGCTGCGCCGAAGCGACGCGACATGGATAGTTGGGGGTGAGAGCAGAGAAATCCCTTCACACCTCACGCACCCTCCCCAATCCTGGCTATCATTGAACGTCGGAATCGTGGAGCACCACCCTGGGCTAGACCCAACGGCACCCGCACACGAGAAATGCACGTCGCTCCCGTCCTGACCCGCCGCGAAAGGGAACTCGCAAGAGGTTCCGGCGGCCGCTGGTCCCGTGACTCCATCGGCACACCATGGTCCCGGGTCGTCGAAGTCCACTTCCACCAGTTCAACTGAAGAAATCCCGTTGTCGAATAGTGTCACTCCCCATTCAAACCCGTACTCTGCCCGCGCGTTCGGTGCGACGGTCACCTTTGCGTCCTGACCGCCAGACACACCCACCACCGCCGCGTGTAGTTCGTCCGCCGTTGCATCAAAGGGAATCGGTCCGGTGGTGTGTGTGCCGGCGACGTTGGTGCTACCCGCTTCGCCGTCAGCCGGAACCAGCCCCAAGCGAAACGTTCCACTGGCTGGCGACTTCCCGCGCACAATGCGGCGGATCTTCACCGAAGCATTCTCGAGAAGGCAGTCCGGGGATGTGCCATTGCCAGCCACGTCTTCTTCGCAAGGGCTAGCCAGCAGACTCTGTGGTCCTGGTGACATGAACGTCACCGTCCAGCTCCGGGAATCTCCAGTGCTGCTGCCGTGGACCCCGACCTCGCTGCGAATACCGGGTAGTTTCTCCAGGGAGAGAGCCAAGTCGGACTCGCTGATATTGTACGCTAGGGGGCTTGTCTGGTTGCGGCCGACGACAATGCTAAACGTTCCCGCTGTGGGGCTGGTGTTGGTGCTAGAGGTGGTGATGGCGATGCGCTGAATTTCTCTCACGAACGGAGCCGATCCCTTGACAGATCGCACCACCTCCACATGCATAAGCGTGGCGTTGGAGCTCACTGCAGACATCAGAGGTAGGTCTCCAGCGTTAATAATCCCATCGAGCCATGCGATCGAGACCTGGAAGTGGAAGGGCATCACAACGGCCACCAACAAGCTTGGTATGTGGATAAAGCAGTGTATTGCGTGCGATGCCCACTTGTTGAACAGCCCTCTATATCCCATCACAAGTACAGCAGTGGTGCAAGCCATCGGCATACGCGAATGCACCACGATGAACCTCTTACCGAATCCACCCCGCAGACCTCCGCATCGTCGCCAGCAATCCCATCGCTCGTGATTCCGGTGACATTGACCTCCCCTACCGTGAGGAGTGCTTCCAGGCGCTCTTTGAGCGTGGTGCCATCGCCCTGGCAAGGGCCTGTGGCAAACCGGCCGCAGGAAGGAAGCCCGCCTGGGTTCAATACGGTGTCTGCTGCTATAGCCTGTCGATGATACCACGAGCACGGTAGACGGACACATACAGACAAGGTGTTCCACCCAACCGGAGTTGATTGGGTGTTTCAGCCGTTGAGACACTGGAAGGAAGCAGTACTCACGTTAAGTTCCCGCAGAGCGTTATCCGACGGAGTTGGGAAGGGCTGCCATAGACTGGAGAAAAAACAAACTTGTCGGGTGGTCAAATATGCGAAGAGTTATCCGGGGCTCACTGCACGTACCTCAGGTAGAATACGCGACCTGTAGTACCTTGAAATTTTCTGTACGCGTTCAAACGGCCAAAACTACTCTGTTGGCATGGGCGCTCACCTCGGTTGTCTCTCCACGAAACGTGACCACGAATGAGGCTCCAGCTAGCGCAGCTTCAGATGGCGTCATCCCCGCCAGGGAGCATATCATGTCCTGCACCTCGGCTATCTCGGTAGGCAAAGGTGCGGCAAGGGACACCAAGTGTTCCAACGGTGGTGCCTCCTGCGCTTCTCGCTTTTCGACCCTGACCCTTGCCCCGGTGCCCGTGACATTGGCTTGCTGCACCCCTATCGTGGGAAAGGTCGGCGCTAGGGCTGCAATCTCGTCGACGTCTTTCGAAGGGTTGAGCGCGATTGACCAGCTGTAGCCGCCACCCACGAAAGGTCCCTTCCGCTCGACCTCCACCAGCAAACCAGCAGCTCGAACGGGCTGAAGCTCGGAAAGCGCGTCGATCACTGTGTCGACTGAGGCGTCATGGGCAAGAGGTGCCGTGGCCTGGGGAGCCTGTGGCATGTTTGTGGGAGGGGCCGGTGGGAGGTCATGTGGTATGAGGGGCATGTCTTGTCTGCCTTGGACGCACTAATGTAGCTTGAGGTACTCAACAAACACTCCTTCCTAGTAGCCGGCACGAAGGTCTAAGGGATGTTTGCTAGCCTCAAATCCGCAAAAAACAACGTTGATTGCAACAGTGTGCATGGAGACGCGTGCCAGTAGCTGCACACACGCCTTTTCCTTCTTTTTGAATGCAACATGAACAGCAAGACCGCACCATACAATCCTGGAACCATACACACGTAGAACACACACGTGCGCTTCATTTTCTCACCTCCCCTCGCACCCCGGACACCACCAGCGAAACGGATCCTCGAACAGGAGCCACGCCATTGGCTACCTCCGCAACGCGCACCACCGCATCTGTCCCGGTAACGCCGTCATGTACTGCTTGCATTGCCGGTAAGTCTCCGTTTCCCGAAACGAATGACACCGTCCACGCCAGTTCACCTTCAGCGGACGGGCCGGACCTCGATACCTGAACGCTGTTGATTCCTAGGCTATCCAGACTGGTCAATTCAGAGGCGAGCGCACCCGCGCTAGCGTGCACAGAAATTGGGACGGTTTCGGTCGGTTCCTGGAAGGCATGGCCCGGGTAGATCAACGAGAACGTACCCGAAATAGGGCTCGATCCAGCGATGACCTCTTGGACCTGTCAAAATATAGAACGAAAATCGTATATTAATTCCACGCTTTTATGGGGCGAGTCAGGAAATGACAGTCCGGTTCATTAAACGCCAAAATTAATACTCCGCGTGCGTCACGATATCTGTTTTTATCGACAATCGGACAGAGGAATCGACCATCACCCGAAACCATTCTAGGAGATCGCATTCTCCCTGCGCCTATTTGCAGTTGAGAGGTTCACGTTTGAATACGTTGCGGGCAGGTCTCAATCACCTCTATTCGGTTCCCCACAACGGCTTCGGCAGTGGAAGACCAAGTACTATTCTCGAAGGGTTCGCAAGACGCGCAAGTGAGGCGTGCCGATCGCCCCGTCATCCCGAAGGAGCCGTCTTGCCCAGTCGATGTCCTACCGTTCCACCAGACTGCGGCCATAAGGGGCAGGTCGCCACCTTTGGTCACGAATGTAACTTCCCATTGCCAAACCGCGTATGTCTCAACCGTGCCGTTAGATGGAGTCGAATAGGTTCGATTGGTGCCATCGGAAGCCTTCAGGACGCGAATGTACCCGATATCCGGCAGATGAGCGAGCGCTTGGGCCACCTGTCACGAAACGAAATCATCATAAATTTGGATCGTAGCACGAGTGGTCATGTCACCATCAATGCTGTGTCAACCTAGACGGTACATGTTGAGAAACTGTGATCATGAGTGCGTACTTCCGTGCGATCTCGGTACGACTTCATTGCCAATGCCGAGACACCCGTAAACAAACTACCGCGGTTGTTTGAAGTACAATAGTGGCACTGGATTTGTCTCAAAAGGCATCGTCCAAACAAAGACGATACGGACCGAGGACATTCCATGCGCACCTCGCCAGTCAGTTTAGTTTGCTTGAAACAAGGAGAGTCCGTAACCGCATTTTGGGAGCAACGTAATTGTACAGGTCTCCTAGCGACAGGAAGGGTTGGAAAATCACGAACCATGCGGGTGGAAATTTGACGTAGCATTCTATCTCACAACGTTACATCCCTTCCATCTGCGCCTGCTTGGAAAGTATGGAACCCAAACAGATGAAAAGACGTTTCTAGCGTCAATCCCCCCCCCCCACCGCTGAGGTGTCTTCTCTAATAGCGCCATCAAATGCGTTCTATTGTAGAGCATTTGTGTGAGCTACAACATGCCCGCGAGTGTCAACAGCACTCACGTGAGTTCTAAACATGACAAGCCGCGGGGTGTTTATTCTAACCCTAGCTCTTACCTCCTCGGCCGAAGAGTTGGCGCTAAGCTGAGATGTCCAGTACCTGCCATCGTGATCAGCATCAACGCGGCTTCTTTCTTCACCATCGGCCGATGGATCTGTGAACTCCAGACGGAAGGTGCCGGTTGTGCCCGTGCCTCCCGCCGCTCGGAGGGTTACACTTTGGACTTCGTTTGCTAAGGTTCCTCCCGTGAGCTCGTTGACTTCAACACTGATGTTGGTCGAGCTGCAAGGATGAACGCGCGCAAGTACCGTCCGGCGCGGAACGGGCGACGATGTTCAATGTCAATGTTTCACACGCGGAGAGGGGATGCATTTGAAAAGAACATAGTCAGCAAGCTGCTTGGCGTATATGACAAAGCTTCAATCTTTGGGAACGACGTGTGTTCTTTTAAGAACAAGAGTCACCCAGAAACCTGCCACGCGCATTTCCCCACCCTTCTTGGCTCATGTCGTAGTTGCGTTAACGCGGGAGGGTGACTTTTGATATCATCGTGACGAAAGTCTCACCTTCCGTCAAGGGTGGTGTCAGTGTCATTGCCCATGCCAGTTCCGTTCACCGTCCATTTCTCTGCAATAAGCAGTGGCACGTCGCCCCCGCGGCTCAGGAATGTCACGAGGTGTCGGCTGGCGATAGAAGTGTCTTCAACAGATGTGGCCGGCACGCGCCTGACAGACACCTTGCCAGCAGACGGTAGCGAATCCAACGCCGCTGCCAGATCGTCGGCGCTAGTCGTGGGGTCCAAAAGGGAGACCCCGGGCATCGACCCGGCGCCCCCGTTGACGTACGTACCAAAGGCTGTGCCGGTGTCGTTGTCTGGCCCTTGCAGGGAAAAGTATACGTCGGCTGTGGAAAGATCTCCCGGCGCGATAACGTCGATTTGCTGCACTTCGTATCGCCATGGGACTGTCGTACGTACCACCTGTAGTTCGTTAATGTTCCGAAGGATGCGGTCTAGGCTGATCGGATGTTTGCAAAGGTGGATGGGTACACTGATTCACAAGAAAAACACGGGTTTCTATTCGAGGCGGCAGATCGTACAACAGCCAGAAACAGTCTCTGCGAGCTGTTCTGAGTGGCGTTGTCTTGCAAGCACTTAGGCGTGTGCTGCCTCATGTTCATACCCAAAACATGCTCACGCCACGTCTATACTCAACCTTCACTTGCTACAACTAAACGCAGACAACCAACCTTGGCCGACAAGGTCAATGTTGGGTTTCCTGACCGCTCACCTGCACTTCTGGCAACGTCTGCTCAGCACCGCCGACGAAGTGAACCAATGTAACTGCTGATCCCCAGTCCTCCTTCGCTGCAGCCTCCGCTACCCCCGCGCTGCTGGGTCCTAGCGACAGATAGCCTTCCTTTGCCGACACGATGACTGCCAGCTGGTCGTCGACTACACTGGAGTGTGAAAAGGCTGCTTCAAGGCCCGGTAGGGCGACTGCCGCTCCTTCCGTGGTGCTCACAAGAGGAAGCATTTTCTCAAGCGCGAAAACGTCGTGGTCGAGTTGGCTGTCTAGCTCCGGCTTTCCTGCCTCGACGACGATCGAAGCGGTCGCGCTTTGCTCCCCTCCACTCCCAGAAAAACCCAGATCGCTCACGACCACCGAAATCTCTTCAATGCGATCTCCAGGCGCAAACGAAGTAGTACCGTCCGTAGTGTTTGGAGAAATCGTCAACGTTGCTAGCACGTTATTGACGTACTCCGGTTGCCCAAGCAGGCGTACGTGCTGCTCGCTGGGCCCCATGTTTCGAAGCCCGTTCTTCAAGGCGATGGTGGTGTCCACAGCCAGCGCACTGCCCATTGACGTGGACACGTTCACGTCCAAACGCCCGAGTCCTTCTGGGGCGTCCTCCACATCTGCATCCTCAACTCGAATACCTGGCACAAGCGATGGCTCGATCACTGCTTTCGAGGCCACGACAATCACGGTATCTGGCGCTTCCACGGTCGGGGGGTCGTTAACCCAACCCACAGAAACCTTCAACTGCGCGATGGACATTGACGGGTGTGGCTTCACGCTCAAACCGTCCCAGCCAACGTCCCCACCTGTGCCGTCTGGGGTGGCGATGGCGTAGATGCGGGCCAGAGCTAACACTCCTTGCCGCCTTGAAGACCGTACAGGAGTATCGTCGGCGAACGACATGTTGCGATCCCAGCATCCGAAGAAATACGGCCGCGGTTCGAATTGCAATCCCGCGAGAGCAGTAGTTAGCGCCTTAGGGGAGCCCCGTACACGAAGACGATCGCCGGTCAGCTCACCACTGTCAAGAACTTGGATGCTGTCGAGGCCGGGTTGCTGTATCGACACGTTACCGGACTTGGCGAGGATGACTACTTCCACCGCTGAGAGCTCCCCCACAGACCCGCCCGTCACTGCCAAGTCAGGCAACGCCAAGGGTGCGCCTTCAGGGGTGAAGATAGCAGAATTTTCCGACACGACGGAAGTGTCGAACGCGACTAGGAGAGGTGGGTCGTACGGTGCTACGTCTATCTCGAGAACTCCTGTCGTCGAGTGTGTTCCGCCGGCACCGCAGTTTCCACCATCGTCGACGTCCACTGTGATAACGTCATGCCCGGAGAAATCAGCCGCGGCGCTATAGAGAACTACCCTCCTGTCCAGCGCTGCTTGGAGAGACTTTGCGGAACCTTGTAGAAACAAGGTCTCTCCGGGACCAGCGGTGGGCCCGTCAACCACGCGCACCCCGATCGCGCTGTCAGCTACAATGGAAACATTGCCGAAGTTCGACTTGAGGCGCAGAGACAGAGCGTTTCTGGCTTCCACTCCTTCAAAATACGTGCACAAGTCTGACCTGTCAGCAGCGTCGACGTCGGTTATGGTGATGCCCATGACGGCGTCACCCGCACCCCCAGCGGTCATCTCGAGGACCCATCTTTCACCGTCTTCGCCGGTCGGTAGTTCAATCACCGGGGGGTCGTTGATCGGTCGGACATACAAATAAGTTTCGGCTTCCGTAGACAAACCAGTTTCGTCTGTCGCACGCAACGACAGCACGACCTGCCCTGCGAAGTCCTTCGGTGGGGTGTACTCCAGCATCTGGACAGCCGTATTCACATCCGCTGCAGTCCCTCGAAGCATCAGTTCCCCATGCTGAACTCCCCCTTCTACCCCTGCAGAGGCATCGCTCGAGACCTCGATTGATTTCCAAACCTCTGCCAGTGCAAGCTCCGGCCGGACCCCAATCTTCCCGTTGTCCGGCCGCACTTCCACGATGAGGATCGATCCAGGATCCGCGTCGGAAACAGTTGTGAAGTCTATCTCCAACTTCGTGTCCTCGTCGAGGTAGTGCACCGTCCAGGGAAAGTGTAATTCTGGCGTGTCGGCAACCTCGTCGACAGCCACAAAAAACAACGCCGAAGATTCGAGAGCAACCTGCCCCTGCTGGTGTCCACCGAGATCACTGATCCAGACCTGTACTTCGTCGACCCCACTCCATTGTTCCGGTGCCTGGTACTTGAGGCCTTGAAGTGCGCGGTTCAGCTCCAAGAGACCGCCACGTGCCCAAACCTCATGCGAACCCTCTGGATGATCGCCGTTGAGTAGGTACAGCCCGCCAGCCAGAGACAGCGGCAGGAAGAGCTTGCCCTCTTCCACGACGATCTTAACTTCCATGAGGTCGCCGTCCGAGTCGCTCGAGTCGGGGTCATGCAGCACGATACCTCCGCCGTTGCTGAGTGGAATCTTGGAATCTTCTTGGCCGGCCCAGGTGTCGCCGGTTGGGCCTTGGATCGACGGTGGGTCATTGGCTTGTAAAACGTGTACTTCAAAGGAGAAAGATACGTAGCCTCCCTCCAACGACGCTGCGGGACTGTAGTCCCACGCTTCCACCTGCATTGTACGCGGTTTCATGCGAGGAATCGGAAATGACACCCTTAATAGTGGTACCATGCTCTCAATAGAACAAGCCGGAGGTTCAGCTTGCTGACAGCGAAGGCATTGCGTTGTTCCGAAAACAAGTGGAGACATTTCACGAAGAAGGCGTTTCCTGGTTCAACCATGCCAAGCATGACCTCAAGTCTCCCACTTCGAAACGCTTCCAGTACATTCCTTCTTTCAACATTAGCGTGCTGCGTTTTTTCGGGGTACCTCAGGGCCGTCCAACGTCAAACGTAGCAAGAGTGCGGGTATGGTATTGAAGACGTGACTCACCTCCACCACATCCCTACCGTAGGCGACGCTGTTCCAGTTCAGTGAGCTCGTGTACGTAAGACTACCAAGCGCATCGCTCACTTCGTCCGCGGTGCCTTCGAAAGAGACGCTCGATCCCGTCGCAGTAGGCGTTTCATCTGTTGATGCGACCGCCACCATACCAACTTCTTCGATGCCACCGTAACCAACGTTTCCGACCCTCGCAGAAACGGTGACCCGCAAAAACGGGTCGTCGATATCCGAAACTCCGAAGACCCCCAACGGCGATGACTCATCTTCGACCACGAACAGCACACCGCCCACGATAAGATCAAGCTCTGGGGGGGCTTGAATAAGAGGGGGGTCGTTGCTGGCTGACACAAGCACGTCAATAGACCAACTAGCCGAAAGCTGACTCCCCGTGCCGCTGTGGCCAAGATCATCCGCGGTCACGACTATTTTGTCTGTTCCGCTGAACTCCGCGACGCCCTCGTAGCTCAGTCCCGCAAGCGCAGCGTTCACGGGCCCCGTCTTCCCACGAACTTTCAACGAGCCCGGCAGAGCTTCCATGAGGTATAACCCCGCAACCGAGCCAATAAATTGTACGGTACCATTGGAAGCAGCCACGGTGATCTCCAATACTCCCCTTGGAGCATCGTCGCAGTCGGGGTCTTGCACTGCGACGCCATTCACCGTGATAGATGTGTCCTCTTCGGCTTCAATGGCGAGAGGCCCAGTGAGAGAGGGGCCGTCATTGATGGCGTCCACGATGATTTGGATGGTCTTGCTTGCAGACAAGCCGGCAGAAGATGGTTCCTGAGTACCAATGACGAGGCCAAGGGTGCCGCGGGTCTGGTTCATATGGTGGTGCATGGATCATCACCGACCGGGGGGGGCAATGTACCGTGAATGTTGTCGAGGTGGTTGCCATTTCCGCGATGGACATGGTCCTATCCTATACCACACCTCATTCGGCTACGAATATCCCCTTGCCTCCCTAAATGCTCCGTCATACTCCCGGGCTTCTGGGGATTCCGGCTTGAAAACTTCTTGGAACCCTCACCTCTGATTCTTCCGAAGCCTGCACCTGCATGCTGAGGGTCACCACGCCATGCACTCTGCTGTTCCAGTCTTTCGGAGGCGTGTAAGTCACCCTCGATAACGCCATCGCCACACCCCTAGGAAGTCCCAGCAGAACTAGAGCATCCTCGTCTCCCCCCCCGTCCAGCACGACAACACCCTCATCTCTGTCATCGTTGTCATTCTGTCCCAATTCAAGGACCCCAGCCGAGCAGTGCACCTGGCCCTGTACGACTGACCTCCCATCTCCGAACCTCACATCAACCGGTCCCAGAACAATCGAGTCGTCTTCTGGCATCTCCAAGAGGGGAGAACGGAAAGAGAGTGTCGGGGGCCTGGTGGCGGCGCCCGTGGGCCAGGCTAGGCTTACGGTCGAGGAGTTGGTCCCTTCGAGGAGACCATCGGAGGATGTTACCGTAACGGTGTCTTCGCCGGATGCATCGGCGCTTGCAGTGTACCGCAGGTCTGCAAGAGCAAGGTTTATCTCGCCCTTCGTCGGTTAGCACACGGTGCGGGGAGGGGGGCGGACGCCGCGCAGGTTACGTGTCTGGGCAACAGGGGTTCGGCATAACTTTACTTACGAGCGTCAAGTTCATCACGCCCCGGTATCGTGTTGGAGCGTTTTTCGAGTTTCAAGGCCCGTCGGAAGAGCGAACTGCAGTGGTGATGATGATGGTGATTTGAACGAGGTTTCATTGGTCTGCCTGCCCCTCCAGTCGCTGGTTCAGGCGTGACATGCACACTTCTTAAACGTTGGCGGACTAAAACTCCTATGTATATACACTTACAACGAGCGCGTGCCGAAAACACTGTAAGGCACGAATGCGCGCGAATCGAACCTGTAAGCCAGTAAAGAAGAGGGTGTTGGTAATGGCGTTGTAACCGGTTGGAAACGCCACGCCATAACGTTGCCCTTTGGCGAGCGATAGTGCCCCCAGCGAGCATTCTACCGACACCTGCGACGGAGAGTCGGCGCCAAGACATCGCACGGGTGGACACCACACCCGATTTTCGTTTCAGTGTCGCTCATTCATTGCGTCCTCTCGGCACCCATTCAGAGTACGCTACAGAAGAACTTCGTGCGGAACTCTCACAATAACCGAGACCTTGTGGAATCGATGTCTTGCACGAGCGGAGGTAGACCTGACGTTTTTTTCCGGAGGGCCCCGAAGACGGCCCACAAACTTACCAAGGCGAAAGGGGTACACAAGGAGAAACTCGATCACGCAACGGCGATGCAATCGTACCATACGGTTAGAAGTTGTGGAGAATACACAAAAACCGCCGAATCGCTAGCGAACCACTTAGTCCGCTAACCGAACCCTCTCCACAACAAAAATTCCGAATTCTTAAGGCGAATGCGTCCTTGCGTTGATCGATCGCACCTTGAGCATTCGTTCTGACAGCCTGCCGTCGGTGTCGGTATCCGGGTCTAGCACCAAGAACCCCGGGAGTGCCTCTTCTTCCCCCGGCACGGCCGTTCCGGAAGGGGCTGGAACGACGACGGGTGCATCGTTGACAGCGATAACTGCCACCTGTATGCTGAAGGACGACGTCTGGACCCCTCCCTCTCCGCCGTACCCGTTGTCGCTCACTTCCACCTACCAAGCAACCACACCGGGCCAATACTCCAGGTATTCATAGATCTGCTGTTATGCTCAGTTAGGTATTGGGGAACAGCTGCATACGGACTACTACATACCTGAGGCACGATACCTACACCAGCCCGGGTGAAAACACATTAATTTATCTCACCTTCAGCTCATCTACTCCGTGCCAATGAGGTGAAGGCACATACTCCAGTTTGCTCAGTACTCCATTGGTTTGTAGAAGCCCTCCAGAGAACACTACGGCCTGCCACGGCCCGGTGCCGGCGGCCTCAGCACCGCCTCCGACGATCCAGACCACATCCATCAAAGAGTCGGCATCCTTCTCATCGGCAAGCTTGTCCGACGATGCTGCGATTCGTCCATTTGAACATTGGAAGGAAACCGTTAGCCGTCCTTCGCCTCCCGCAGACATTTCGTTGTCGTGGATAGCGAACATCTCCAGAGGGAGAGGGACGTCTTCATCAGTCCCCAGCGCTCCACCGCTAGGTAGCAGGCCGGGGCCTTCGGAGTCGAGGAGTATCTGGGGGGGGTCGTTAACCGGTAACACGGTCATCTGCACCTGGCCCGTGGCGGCTAGCGACCCCCCTGCCCCGACGTTGCCAAGGTCGGTGATGTTCAGGGAGAGGGTGTCAGGACCGCTCCAATCAAGGGCTCCCTAGAAGACGGTGGGGTGGTGGATGGGGTAGAGGTTTATGAAGAATGAACAGAAACCACGGTGCGGCAGGACGGAATACGGTGACCGCCAATAGGTGGGGATGCCGTCAAGTGCACCTCTGCAACATATGCCACCCCAAGCACCAATAAAGAATAAGTTTGTTGACTAGGGAAGCACCGCGATGCGCACACTTCAAATTGCGCTCTCTTCAGGTGCAGAGTCTGGAGGTGAGCATGCTCCCTTAATACCAAAACGAGGAGCGACAGCAACCCTCAGCGAGATCTCACCAGGTACACCAGCCCTGAGAGTGCCTTGTTGATTGCATGGAGAGGGCCCTGGAAATTGATAGATTTTCTTCCAATCCCATCCAGAGCTCCCTCCGAGCAGACGGAATCATCAGACGTCAACGCAAGGGTGCCGTTGTGCACCCACAAGTAAATTTCCAATAGGGTATTTCCTGGCGAACAAGGGTCACGGCAGCGAGTTCGTCAAGACGGATATTGCTAGCTGAATGGGGCTTTTCCCGCCCTTAGATTTTCGTTTTACATGTGTGGACTGTCTACTGCCCGCTAGGCTCGCTACGAAAACATTTTGGCACAATCTAGTTCGGAGGTTCACTTTATCCTTCACATGGCTGACACCAACGAACGGCTTTCTTACTGCAACAGTTTTTATCCTACCCAACTTGACCACTCCTTAGTAGTCAATGCAATATATTTCTAGGAATACACGTTTCCTGAAGCGGAAAGGCGGTCTCACCTCCTGATTCATTCGAATCAGCGTCCGATACGCTGATCCCCGACATCAACAACGGAACATCCTCGCGTGCCGCAAAATTGTCCGGCAGATCTAGCCGTGGACCGTCGTTGACCGCGTACAAGACCAGACGGATAAGCAAGGGTTCGGATTCCTGCACACCCCCCGCACCAGATAGGCCGAGGTCACTGACCGCAATACTTAGCGACGCCAAGTCGTCGGTGTTGCGAGCGTTCGAGTTTGTGTCCGGCGTGAAAGAAAGGTCTTCGAGAGCCTCGTTCAGTGCCTGAACGAAGGGAGAAAGGGAGGAGGGGATTGTGCGTCCATGGAAGAATGTTACTTTCGACCTGTTGGTCGTATATCACAAAATAGGCGGAGGTCAGTCACGTCGAGGGGCGAGCACTATTCAACCTTGCACTGGACAGTCCTACCCCCTTTTCGAGTTCTCGGTCTCACGCCACCACGCTTAACGAAGGGAGTCCAAGAAACACGATAAACGTGCTACCAGAATGCATTGTTGTATTCGCATGAGAGCACCGAGCGAGGATTATACGAAAATCTTGTGCACACGGAATACTGTGGATCTGTCCTACACGTGGTTGACGAAATATCTCACCGAACGGCTGCATGTTAGAGAGAGAGCAGTGAGAGAGAGAGAGAGAGAGAGAGAGAGAGAGAAAGAGAGAGAGAGAGAGAGAGAGAGAGAGAGGACCACACGGGACGCGCGATTGGGGACAATATGGAATTGATAGCGACGATCTTGCGAACACGTTGCGCGTGCAATTGATTGCGGACAATCTTGGTTAGAGAGCGGATGTTTTCTCGTCTTGCTTGCATACGGGGTTGGCCGTTGCGGGCGGAACGATGAGTAAAGTATTCGACATGTAAGGTACTGCAGCGAGTGCGGCCCCATCGGCAGTGCTAGATAGAGACAGACCAGCAGCTTCCTGTCGCATGGGTGTCGAATGTACTCTAATTCATGCGGCCCTGGTCTGTGGTCCGCAGAGAGAACTATGCCAGAGCAAAAAAGAATACGGGATGCCAATCGGTTCACTCTGAGCCAAGGAAAATGCTAACCTGTGGTGCGCCTATTTTGACGACGGAAAGCTAGCCTGAAAAGAGGCCCAGAGGAACCGGTTCGCAGCAATCCATACACATACGACGCGCTGTATTGATTTCCGTAATTCCACCAATGGAACACCAATACCCCCGACATCCGATGCTCGCGACGGTCAATATTGTCAAAGCTTGTGGATACGTCGAGCTCCTGCACAACCAGGCGACTTGAGGGGAGGTAGTCAATCGGCTCGACCAGATATGCAGTGGGACGTTTCTCACCTCAATCGTACCAAAGACAATAACCTCATCGTCCAGAGAGCCTTTTCCTCGGTCAAACTCCAAGTCGGAAGGGTTGCCGCCGAGCGATATTTTTCCGTGACGTGCTTCAATGGTCAGCTTGACTCGTCCACCCCCCGCGTCCTGATCCTCCACCATGATGCCATCCACTGGCACAACCTCGTCTTCAACACCTTCCAACAGGAGGCCTTGTTCTCGCGTGACTCGGGGTGGGTTGTTCACTGAGCTCACATGTATTGGAATCGAGAGTGAGTCGGACAATGCTCCCCCACCCCCGGTGTTGCCCATGTCGTCTACTTCGACCTTAAAAGTCGTGGCTCCGGAGAACTCGAATGCACCCCGGAACGTCAAGCCCGCCAAGGCTTTGTTGATGTTTGTCACAGATCCTTGGAAGGTTTTGCTCTCGTCCGACGAATTTTTGATGAAGAGTCCAAGCTTGGCACCGAGCTCTACGTTGCTACCCTTCTCCGCTGCTGACACTGTGACCTCTAACACACTGCCGGTAGTGTCCTGGGCGTCTACATCCGATACCTCGATTCCGCCCAATACCGTCGTTCGACCTTCGACGGCTGTGAACTCGGACGGACCTCGCAAGAGAGGTGGGTCGTTGATGGGGGCGATCAGAACTATCAAAGTTCTTGGCACGCCGGGGTAAGGGTCGCCACCCTGAGCCGAGTCTTGTTCGTCCACAAGGACACTGAGGGCTTCGAATGTGTCCTGCCCTAGAGAATTCCAGTCGGGCGGGGCCGAGTACCACACATTCAACAGAGCAGCGTTTATCTCGTCCTGCGTTCCTGGTAGGGTGAGGCTACCCCCAACCTCGACCAAGGATTCAACAGTGTCCATTTCATTCGAGTCTTTCACCCACAGGTGGCCAAATTTTGCGGACAGACGCACTGAGACAACGGCGGAGCGCTCGAAGCCACTGAGCACAAGCGGTATCTCTGCCTTAGTGTCTTCGTTTACTCGCCAGGGTTCAGCGGTTGGGAAGTCAACCTGCCGGCCGTGCAACGGACACGTTGTGTAACTGGTCAGGCAATACAATTTCACGAACCTCCAGGGAATGGCACATGAAAGCTCCATACGTGCTCCAAGGTGCGTGTGCAGCAGCTGTGCAAACCATGTGCGATTTGACTGTTGTTCTGTACAGTAGTCTACAGGGTCTACCTCTCGTCCAAAGGGGAGCAGCTAGACTTGTACTGTACATATGTACACCGTAGACAACAGAATATTATACCCTAAGCGCATTCACCAATGGGAGCGTGCTGTACCCGTGCCGACTCTACACAACGCCCACCTACAACAACATGCATAGACCGGGCACGTTTGCTGAGGTCCTATATCTCACCAGCCATGCCGAAACAAGCTGCAAAGATGCTGTTGCCACCCCTGCCGCAATGATCCGAGCCCCTGTTGACGCCATCTTCGCACACCACCCCAAAAAGCCGTGACGGGAGCACACTATGCCAGGCGATGGCAGCAAGGCGCCCTATATCATAGCCAAGGCAGCCTACTTCTACCAGTGAGCCTTGACACAGAATGGCAGAGTCGTGTGCTGTTGGATATGACTTGGATCCGGCTCTGAACCGGTGGGGACGTACGTGAGACGGTGTGCGGCGGAACTCCAAGTCCCCATTCTGTACAAATTGCTCCGCGTCTGCCAGTCTCGCGACTCGCGCCTCGGGTTCCAGCGTTCCAGCCCACCTTGCCATATAAAACTTACAACCTTCAACCAGTGCTGGGGGCTGGGTGCTCTCCGCTTGTCCAGCACAAGATTGCGACTACCGATCGTGTTCACGTGGAAACATGCACTCGTTCCGTGCTGCGGCGGTTTGCCTTTCGATTGTCCAAGCATCCGGGTTTGCATCTACTGCTCACTACCATCGGCCACATCCGCAGCGACCAGGAAGTCATGCGCTGGGAGCGACCGGCGTCCTCGTGGAACCCCCACGAGCGGATCCCTTGGTGGCCTTAGAGTTTTATAGTGGGATAGGTGGACTGCGCGTTTCCCTGGAGAAGGCATTAGAGGCGGTCAGCCTTGAAACAAGCGTGGGCAGCTTCGAGATCTCGTCTGTTGCCAATTCGGTGAGACAGGACAGGAGCACGTCCCTTCCAGCATGTGCTGTCAGTAAGTAGCAGTCGCATCCATGACCAACGTGTACAGCAGTAGTGTTTGGACGATTGTACATGATGCATGCCTCAATCCAACGAATGAAGCGTAGCGCCCCTTCTGTGACGCTCGTCTCACACAGGAGAGCCCCTATGGCAGTGGACGCCTGCAACAATGCTACATACACATGTAGGCTACTCTATACTTGTACGCACATAACATAACATCCTGCCATAGTCTACTGACTACAGCTTGACGCCTGCAACCGCGAAACCTTGTCACATGCACGTGAGTTTGCTGACGATACCATGCCTGTCATACTTACGGTACCATTCAAGGACGGCAGTAAAGAGCGTCACGGTTGTTACCGCGAGTCTCCACGGAAGCATGAAACTACATGTACCCTCGAACCCGATCCAACTTATATTTCTAGGTGTACGAGCACAACTTTCCTGGGTGCAGCGTGACGAGACGATCGATCGAGCATCTTTCGGCTCAAGATATTGAGGTTGATGCGGACATCTGGCTTCTAAGGTTGGTTCGTTGTTCTCTCTCTCATAGTTGATAAGTTCAGAAACCTGTATTGTACGGGGCTCGTTGGTGAGCTCAAGGGGCGGTTTGCATAGTTGCTGAGAACCCGACTGCTTCGTCTTATCATTTACATACAGTAGATTTCCCTACAGCCCCAACGTACTCGGATAACCGTTGGGAATCTCCGAAGACTGTCCCACACAGAACATCGCAGAACGTGTGCCTGAGCGCCAACTCTCACTTTCTGTCTATTTGTATCCATTTCGCTACGTCTACGTTTGGGCAGCCCGCCGTGCCAGCCTTTCTGCAGGGTTGGAAATAAGATGGACGAACAGGACAACCGCTCGGTCAGCTTCCTGCATCTCCTGTCTCTGCTCAAAACCATCAGAACACCGCCGTCGTTCCTGTTCCTAGAGAACGTGCAAGGGTTCGAAGGTTCACACGCCCATCTTCGCCTACTCGAGGTAAGGGCCTGCATGTTCGAGGTCACATAATTGCCCATGTAAGTTGCTGGTTGTGGTTCAGTGGAAGAGCACACCCCCCGTATTTTGACCATGTATGCGTGTATGCCGCTCTGGTACTGGTCTCCTGGCATTTAGTTTGCGCAAGGTTTCATGTTTGCCTTGTACACGGCTGGTTGTTGTTTGGTGGAAGAGTACACAGGCCGTATTTGCCCATGTGTGTATGTATGTCGCCCCGGTGCTGGTCTCCTTACATCGTTTGAAGATGCTGTACTCTTTAACTTAGTGCGATAATCATCTCCTATTCCACTGCCCGTGTCCCTGCTCACCCTAGACTTTAATCGCTCGGGGATTCGACGTAGAGCAGTACTTACTTTCGCCTAATCAGCTGGGCATTCCAAATAGCCGTCTGCGGTACTACTGCCTTGCGCGGAGGAGAAATGCCGACGGTATGGGGGAGGCCACCGACGTCAAAAAGTCGTTTCCCCAGGACGTGGCAGCCGTTCCCTTGCGTCCGCTCTCCAAATACTTGGTGAGAGGTGTTGTGCAGTGGGATGTATTATCGCGAAGGCTTGTGGAGCCAAGATTACTGACTGACGAACCAAAGCCTACTGAGTAGGTACGAGTGGTTTTGGTGGTACGGTCTCTTTAAGGGGGGGAAGAACAGCGGTTTTGACGCTGGCTCTTTTCCCATAGTTTAATCCTATACAAAGAAAGAAAACAACCTTTCCGCCGGGGCTAGGTTAGGCATTCTATTGCCATCAGTAGAGAACACCATGAAGAGGCGTCGTGCGTGCTGGCACGTTCAGGTTTGCTACTGGAGCGGAAATATCGAAGGTCGCAGCAGCCGCTGAAAACAGTCCAAAATCTGCGCCGGAACCAAGCGGCATCCAATATTTGTCACAGCCATGCTCACCGCCACGGTGTTAGCAGTAGCTAGTGGCATCAGCTACTGCTGTAAACCCGTAGCTCAGGAGATTGAGGTCGGTGACGGCGAGCATGGCTGTGACAAATGTTGGATGCCGCTTGGTTCCGGCGCAGATTTCGGACTGTTTTCAAAGGCTGCTGCGACCTTCGATATTTCAGCTCCAGTAGCAAACCTGAACGTGCCAGCACGCACGACGCCTCTTCATGATGTCCTCTACTGCTGACAATAGAATGCCTAACTTAAACCTCAAAACTGACCTTATTTGAGCGCCTTCCGCTTGGGCTCTTTTGACTTGAATTTAGAATAGAGTGAATTTTTATCTTGATTTCAAAGGAAGCCTGTGGAGGTAGACGCGTGAAATGTATGTTTTGAGAAGCCTCTACTGCCGCCCTGTGCGAGAATCAACGATTGCTGTTTTTCACGATGCCTCCCGACTGGTCTTGTATGTCTGTTGTACAATTTCTGGACCTCTTGCGTTTGTTTTCAAAATTCAACATCAACATTGCTCTTCTTCCCCCCCTTAAGGGACACAATCTGACATGATAGTTCATGTGCTCTTGACCGTCAACATTTGTTAACGACAACACAGCCTACCTTGTTAGGGATACAATTAACAGACCATCGTGCTTGCCGCGAGCGGCGAAGTGTTTCGCCAGCAAACAGGCGCATACCGTAGCCTCTCGCGTCCACGCTCGCGTCCCCTCTAAGGACTGGCGTATCCTCAAGCGATTCCTGTGCGGACTTGATCATGTCTGTGCACACCTCAACCGAACATTGTCACGCAGGATCCATCCTTATACGGGGAGGCGGCGGTTCCACTCCTCTTATCGCCGAAAGCCTGTTCACACGCAAACCCGTCCCTTCGTTTCGACGTGGTCACCCTACAATCAACCGAGACGACGACTTTCACCAAAGGCTACCGCAAACACGCCGGACGCGCGGGGCCGGTCGTGCTGTTGACGGATGACGGTGAACGGCGGGTTAGCGGGGAGAAGCTAGGTCGCTTCCCATCCGGTTTGGACCTGGGGCCCGAGGGGAAAGAGGTTCGGTGGTTTTCGGATGGGGAGATGCTCCGGTTGCACGGGTTCCCGGAAGCTTTTGATTTCCCGACGGCCCTCACCCCACGTCAGCGTTGTGCGTTGGTAGGCAACAGCGTCAACGTAGAGGTGGTGGCACTGTTGCTCGAGTTTATGTTATTCGAAGGAAACGCGCCAGGAGACTGGGGCGAACGATTCAGGGCCGAGCAGCGGCAGGTGTCCACGGTGTAAATCGTGCCCATGACATGCGCCGTAGTCATCGGGGGCGACTACCCCTCAACTTTTGTTTCGTGTGTGCGTCTTGGGCACGGGGCGTAGTCAGGCAGCAAGGATGGGTATGTTCCAGGAGGAGAAATAGTGTACCAAAGTGCTGTGCGAACACGGTGACGCGAGCGGTAGAGCATAGGAACAGATGTACCCGAGGAACACAAAACAAGCAGGACGGCGCGCCGATAAGACCCTTCTTTACGGAAACAGAATCTTGCAAACATATCTTCGCATTTTGACCCAAGATTTGCGCACAATATTTCTTCGCCAAGATTTGCAGTATCGCGATTTATGGGGGAAATATGTTGAATGTTGAAAAAGCGGCGTGTTGTTCCTGTCTTCTGCTTGAACTTGATAAAGGCACAACGGCCACTTGGTCCACAGAAAATGCCGAGGTGTGGCGAAAAGTGAGCATGACGCAGTTGTAGAAGAGGCGTCCCTCCCCCAGCAGTATTGCCTCAACACTAAGGGTGAATACGTGTATACTAGCGATGGACGCCTACCTGGGGTACAAAATAGCAGCCGTTGCCCACGAGCTCATATCGAGCGGAGAAACAATATTGTTCCATTGCCATCCAACTGACAAGAAAGTGCATCAACCCGAGGCCGATGACACCCATGCACGTATCTCACTATGTAGTAGGCGTACCGAGGTCAAACCTCCGGCGTTGTCATCTGCACTCACGGATTTGGCTCGGGTGCAAACGGGTTGGGTGTGGGGTGATTCGATGAAGAGACAGAAGCGTCGCACACGACAGAGCTGTGTTGGCAAAGCGTTCCTCCTCCTCTATTTTTCTACTTCAAAATAAAATACTATTTTTTTACGGTCACTCGACCGACTGGTGATGACGCGCGTGGAACGAGCCAGGGCAAATACGCATTTTTTTCGCGCGCCGTGGTCGTTTTCGTTCACAGTGACGCCAGGGTGCATTAGAGGCCCTTGCGAGTGTGCCACGTGAAGATTTCATGGCGTTATGGACGATTAGATTGACTGACCTTCGGTGACCGCGCCGCGCCCAGGCAAGATTTGTTACGCCGCCTCAAGATTTGTCGGAAGGCTCATTTCGACAGATCTTGGGTCAAGATTTGTTCGAAAGGGCAGATTTCGGGCCTCGAGAAATCTTGACCAAGATATATCGGAAGATTTTGATCCCATAAATCGTGAAACTGACATATCTTGGCCAAGATCAAGATTTATCGACAAGATTTCGATCCCATAAATCGCGGTCTAATGCACTACATCTTCGTACAAAAAAAAACTGTTTCAATTCGCATTTGACACGTTCAGGACCAGACAAGCCACACTACAATAATGGCAAATTCGCGAGACCCATGCATGTCTCTGCACTGTTTGTTTCAATACCGCGAGAAGTTGAACCACGCTTCCCACACAAACCCCAAAACCCCCTCGGCCCCCCTACTCGAAGGGTACAGCCTAGACTACGAGACTGCACGATCTGGCGTCGTGCCATCGAGAGACACCCCTAACGTTTCTCCAGGGAGCAGCAAAGATGCTAACCCTCCCACCAATGTCAATCCGCTCGTCACGGCGAGCAGAAGGAAAACGTTACCCTCTAAGGAACCGTTCGCGAACTGTGCCCCAATCGAACCCAGTCTCCCCGCCGCCGACACCAGCCCCATCCCCGACACCCTCGCGGCAGTCGGAAACGCCTCTGTCGAAACGACACCTAGGGCGTTCCATCCGCACGTGCTAAACGCGTTGAAAAGGCAAGCCCCAGAAATTACCACCCCTGCTCCAGATCCAGATCCTAGAGCGAAAACTGATGCCGCAACCGCAGCAAGCACCATTGACGCAGACAAAAGCGGTTTTCGCCCAACCTGAACGGGGCGTTTTCGGTGTAGGGGTATGGGACACGGGGACAGGGGACGGGACCAGGGTTTCGAGTCTTGCTATTGGAAAGGCACCATCAAGCTTCCAGTGACAACTCGTTCAACAAATACAACTTCCTGCAACCTCCGAGGTGACAATGCACACTTTTCATTTCGTCATGAGCACCAAAATTCCTGGAGCTCGCACTAATAGCCCCCGAACGACGACGACTAAACAGCTAAGAAGCCGAAACGACCGGCGGCAAAAGAGCTGTTTCGTGATTGGTGCTGAGGAAGTCAGGGGCAAGTGCAAACAAAGGTTACAGCAGAACATGCCTTATTGCTCGTTCCTCCACTCACCTGTTCAACCAAAAAAATGGACGCTACATTTCCCGGGAGGTCGGAGAGAGAGTAGATAACAGAACAAAGGTACGGGTTGGACAGCCCGATATCGGCGAAGACCTGGTTGTTCCACGTGGCTACCCCATACGTGCCGTAGCTCAACGTGAACCACACGACGACCAGCACGATCGTCGCCCTTTGGAGTCTCGCATCGTTCCCCGGACAAAGGATTCGCATCACGCCCCCGTCACGCTGGTCCTTGGTACCGCTGCTTTCGCTGCCACGGGTTAGTTCATCTTCTGGGTTGTTGATCATGGAAGAGGTCTCTGTAATCTGATCTGGAGCAATCCCTGATGCGCTTTGATACAACCCGCCGCCCAAGCTGCGCCGCCAGGATTGCCATGCACTTGCGAAGCTGGGGCCGGGTCTTCTAGTAGAACTATGTTGGACTAGTCCCGAAGGTAGATGGACGGGAGCATTCGTCATCCGTTGCATAACGATCCTCATCTCGTCGTATCGGCCTGCGAAAGTTAGGTGCGGTAGTGATCGCCTCACGAAAGTCCTCTCTATCATTACTGCAATACCGTATCAGCAGAGATGGCTTCGGAATAACGAGTTTCCACAGCGAACGAAGAACAGAGAGAGAATAAATGAAGGGCGCAGATTGACTAAGGTAAGCACAGCCTCCACAGCCTCCGCCATTTGACAGCCACAGATGATCTACGTCCCGTCCATTCAGTCCATATATCCCGGCCAGGATATGCATGGCTTGCTCACGGGAACTCAAACGAATGGTCGGCGGAGCCGTACATCGAATCCGAGAGCCCATGACAATGGCACATCGCAAGGTACGAGGTGTGACGCCCCACAGGATGATGTTGTCAACGGCGCAGCGCACGCCCTCAGGTTTCATCAAACAGATACGGGGCACCCAAAACAAGAAGAATGCTACATTATGATCGCGTGAAAGAACATACGCTTGCTTTCTCTGTCGATGCCTGTGTTCATCGCAAACTTGACGTGCTTGGCTCTAGAGCATGTACGAACCGACAGATCGAAGACGCAAGAGGAAGCCTAGTGTGTCACGCGGTCAGGATACAAATGGAAGAAATCACACATCAGCCATCTACCCTTACACCCTGGTTATTGCCGCAGTTTACCAACCTTCTCTAGCGAGAAACCTCGGTGACTCGGGAACGAAGATAAAGGTCAGTGACAGGGCTGCTACTGCTGGCAGGGCTGCAACCAATGCGTAGTGCCGCCAGGTGCCTCCTGGGAAGATCCGCCTCCCACCAAAACCATCGCCGAGCACTACCCACGCGGCGATTGCCGCAAACACCGAGCCGACCATCCAGAAGCTACGGCAAGGACATGGCACGATAAATTGAATTGGACATGTCAGAATCAGACTCATCCTAACACTACTCCTTAGACCAACAAAATAGCACACACAACCCAATCATATACCCAGAACAGCTACAGTGCGCACCAACTGCTGTGGAACTGTGCTCTGGCAGGCTGGGTTCCGAATGATCGGAATTCGAAGTAGGAAGAAACCAGGTTGCTGTTGCCGGCCTTACCGTATCGCCGAGTGCATTGCAAATAGTACTACGTTCGTCCTGAGAATACTGCACGGATGTACACCTTACCAAGAAACAAAAAAAAACTCCTCGGGGAAGCCCACTCTCTCACCTTGCGATGAGAGACACCATCGCGCCTCGAATCCGAGTGGCAAACAACTCGGCACCGAGCGTGAAAACAACGGGAATCGAGCCGCCCACACCTGGTGGTACGTGTACCGCGTTCGTTCAAGTTTCCGAACAGGTGGGAAGGAATCATGTGCCTTAAGGCGACGAGAGACTGCCGATGCGTGAACATATGCTACAAACAGTTCGGTATCGACATTGTGACAGCGACAGGCGTCGGACCCAGACCTGGAGGTTGCCGCTCCTCAAACAAGCACCAGAAGCCTCTCCGATCAAACAAAACTGGTTCAGCAAGAGCGCGGAGAAACTGTTCCAAACCTGGCCCGTTTTCCACGGAGAACAACTCCTCGGCCACTACGATTGATGCCGAGTGGTCCACTGTCGCCAACAAATCAGGGGCACAAGTCGATCCAATTCGATGCATCTTCCTCCGGCGTAGCTTACCTAGCCCGGCACACACCCTAGCCGCAATCAACCAGCCAACAGAAGGAGCCGCCGCGGAAATCGAAGCGAAGGTGCAGTTTACGGCAAGGGAAATGAGAAGGCAGTTGCGCCTGCCCAGACGGTCTGCAGCGCTTCCCGCCAGAATTCCTCCGACGAGCATCCCCACGAAGACTGCGGCTGTGAGGAGCTCTTCAGGACCGCGCGAAACAACGCCGGTAAGTCATCGTCAGTTGAGAAACACTATCCCTCTTGCGGAAGAACCAATGTGGCGTTGCCGTGGCGTGTTCTACGACCCCCGCGCCTCCCATCAACCGGAACGATCATGTTCTTGCGCTGGTTAAGTACATCTACAAGGCCCACAAGTAGTAGTAGCACCTTTCTGAGTGCTGTTGAGAGCGCTCCCGTCCTCGTGTTTGAAGGTCCTCAAGATGTAGCCTGCGCTCACGATTTCCACAGCATCCGCCGCATTCCCCAGCGCCAACGGCCTGTCAAAACGGATTCGTGTGTTTGTGTTTAGGGGGGGGGTTGGGGGGCGAAACCTACAGTTGTGATTGGTCAATACTATGGTCAACAGGGAAAACACGACGAGCCTTTGCTGCCCGCAAAAGCGTGAACTGGCTATCGCGTGAAGAAGACACATTGGCGAAATCAATTCAGGACTGCACGACTGCACACCTGCGCCTCTTTCGCACCCCCCATGGAGCTGACCTCATCTTGGCGCTACCCCCGACTGGGCCGAATATGATTGGCACAGTAGCCGTGCGGCCCCCTCGCATCGTCCAATGCCCGCTGAATTTCTCGAGTACAATACTTTTTGTGCATATGAGCGTGTCATTTTTCGTTAGCGGGGATGGCGCTTCCACAAAATGTACGACGTCGACAGCCCACGCACGGTCATGGGCAACGTCCCTGCCACCGCTAACGCCAAACCCTGGGAAAGAGACAGCAGACCCATGTGTAAGCTGCTGACTCAGCTTCCGCGTGGTGCACGTGGTCTGTCTGGCCCACCGCTGTATCCCAATATGTGTGCTTCGGAAGAATATGTGACGTTGCGTGACCACGTAACCCCCCGGCTGCCGCCACCGCATTTGATTGTCGGCTTGTCGGCATCGGGGTTCTGCAAAACAAAGTTTCAAGTACAGTGTAGAGACGGCACGATGAGGTTTTGTCTCCGAAAGCAAATGTAACTGCCTCATCCTATGTAATAGGGTGATCAATCTGGGTATATCTTTTGTCATTTGTGCAGAATTGAATAATTGAGCATTCGGAGCGGTCTACGCACCGCGGCTGTAGTTCGATCCTTTCCCTTGGACCCGAACTCCTGTACATCCTTCTAACATTTTGTTTGTGTACAACCTTTATACGTATCTAACTTGTTTGGACGCCTCTACACTATCTTCCTCCATCCCACGAGTGCATGGCGTCCTTCGAACACCGTTCTACAGCAGTAGGAAGAAATGGCAACACACAGACGTGGGTTATTCCTGACTGTAGATATACTCCTTTCAGCACACAGCAGCGCAGCTACATGTGTATTGGATTATGAAGTCCGTCGTCGCGGGTTGTTTCCCACATGAACTGCGTTGCATGCACATCAGCTGCACCCAGCCGGTTTCCCTCGACTCGGCGCAAAGACTTTAAGGGGGGGCAGAATAGGGGTTCTGACGCTGGCTCTTTTTCTCATACTTCAATCCAACCTAAAGAAAACAACCTTCCCGCCCGAGGAACCTGGTAATTAGTACTAATATCAGTAGAGGACACCACCAAGAGGCGTCGTGCGTGCGGGCACGTTCAGGTTTGCTACTGGAGCTGAAATATCGAAGGTCGCGGCAACATCTGAAAACAGTCCGACCTCTGCGCCGGAACCAAGCGGCATCCAACATTTGTCATAGCCGTGCTCACCCCCACCAACCGTAAATCCCTGAACCGCGTCAGCAGTAGCTAGTGGCGTCAGCTACTGCTGCAAACCCGCACTTCAGGAGATTGGGGTCAGTAGCGGCGAGCACAAGCAGTAGAAGATACTGGGTGTCGGTCTAATGTGCGGGGATTTGCGGAGATTGTAGGCCGCTACTACGACCCTCGATATCACCACCACAGAAGCAGACCTGAGCACGCCAACACGCACCCCCCGCTGCTATAGGATGTCCTCTAGTGATACAAGTACTATGCACCAGGTTCCTGGCAACACAGAGCTTATTTGAGCGCCTGCTGTTTTGGCTCTTTATACTTGATTTTAGAATGGTGTAAACTTTTAGCTTGATTTCAAAGGAGGCGTGTGGTGGTAGACGCGTGAAATGTATGTTTTGAGAAGCCTCTACTGCCGCCCTGTGCGAGAATCAACGACTTCAGTTTTTTGCGATGCCTTTCGACTGGTCTTGTGCCTCTCGTGTGCCATTTCTGGTGCTCTTGCGTTCGTTTTTCAAAATAGTCAACATCACAGTTCGTGTTCTGCCATCCCTTAGGCCCCCACGCCCCCAATGGGTGCGGGGGCCCGAATCGCAAGCGAGAGTTATCGACGACGGCGAAAAGGGAGATGAAAATTGAAACGGCGAAGAAGGTTTAAAGCTGAGAAATTGTTCCCGTGCGCGGGTGAGAGTGCTACAACACAAATGACCACAACCATGACTGCGGTTTGTTGGTTCCATGTAAAGAAAATTTGGGAAAAAATCTGCAGGGGTCCGTTGAGCAAGCGGCTTGCGTTCAGCACACCGGCTGAGAGTAAACGTGCGTTAATGTCGGGTATGGCGTTCATCGAAGCAAGTTGAAGAATGCAAAACTAGCTGTTGTAGGCATTTCGGGTTGGAACGGAAAGGCCAGGCACGGCGTATTGCGTGATGACCGCAGTCGGTGTCGTACTGCTGTTGACAGGTAGCAGGGAAAGGCAAGTTCTCTCCACTACAGCAGCAGTGCTGCAAACGATGTGTGTGTTTCTTCACGGCTTGACGGCCTTCCGTACCCGTTGTATGGCCGGGTTAACGACATCCTGGAATTGTGTAGTGACCTCCTGCAGAGCCCATATATACAAGACGCGTTGAGGGTGTTGGCTGCTGTTTACATTGCGGAGACACAGCAGTTCTCTGTGCTGCTAATCCTGTGTTCCTGTGCTTTGTTCTCTGTGCTGCTAATCCTGTGTTCCTGTGCTTCGGTGCTGGTGTGCACACGCGGCTGTCACGCGTGTTTTCACGGATTGACCAAACCCCACCCTCGCGAGTTCGCCAATGCGCGACCTAACGTCCGAACCCTAATAACACATGTGAGACGTGCTTGAACTAAGGTCCACACTGACCTGCCGTGTACACACGCCACAATAGGTTTGTGTGCAACGGCTATTGTAAGAACTACAGACACGTATGTACCGTTGGTTGCCGCTCTGTGTACGTAATCGTGCGCTGCTCAAGATACCGCATGTCTAGAATTCCTCACCACACTCTCCGATCACGACCATTGCTCAAGTGTGAGAATACATGTTCCGTTGGTCAATTTTTTTCGTGGTCCGGGACAGCCCAAACTGTCGTATTCAGTCTCACACAAAAGGCGTGCAGCATGTATGCAAGAAAAATATAAAAACAAACAAAAAATTCTCCACCTAATCTATTTTCAAGTAGTGCGACGGAATGGCACACAAGACTCCACCACATCCCGTTCGACTGCTTTGGATATATCTCGAACGGGTAGTCTTTCTGTGTGTGTATGTATTTTTCCTATGAATTCATTGCTAATCTGTCTCAGAGTCTTTTCTATGATAGAGATGGTTTCGTTGTGTCATATTAAGAAAAAAAAAAAAAACTTAAGGTGATTACATAGCCGAGAACCCGAGCGAGCACCCGAGCGAGCATCGCGAAATTATCCTGTTTACCCTCTATTACACTCACAGTAGAACTTGCGCCCGAACTTTCCATCCACAAGAAGAGTTCACCAACAAGCCATCCACGTATGAAGGATCCAGGTTCGGCGACAGGGGGTCCGACAGGGCTGTCGGTTCAGCCTCCATTTCTAACGCCGTTACCGGCATGCAGTGTGTCGTGTGGTGTGCGGTGTGCCCGGCGATGGTGGGTGTCCTGTGTGCTGGTTCGGATGTTCCTGTTCCGGCCAGAAGGTTACAACAGACAACGGAGAGGGTCCGCTACAACTTGTTTGTAACAGCCCGTGACGTACGTAACAGCTTGGCTTTGGAAGGAGCTGTTTGGAAGAGGAAAAGAGTCCGCGAGTCGCTCGCTGCGCTTGCACCCAACACACGTGTTGCTGCCTCACTCAGCACTCCGCAAAAGTTGAAAAGATTTGCGAGGACACGAAGGTGTAGAGGATAGGTCTGCTGTAGGTGCAGCAGAACCGGTGCACCCGCGGAGCCCCCCGCATGAACTTGACCAAACCGTCCACCTTAGGTCATTGAGCACGACGGTACTCGACGCCCAGGGAAAGGCAAGATACCAACCTTGGCGAGAAGTGCAAGAAAGCCACATACTACACGTGTGAGTGATTTATAGCGTCAACTTGTGCCTTGAGT
>FN649727.1:8105476-8115746 GCA_000310025.1 Ectocarpus siliculosus | reverse complement strand
GACCAAATGAACCAGCGCTCGGAGAAGTCCAAGCATTTGATAACCACAGATCTCAAATACAGTTTGTAGACTCTGGGATCAGCTCTTTGGAAGCCGTACAGACCTTCCCCAACGGGTGCCTCAAAAACGCGGCGGAACCCAATAATACGCCGCAGGAGCTGCGTCCGGTCGTGTGAGTCTACAGCAGTACATACGCTGCCGCTACAGTCGCATCTGCCTCGAAACGATGTTCTGTAGTCTTTGTCACTCTTCCAACCAGTCTCGGTTTTGTCAGCACATTCTTGGTTTTTTTCCAACTTGACATACAACACCGTTGTACCGCGTCCTCCGAGAAGCTCCTGACCTGCGACACACAAGGCCTACACTTCCAACAAAGTCCTGGCTTTCGTAGACGACGTTGGCGATGCAAACCAGTTTCCTGCCCTGGACGAGGGGGGGCTATGTGCGGCACCCTCACACCGTGCAAACGTTTGGCTTGCTTGCTACAGCTGTACAATAACACGAGCAAAGGATGAGCATAGACAGGAGCAAGGACCGGAGAGAAGGCCACGCAGCGCCGACGCCGCGCCGACGCCGCGCCATGCCAGGGTTGGTGGACTGCTGCCGCGATACAGACGCACTTGAAGCGTCGGTGGCTTGACAGGTGGTAGGAGCTTTGACGGGACGTCTTTTGGATATGTGCGGCGGTCCCACGGGTGCCGTGGTGACCCGTCTTCGATCCTCGTGTGAAGTCCTCACAAACCACGTGAGCTCGGGGTAAGGACGTCTGTGAGATTGTCTGAAAGGAACCCAGCCAAACATATCATCTGCACATGTATGTGTTCAGAGCACACAGGCGGCGAAAGAAATAGTACCTACTCTGGCAACGGGTTCAGACCTCAAATGACCTGTGTTACAATTTAGATTGTTGATCCCATTCAGGCCCGGCATGGGTCGTGAATACGTTGGATGTGCCGCAGGTACGGAACAATACAAAATTGAGGTTTGCATGGGTGTGGCAATTGCTTCACTCCTGTCTGTGAGGTCGCTCCGCGTTGTTCTGTACCCCCCAAAAATAGTAGCTGTTGCTCAGGCGCAGTCGTCATGGTATCAAATGTTCCGATCTGCAATGGGCAATAAATAGCTCCAGCAGGCAGGCACATCCCGGGTGTATGGCCTCTTTCGCACAATGTCATGCGCCCTTTTGACAGGCATGGTCCAAACTCATTGGACGTATGGGCAGCAATCTTTTATTGGAACATATACGTGGCTATTGTGAATCCAGTGGGTGTTTTGGTGAAAAGGAAGATTATCACTCGTTTAGCTAAAAGACCCATCTATATCGGAACACAATCTTGTCGATAAATCTTGGCATTTTGACCCAAGATTTGCTCACAATATATCTCCGCCAAGATTTGCAGTATCGCGATTATGGGGGAAATATGTTGAATGTTGAAAAAGCGGCGTGATTTTCCTCTGATCTACTTGAAGTTGATAAAGGCGCAACGGCCACTTGGTTCACAGAAAATTCCACGGTGTGGCGAAAAGTGAGCACGACGCAGTCGTAGAAGGGGCGCCCCTCCCCCAGCTGTATTGCCTCAACACTATGGGTGGATACTAGCGGTGAGCGCCCGCCTGGGGTGCAAAAATAGCAGCCGTTACCCCCGATCTCATGTCAGGCGGAGAAACAAATTTGTTCCATTGCTGTCCAACTGAAAAAAATGCACATCAACCCGGCCGATGACACGTGCACGTATCTCACTACGTAGCAGGCGTACCGAGGTCAAACCTTCGGAGCTGTAATCTGCACTCACGGATCTGGTTCGGGGGCAACAGGATTGGGTGTGGGGTGATTCGATGAAGAGATGCGTAGACGCGTTGCACACGGCAGAGCTGTGTTGGGAGAAAGTTCCCCCTCTTTTTTTCTACTCCCAAATAGAGTATCTTTGAACGGTCCCTCCACAGATGAAGCAACAGTTGGTGTCACCAGCGAGATGTTTCTATCTCTGGATAGAAGCATCCCACTACCACCTCACTTGCATCCGAGCGAGAACAGTTAGTTGAGGTGGCAACATCGAAGGTTTGGCCTCGATGCGTCAACTCCGCAGTGACATATGTGAACGGGGTCGTCCTCTCTCCATGGTAGACATGTGTTCTCTGGTGATGGCGCACGCGGAACGAGCCTGGGCAACTACGAATTTGTTTCGCGCGCCTTGGTCGTTTTCGTCCGCTGTCGGCGCCCGTGGCGTCGACACAGTGACGCCAGGGTGCGTTGGAAGCCCTTGCGAATGTGCCACGTCCAGATTTCATGGCGTTATGGACGATTAGGTTGACTGACACATGGTGACCTCGCCGCACCCAGCAAGTTTTGTTAGCCCGCTTCAAGATGTGTCAACAGGCTCGTTTTGACAGGTCTTGGGTCAAGATTTGCTCGAAAGGGCAGATTTTGGGCTTTGAGAAATCTTGGCCGAGATATATCGGAAGATTTGCTCCCCATGAATCGTGAAACTGGCAGATCTTGGCCAAGATCAAGATTTATTGACAAGATTGTGTTCCCATAAATCTGGGTCTATAAACCGAAACTGCAACTTCCTCGCGCATGGTTTTACTTTGCGTAGCGTGTGCGCGATCGCTGATTTGTTTCTTGGCTGATGTTCTCGACGCCATGATGTTCTCCATGCCAGGCGTCCAGCGGATACCAACCTTGACGCAAGGCGTGGCTGTCAAACTGCCATTTTCTGGAATCTGCGTCGACCGGGGTGGTTGGCTTCAAATGAACCCCCCATCTGTACTTGTCTTTCTACGGAAAGCCACATACACGCATGCGAACAGCAAAATATTGATGGATTATGGGGGGTGTGGTATACTCAGGACATTAGCGGCGTCAACGGGAAGAGGCTTGCCTTCTGTCCTTCATAGCATGGCTGCAGTTTCGAGCACAGGATGGTCGAGTGTGCAAGTTTAACGCGCGAAATTGTGTAGTTGGAGTTGGGTTATGTAGAAGGCGAAACGACCCTGCCAAACTTGTTAAAAGAGGAACATTGGTGGTGGGAGGAGAAATGTGCATTCTATCAGCGGCATTTCCGGGATAGGGCGTAGTCGGAGAGCGTCATGATTCGAGCCCCGATCGAAGTTGGGCGTGTTTTCGGGGCGTGTTGCCCCCAGTATATAAGCGTATGTATAAGGGTTGCAGTGCCGCGTACACGGGATGGTTTTTGTACCTTGCTTTTCTTCGGGTACCAAGATTGGTACCAAGGCAAGCTTTTTGTTTGAGTTTTGGTCTCGACATGAAGAAGCGATTACTTGACACGCGTGTGCCTTGCGTAAGCACAAAACACAAAGAATGCGGTGTACCGGGGTAGCACCATTGCCAGCACCCGAGCTACCGCTCATGCTGTAATTTCGAACACGTACCAATGCCAAGCTAAAAGTATAATCGACGTCTCGGATTGACCTTTCAATAGTCCCAGTACGTGGAGGTGCCGAAGTACGCACATCACCCGGCTGCAGATTCAACTAATGTCCTACATGATGCCGGGATGCGTTTTCCTCTATCTGCTCGTACTCATTAATGTCGTCCTCCCGGAAACTTCCTAAAACCACGCCGCCAGTACAACCCGGCTTCGTCCCTGGTCGGAGAACCAAACATACCCGGCAACGGTTTCGACAAAATGGTGGGGGGGCAACCCCAACGCGGGGTATAGTCCTTGCCATGATGGCAACAAGCCCCTTCGCATTCTTTTCATCTTTCTGGATCGCGCATGCATATCCCTCCGCGTGTCTGCAAAACAGATCCGCTACCAGACAAAAAACTCGTTGCAACATTTCTTTTTGGGCGATGGACCCGATGATGGACCCAATAATCAAAAGAGACCTTTTGTCCCGGCCTGCTCGGCGACGGTAAAGAAAGCAGAGGCCACCTTTCGGAATTGACAATACCTTCAGCACCATCACTGGACCCTTTCAGCCATCCCAATCCACCAATAGACACGTTATAAATAGTGCCAACGTTACTTTCCCCCTAGATGTACAGCCTCTTTGTGCGCACACTCCATCAACCAAAGCCTCAACATCAATGGCACGTACGTCGTCACTGGCTCGTCTCCCCACAAAAATAAAGCTCGAACAGTCCCGGCCTCCTGCTGGGCCGATTATCGGGCACAGCATCCCTTTGCCACCAGAGATCATCTTGTCTGTGGGGTGGTGGGAGGGGGTTACTCCGGTCCAGAGAGGAGGGGGCGGCGTGGTCATATTGCGGGGTCACGATTAAACTGATGGCCACGGTCGGGCTGTCTACGGTGGGTGAAGACCAACGAGAGCGGGAGCTCTAACATGATGTTGCTGCAAGTATGCGTCTCGAACTTTCCAAGTTCGCCGGTTCACGTTGTAGGGAAATCATTCCAACCCACCTGGGTGAAAGCACCGCATGTTCACCCCAAATTCCTGCGCTGTCCACCGAATTACCGCCTGTTGGCTGTCGCTGAACTCGCCAGCGACTTCTCGCACGGCAAGCAAGTACTCGAGCTACGCCCTCCGTCAACACGGCAGGAGTGTTGCACCCAAGCTTCAGAGCGCCCTCTACTTCTTTGGGGAGTACGCTTGCAGCGTAAATTAGAGCCACTGTGTACTCAGAACTACTGGTGAATTCCTGTATGTGTACTGGGCGCCGGGATGACGGTTACAGCACCGACAGAGAGAGCCCCAGCGTTTCGTCAGGGGTTTCGCACTCGGCACCTAAACCCCCAACGCAACGGCGTTGAAATAGCAAGCACTATTGCCTCTCATTTTCAGGTCCCATGCCCCCTCCGTCTACGCTGTCCGCCCCGTTGAGCAGGGCTTGAGCTGTTGCATCCACGCACATGGGTCGCCTCAACAAGCCCTCGTACCCCTGAATAAAACCACCGGAGACGACTAATAAAGCCTAGGCGCAACGATTCCTGTTTGCATAATTGTTTCCTATGGTGTGTCCTATCTCACGTGCATGATTAACGGTTTGAGGAGACAGTCGCCGCACCCACCCAGTGCTTCGCAATGATGACTTTGACTACATGAAGTCATGCTCGAAACATTGCACGCTACACCAATCCAGGAAATACCGTCATCGTTGGTGTCGTTCCCCCTGGGAAAAGCGGATGGACTTTGCACACCCGGGGGTAAATAGGAAAAATGGGGTGGGGGGAGTTTTTTTTTCCCCATAAACATTCAATGGGGTGATATACCCCGGGGGGAACCGCAGAAAATAGACCATCCACTCTACTCAAGCAAGGACAAAAAACAAGAGCGAACGTTGAGGAGGAAAAGAAAGGGGGACAACACGTGGGGAGCCTTGGCCCTTCCGCCTACACCATAACGCACTCGTCTTGCCAAACGCCGACCACGGGTCTCGTCCCAAATGCGCTGAGACACCGATATACATGTAGTCAGGACGCGTCAGCTCTGACGCGTTGTGATGTTAATAATAGCCGTCTGCGGAATACTGCCTTGGGCGGAGGAGAAACGCCGACGGTAAGGGGGAGGCCACCGACGTCAAAAAGTCGCTTCCCCAGGACGTGGCAGCCATGCCCTTGCGTCCGCTCTCCGAATACTTGGTGAGAGATGTTGTGCGATGGGGCGTCTTGTCGCGAAGGCTTGTGGAGCCAACCTTACTGTACTGACGAACCAAAGCCTACTGAGTAGGTACGAGTGGTTTTGGTGGTACGTTCTCTTTACGGGACAAAATCTGACATGATATTCGTGTGCTCTTGACCGAGTCAACAATTGCTACGGACAACATACCCTGCATTGGTAGGATAGAAAAAACAGACCACCGTGCTTGCCGCGAGCGGCGAAGCGTTTCGCCAGCAAACATGTTTATTCCTAGGGCTCTCGCGTCCACGCTCGCCTCCCCGGCGTATCCTCACGTGATTCCTGTGCGGACTTGATCATGTCTTTACACACCTCAACCGAACATTGTCACGCAGGATCCATCCATATACGGGGAGGCGGCGGTTCCATTCCTCTTATCGCCGAAAGCCTAATCACACGCAAACCCGTCCCTTCGTTCGACGTGGTCACCCTACAATCAACCGAGACGACGACTTTCACCAAAGGCTACCGCAAACACGCCGGACGCGCGGGGCCGGTCGTGCTGTTGACGGATGACGGTGAACGGCGGGTTAGCGAGGAGGAGCTAGGTCCCTTCCCATCCGGTTTGGACCTGGGGCCCGAGGGGAAAGAGGTTCGGTGGTTTTCGGATAGGGAGATGCTCCGGTTGCACGGGTTCCCCGAAGCTTTTGATTTCCGGCCCTCACCCCACGTCAGCGTTGTGCTTTGGTAGGCAACCGCATCAACGTAGAGGTGGTGGCACTGTTGCTCGAGTTTATGCTATTCGAAGGAAACGCGCCAGGAGACTGGGGGGAACGATTCAGGGCCGAGCAGCGGCAGGTGTCCACGGTGTAAATCGTGCCCATGACATGCGCCGTAGTCATCGGGGGCGACTACCCCTCAACTTCTGTTTCGTGTGTGCGTCTTGGGCACGGGACGTAGTCAGGCAGCAAGGATGGGTATGTTCCGGGAGGAGAAATAGTGTACCAAAGTGCCGTGCGAACACGGTGACGCGAGCGGTAGAGCATAGGAACAGATGTACCGGAGGAATACAGAACAAGCAGGAGGGCGCGCCGATAATGCACTACTTCGTACGAAAAAAATCTGTTTCAATTCGCATTTGATGCGTCCAGGACCAGATAAGCCACACTACAATAGTGGCAAATTCGCGAGACCCATGCATATCTCTACACTGTTTGTTTCAATACCGCGAGAAGTTGAGCCACGCTTCCCACACAAACCTCAAAAACCCCTCAGCCCTCAGACTCCTGTTCGAAGGGTACAGCCTAGATTATGGGACTGCACGATCTGGCGTCGTGCCATCGAGAGACACCCCTAACGTTTCTCCAGGGAGCAGGAACGATGCCAACCCTCCCACCAATGTCAATCCGCTCGTCACGGCGAGCAGAAGGAAAACGTTACCCTCTAAGGAACCGTTCGCGAACTGTGCCCCAATCGAACCCAGTGTCCCCGCCGCCGACACCAGCCCCATCCCCGACACCCTCGCGGCAGTCGGAAACGCCTCTGTCGAAACGACATCTAGGGCATTCCATCCGCACGTGATAAACGCGTTGAATAGGCATCCAGAAACTACCACCGCTGCTCCAGATCCAGAGCCGAGAGCGAACACTGATGCCGCAACCGCAGCAAGCACCATTGATGCAGACAAAAGCGGTTTTCGCCCAACCTGAACGGGGCGTTTTCGGTGTAGGGGTATGGGACAGGGGGACAAGGGACGGGACCAGGGTTTCGAGTTTTGCTATTGGAAAGGCACCATCAAGCTTCCAGTGACAACTCGTTCAACAAATACAACTTGCTGCAACCTCTGCTGCTCGGTCGCCCCGGTGGTCTAGTTGGCATCCTCGACACCTTGTAGAAGCCAGGTCAGGGGTTCGAATCCCTGCGTAAGCGAGCTTTTCTTGCAAAGTGGGTTTTCCTTTCGCTTCCGCTCCTGGCCTAGTGGATAGCGCTACTTCGTGTGTACACAGACGGAAGAGAGAGCTGAACTCTTCTCGCATTAAAAAAATCGAAGGCAAAGTACCGCAGGAGGGGAGGGTAGAGAGGGTCTCTTCTGTGTGACCACGCGTTGGAGTAAACGGCACTAGTGCTGTGAGCGCTGATTTGAAGTGAAGGCAAAAAAAAAAAGCTCAGGCGACAATGCACACTTTTCATTTTGTCATGAGCACCAAAATTCCTGGAGATCGCACTAAAAGCCCCCACTAAAGCCCCCGAACGACGACTAAACAGCTAAAGAGCCGAAACGACCGGCGGCAAAAGAGCTGTTTCGTGATTGGTGCTAAGGAAGTCAGGGGCAACAAGTGCAAACAAAGGACACGGTACGACAGCGGAACATGCCTAATTATTGCACGTTCCTCCACTCACCTGTTCAACCAAAAAAATGGACGCTACATTTCCCGGGAGGTCGGAGAGGGAGTAGATAACAGAACACAGGTACGGGTTGGACAGCCCGATATCGGCAAAGACCTGGTTGTTCCACGTGGCCACCCCAAACGTGCCGTAGCTCAACGTGAACCACACGACGACCAGCACGATCGTCGCCCTTTGGAGTCTCGCATCGTTTCCCGGACAAAGGATTCGCATCACGCCCCCGTCACGCTGGTCCTGGGTACTGCTGCTTTCGCTGCCTCGACCAATTTCATCTTCTGGGTTGTTGATCATGGCAGAGGTCTCTGTAATCTGATCTGGAGCAATCCCTGATACAATTTGATACAACCTCCCGCCCAAGCTGCGCCGCCAGGATTGCCATGCACTTGCGAAGCTGGGGCCGGGTCTTCTAGTAGAACTATGTTGCACTAGTCCCGAAGGTAGATGGACGGGAGCATTCGTCAGCCGTTGCAAAACGATCCTCATCTCGTCGTATCGGCCTGCGAAAGTTAGGTACGATAGTGATCGCCGCACGAAAGTCCTCTCTATCATTACTGCAATGCCGTATCAGCAGAGATGGCTTCGGAATAACGAGTTTCCCAGCGAAGAACAGAGAGTGAATAAATGAAGGGCGCAGATTGACTAAGGTAAGCACAGCCTCCATAGCCTCCGCCATCTGACAGCCACAGATGATCTACGTCCCGTCCATTCAGTCCATACATCCCGACCACGAAAACGCCTAACATAGCTTGCTCACGGGAACTCAAACGAATGGTCGGCGGAGCCGTACATCGAATCCGAGAGCCCATGACAATGGCACATCGCAAGGTACGAGGTGTGACGCCCACAGGGTGATGTTGTCAACGGCGCAGCGCACGCCCTCAGGTTTCATCGAACAGATACGGGGCACCCAAACCAAGAAGAGTGCTACATTATGATCGCGTGAAAGAACATACGCTTGCTTTCTCTGCCGATGCCTGTGTTCATCGCAAACTCGACGTGCTTGGCTCTAGAGCATGTACGAACCGACAGATTGAAGACGCAAGAGGAAGCCTTGCGTGTCACGCGATCAGGATAAATGGAAGAAATCGCACATCAGCCATCTACCCTTACACTGGTCATTGCCGCAGTCTACCAACCCTGTCTGGCGAGAAACCTCGGTGACTCGGGAACGAAGATGAAGGTCAGCAACAGGGCTGCTACTGCCGGCAGGGCTGCAACCAATGCGTAGTGCCGCCAGGTGCCTCCTGGGAAGATCCGCCTCCCACCAAAACCATCGCCGAGCACTACCCACGCCGCGATTGCCGCAAACGCCGAGCCGACCATCCAGAAGCTATTCGGCAAGGACATAGCACGGTAAAGAAACGATGTGCATGGGTAGGGCACTGGGCAAGGAGGAGATGAATAGGGTGCACCATTGGAGCAAAGTTATTCAGGGATAACAGCACCAGCCTACTGTAAGACCGACACAGCGGTGAAGACGTTGGAGTCCAAAATCGCGAGGTTCCTTGTGTGCGGTTTTCTGTAGTACCCCACCAGTATCACGCCGTCAACCACTTCCACGGCCTGAAAGTACACGGGCTCTTTGGGTGGACACTAGAGCGACTCTCTCGGGACGTTCTGCAGGGGCGACAACTACAGAGATCTTGGCGGGGTGGTGTGTCTTCCCCTCAAATGATAAAAAAGCGACTGCCGTATCGTTCTTCCTAATGTCTATGTTCCACCGGATTGATGTCGCTGGGGCTTCGGCAGTGAAGCTTCTTCCATAGCCAACAACATGCTGCAAGCACCCGTCCGTGTTAGAAATAAGTGGTGCTACAGTGCAAGTAAGCGAGAAACGTTCGACCCTGGTTGGCCTGTGTACGCCCAAGCAAAACCATCACGAAATAGGTTATTGTCGAGGCAAAAGAGTCTTGCTGCTGGCACGGAAGCAACTCTTGACGGTCTGACAATGGAATGGTATACTGTAGATCGTGCAGATTATCAGGTATTGGATTGGAGAAGTCGGAATCAGACTCAACAAAATAGCATACACAATCATTGACCCAGCAGTGCGCACCAACTGCTGTGGAACTGTGCTCTGGTAAGCTGTGTTCCGAATGTTGGGAATTCGAAGTAGGAAGGAACGAGGTTACTGTTGCCGGTCTTACCGTATCGCCGAGTGCATTGCAAATAATATGGCATCCATCCTCACCATGCCGCACGGATGTACACCTTACCAAGAAACAAAAAAAAACTCCTCGGGGAAGCCCACTCTCTCACCTTGAGATGAGAGACACCGTCGCGCCTCGAATCCGAGTGGCAAACAACTCGGCACCGAGCG
>FN649727.1:8031888-8105448 GCA_000310025.1 Ectocarpus siliculosus | reverse complement strand
GAACATATGCTACAAACAGTTCGGTATCGACATTGTGAGAGCGACAGGCGCGGGACCCAGACCTGGAAGTGGCCGCTCCTCAAACAAGCACCAGAAGCCTCTCCCATCAAACAAAAACTGGTTCAGCAAGAGCGCGGAGAAACTGTTCCAAACCGGGCCCGTTTTCCACGGAGAACAACTCCTCGGCCACTACGATTGATGCCGAGTGGTCCACTGTCGCCAACAAACCAGGGGCACAAGTCGATCCAATTCGATGCATCTTTCTCCGGCGTAGCTTACCTAGCCCGGCACACACCCTAGCCGCAATCAACCAGCCAATAGAAGGAGCCGCCGCGGAAATCGAAGCGAAGGTGCAGTTTATGGCAAGGGAAATGAGAAGGCAGTTGCGCCTGCCCAGACGGTCTGCAGCGCTTCCCGCCAGAATTCCTCCGACGAGCTTCCCCACGAAGACTGCGGCAGTGAGGAGCTCTTCAGGACCGCGCGAAACAACGCAAGGAAGTCATCGTCAGTTGAGAAACACTATCCCTCTTGCGGAAGAACCAACGTGGCGTTGCCGTGGCGTGTTCTACGACCCCCGCGCCTCCCATAAACGGAATGATCATGTTCTTGCGCTGGTTAAGTACATCTACTAGACCCACAGGTACATAGTAGCCGCACCTTTCTGAGTGCTGTTGAGAGAGCTCCCGTCCTCGTTTTTGAAGGTCCTCAAGATGTAGCCTGCGCTCACGATTTCGACAGCATCCGCCGCATTCCCCAGCGCCAACGGCCTGTCAAAACGGATTCGTGTGTTTGTGTTTAAGGGGGGGGTTGGGGGGCGAAACCTACAGTTGTGATTGGTCAATACTGTGGTCAATTATTAGGGCAAACACGACGAGACTCTGCTACCCGCAAAAGCGGGAACTGACTATCGCGTGAAGAAGACACAATGGCGAAATCAATTCCAAGTAGAGATCACAAGAGATACTAACAAGATCTCCATCGGTCAATGCTTTCGCAAATTGTTGAATAAAAGTATGACGTTCAAATCCCGGTGCTCGTGCAGGTCTGTAATAAATAGGCGGGACTGCCAAGTGTGGGTGCACGGCGCGTGTGGGTCCCCCCTTGGGTGCATCGAACAACTTTAAAGGGTCTACTCAGCGTGTGTTTTTTCGACGGACACTTTTTCACACATGTGGCAGATCCTGAGCTACATAGCTCAACTAGTCCTACAGATCACCATGGAGCAGGCATACCCAGATCACCTATGTCCTTCAGATCACCATCGATCAACCATACCCCGATCACCTATGTCTTTCAGATCGCCTCTCACAAACATACCCCGATCAACAATATCCTTCAGATCACCCAAGAGCGCACAAAATGTTTTCTTCCGACACCTACCCGACAAAACTTTATTTTGGACCTCGCCGGGGGCGTGGGTGGGTACGAAGCCCCCCCCCCCCCCCTCCCCCCAACGCCATGCTATTTCCTGAATAAACATGCCCATACTAAATCCTACTGTACATATCAAGGGGGCACATTTCATGGACGGGCGAAGTACAATCCACGTGGCCCCTGGCGAGCTTGCGTGCACCGCAGTCACGGTACCGTCCGTAGCAGCGGAGAGAGAGAGAGAGAGAGAGAGAGAGAGAGAGAGAGAGAGAGCTTGGGAAAGAGTGGTCACGATGAGCACAGTCTCCATTGGGAGTGCATCCCTATCAACGACCCCGTCGACAAGACGGCCGTTCGGCTGTCAGAGCCCCCGTCACACGCCGAAAGGTCCCACACCAGAACAGTACGGATGGTTAAGCCCCCCTAGCACGCCGTAAGGTCTCGCCGGGTGCGAGGAGGGTTGATACAGTTACAGTAGTATAGACGACGAGTCACTTTCAGACGAGTCGTCAGGAGTCGGTTGAGGACGAGAGCTCCGAGTCGGAGGGGGACTTCGAGGAGGAGAAGGCGGCGTATAGGGAGGGAAAAGAGGAAGAGGAGGAGGAAGGAGGAGGAGGAGATGGGGGAAGAGGAGCAGGAGGAGGAGGAGAAGGGAGGGCGAAGGCGCTCGATGCGAGATCGCTCGAAGAAACGGTTGTTTAGTCTTCTTGTTGAGGGAGGTGAAGGGGCTGGGGAGTAAATAAGTACAACGCCAACTGCAATTAAGGACGCCGTTGCACGTGGCGAAGGTTTTGCCACCACCGTAGGCTCATCGACAGCCCCTCTCCGGAATGTTGCCGGCTTGAGTAATAAGCTTGGGTTGATGATGTTTCGACGCTTTTTTTTGGGTGTCCTTTGGTGTTGGTGTGTTTGCTTGTTTGTGTTTTTTCGCCATATTCGCCCAAGGTCAAATGTCGCGGACTTCTCGCAGAAGCATTGAGAAGTTCTGAGTTACGTCAGCTTCGGGAGTTGTCCCCAAGCACTGTACTTCAAGACTTGAAAACCAACCAGAAGTGTCCCCAGCCTATCACAGCTATAATCCACGTACGAAGTAGCAATCTTCTTCCGGAGCCGGATGTACACACCCAATATTTATTATCTCAAACTTATGTATGAGGTATCAAACACCTGGCAACAAGGTCCTTTGTGCACGTATGTTGTTGTGTTGTTGTTGTTGTTGTTGTTGTTGTTGTTGTTGTTGTTGTTGTTGTCGTTGTCTTCACATTAAAAACCGTCCCGTTCTCTCTGCCCAGTACCTTCTGCTGTCCGTACTTGACGGGGTCTATGGTCACAGGCTAACTTGTCCTAAAAACGGTATGCGAAAATGAAATGGACCCGAAGGGTCCGCAAGCCAATCGAAGTCAACGACAGATAGTCTGGGTCATTCCGCTCGCCTCTACACGCTATGCGAGGTAACCCTAGATTGGAAAAATAAAGAAAGGAAAAAGAAAGAAAGAGAATGAGAAAGAGGAACAGAAAAAGAAGAGAGTAGATGGAGAGAAGGGAAAGAGAAGGAGAAAGACAGACAGAAAAAGACACACGCCGTAGCGACAAACAACAAACAAACAAACAAACAGAACAACACAAGACAGCACAATTCAACACAACACAAAGCGGGCCGCCCGAGCCAGCACAACCACGTCATCGTTCGCGGGGGGTTGTTGCCATGGTGCAGTGCCGGGGGGGGGGGGGGGGGGGGAATCAGTCAAGCAAGGGGTTCAATCCGGCACAGTATTTCCGCGCCTCTCGGTCCGTCTCTTCGCGTTTCCTGTCTTCCCTCGCTGTCTCGTCCGCCTGCTGTACCCCTCCCGCCCCCGTGGTTGTGCCGTGTCCGTGTTGTTGCCGGACTTCTTGTTTCGTTTGAGCGCTCGTTGTCGGCTAGCCTCCTCTTCCTTCTTGTGCCAGGAGGTCATTAACCTCTTAGCTCCCTGCAGTACCCCTGTATGCCACGGTACCCCCCGGTCCACGTTCGCTTCTTCCATCCAACTTGTTTCCAGGACTCCGAAGAAGCATGGCTCGGTGTCCGTAGATGCGTGCTCTGCTTTGAACATCTTGAGGTCGTCCTTCAGCCACATCTGCCAGTTTTGCTCCGGTGTCCCCCTGCCTGGGCCCTCTCCCCCCACCAGCTCGCCAAGCATCAACCGTTTCGGGAGTCGTCCGTTCGGCTGCCTTGCCAGTGCTCCAGCGAACAGCAGGCGCCGTTGCCGAATAGTGGTTTCCACGCTCTGGCATCCTACCCTCTTCAGGATCTGGGCGTAGGAAAGCCATAAACACCAGCACACACAAGCACACGCAATGGAGAGGGAGAAAGCCAACATAGCCTGTACAACAATGGATCACGAAAAAATAAAAACCTCCTTCGTACCCCTCCCGGGGGGGGGGGGTCGGGTAGGTACTGGAAATTGTTTTTTTGTGCGCCCTTGGATCACCTCTGACAACTACCCCGATCACCTATGTCCTTCAGATCACCTCTGGCAGGCCCTCAACATACTAGGTCACTCTACCAAGTAAGTCTACTAAGCTGCTAGGTTGCTGTGCACCGCTAGTGCTAGGTTGCTGTACGGTGGAAAGCTAGGCTGCTGTACCGTTAGCGTTCTAGGTTGCTGACGTACCGTTAGCGCTAGGGCAAGCCGCGGCGCAAGAGGAAGTAAGGGCTAAGTTGCTGTGCACCGTTAGCGCTAGGTTGCTGTACGGTGAAAAGCTTGGTGCTGTGCATGGGCTGCACCTACGCAAGGAATGTTCCGAGAACAATTATTTTTCCGATCGTCAAGAATTGCGTTCGACCAAGTCGTTAGCACTACTGGAGGGAGGGAGACTGAAACATACTCCGGATCACCTATGTCTTTCAAATCACTTCGGGAAAACATAAACATACCCCGATCGCTATGTCTTTCAGATCACCTCTGGCAAACTACCCCGATCACCAATGTCCTTCAGATCACCATGGAGCGCACAAACCCCGATCATCTCTGTCCTTCAGATCACCATGGAGCGAACATACCCCGATCATCTCCGTCCTTCAGATCACCTCGGAAAGACCTACATCGATCATTGTATGTCCTACCGATCAACAGGGACATACTCAAAAGAGCTAACTCGATCTGTAGGGATCTGATCTGTCCTAAATGTATGTGCCCACGTTTTCTGTTGTATTCTTGTCCCTTACCTAGATCATTCAATGTAAGTTTTGGATTAGGTTGAGTGAGGCCTCCTGCACCGACAGGAGGGCCTCGCCGTGAAGAAACTCTTCGGGCTGGACAGACAGCCTAGCACGGGCAAGCCACGTTAACTTGGAGTACGACGTCATACCCCAAAGAAAACTCGCACGCGAACCAACGGGCGCAGGTGTCAGCAAGAAACATTTGAGTGTGTGCATTTTTTTTTTTCGAGAACTAACGTACAATGTTCCGCAAAAATCAGTGATGCATGCCCGGACATAAGGGGTACTGTTAACGCAACGAACAAAAATGCATTTTGTCACGGAACGGTGAAAAGAAGATCCGATTATTTTTCGCTTGTTCTATTCGTGATGTCATCGCGAAAAGTACGTTTCCTTCCCTGAATACACGTTTTGCTCGACACACAACAGGTTGACATGGTATTGCTCACCATAGAGCAGCGGTGAAAGCGCAATGAGCAGCACCCGACACAGAGGATAACACACTTAGAAAGATCCCGTCCACCTGGCCTGCTGTTTTCAGTTTTCAGCAACAACAGGCGCAGGGCAGAGTGTCGCCACCTGGGTGTTGCTTGCGATTTCTTCAGTTTGCCAGCTCATTTTTCACGGTTGCGACTCCCATCTTTGACCACCACCTGCCCAAAGGTAGACGAGCTCAACAATCATAGGGCGGCAGCCGCGCTGACGGCCAGCATCATATAGATGGCCAATCCGAAAGAATTAGCGTGTCGGAGGCCCTGTTGCTCGACTGCTGCGTGGTGCCGTGGATTGATGTTGATGCGTCCGACCAAAAACGTATCATGTCGCCGCATTTTTTCCAACGGCATTTGGGTGAGGTGGCACACGTCTCTCACACACTATTGAGCAGCACCCAAGCACCCAATACCCACGAAGCAGCACGGCGCCGGGAGATGGTATCATATAGACAGCCAAACCGAAGGAATCAGCGCGTTGGGGGTCTTGGCGCTGCTGCTGTACTCGTTCTACTGTTTCCGTGTTTGCTATGTGTGATTGAAAAAAATCCCCCAGCACCAACACCAGCAGTTGAAGACGAGAGCACCACGCAATGCCTAGTTTTGGGCCAAGAACGGACTGAACGCCGCTTCTGCCGCTTGTCCATCTCCACAACAGACCTGGACGTGAGTCTGGCAGGTCTTTCTAGCGTTCTCAGTGATGTTACAGCGCCCGCGGTGCGCTTGTCCGATGCTTCTGTCAAAAACACGGATCCGTGAAAGTAGCAAGCCCCAAAAAATCCCCCGGCTCCTTCTTTTCACGTTTTCGGGTAAAAACGCCTCCATACATGTTCAAGAAAACACGCTTCCGTGGAATATTCCGTGTTTTTTTGTCGTTAATAATACCCCTATAAGACCACCATGGTTGCAGTGTCCACGTCAAGAATACCGCCAAACACCATCCTGCACGCGGCACACGGACGGACACCGATATGGCGGTGTAGACAAGACGGTTAGACTATAGTGTGGCGAGACCTACCAGCGTAGTCTATAGACTATATTTCGAAGGGCGTGAAGGAGGAACACTCGCACCACAAAGATTCGCACACAATTGTGCACTTTTTTTTTTTTTTCGTTGGCACGAAGCGGGCATCACACCTCTGGTTTGTCGTGTGCCCAGTGAGCAGCGCTGTTGTTGGAATAGGCGGCACTCAGATGTGGGCACTCCCCCCAATCGCAAAAGCACGTCCTCTTACAACGAGCCCTGATCGCTCTCAACTCATGCGGTTGCGGTCAAAGATCCCCCCAAGGTCCAACGTAGCCCCCCCGCCGTGCCCGGCACCAGCGCGGTGTAGCACGGCGAAGCATAGGCCGCGATGGTCGCGTCCACGAACGTGGCCGTCTGGCGGTCAGGTTGAGGAGTGGAGGTAAAAGCGGGCCCACCGGTGAGCTCGCAGCCGCTGTGGGGCCGAGAGAGCCACCGCCAAGCCGTCGCCGAAGCCGCCCGGCGGAACGCCGCGTGTTGAGAGGCGGTCTGTTACTCTCTCAAGTATTTCCTGCCTCCTCGATAGCTCCGGCGTATTTCGGGAGAGAGAAAGGGGACTGAACAAGGTAGAGTCATTTTCCAACCCTTCATGGGATATCTGACTCTTCCTGATTTCGGTCCGAAATCTGGATTCGTCTCAAATCCGAGATTACGGCTGTATTACCATTTGGCGGTATTTCTTTTGGAGGTAGGTGTTAAAATGTCCTTTTTGGTGGCAACGACTTTGGCGGAGGCGGCAAAAAACAAAAGGGCAGTAATTTTTCGGCGGTATTGCCATATGGCGGTAATTGTTTTGGCGGTCGGCGGTAACACCTAATAACGGCGGTAAAACTGCTGTGTACCGGTACTGCCCACCACGGCGGTATTTTGACGGCGGTAAAACTACCGAGTAAACCCTTGAACTGTTTCTGAGACTTCATCGTACGCAGGTTGACCGACTGCGACCTACGCAGTTTGTCACTCAATGTGCAAAGATTTGCAGTCGTCCGCAGTATATTTTGCGTGAAAGTGCATGGTTCGAGCTTGATAATTTAGTATGACTCGGGCTTCATTGTGCGCATGGTTGACTGCGAACACTACACCGGGAAATGAATCCTTCGTGTGTTGGCTTGTTGGCTTCTTGTGTGTACCGCAAGGTTGCGAGTGACCGCACGGTCCGCAGTCATCGCATGGTCCGGAGTCGTCTCACAGGGGTGCGATGCAAATCAAATGACAAGAATGTTTGAAAATCGAACGCACGGGGGTGCGGTGACCCGCAACCTTATTATTATACATATGTATGTATATCATATATATATGCGTTCGTGAGAAAGTGAAAATGTCATTCCATTGGCACAGAGATATGCACAGCGCGCAGTATGATTCGCGTGTTCGCGTGCACATGTCCACATGGTTCGGTCGATAATGTTCACCCAGACTTAATTGTGCGCATGGTTGACTGCGAACTACCAGGAAATTAAACCTTTCTTTGTGCGTTGGATTGTTGTTGTGTGTACGTTCGCGTGAGAAAAGTCAATATAGATGAAAAACTGGCGCGCGCGAGCGAGTACACCACACACATCTGACTAACGGGTGATCATGTCGCATATTTGTGGATTGGGATGGGTGACTTCGAGGGTTGTTTGTACATAATACATACATGCTCTATTCCTTGCGCGTGGAAACTACGACAAGACGAATACTGTTGTTCACTATACACTACATACAGCAGTACATATTATCTTGCGCGAAGGGTCGACTGCGACAGACAGACTTGGTTGCACGCATGGTTGGTGAGAGACCATCAAGTAGATAGACTACAATCAACCATGCGTGCCCACGCGGATTGATTGTGGACTGTATTATCGGCACAAACAGAGGGGGGGCAACAGTTGTGCCTCGAGGTGCCACAGAGACAGAGACAGACGTGCGTCAAATAAATGTGGGCGGGTAATTAAATTGGGGTAATCATTCGATATTTTGACTGGTGGTGGTGGTGGTGCGAGAGAGAGAGTACACCACACACAATAATAACAAAAAAAAAACACCTAGCTAGCGGGTTGCGATGGCGCATGGATGGGTGTGGGGTCTGGTTGGGTCGTACGTAACCGACCGGTGGCTGGCGTGTGTAGTGTGTGTAGTGTGTTGATCGAACAAATCAAATTGTGATACTACATGTAGAAGTAGTAACTGTATAATGATATAATAAGGCCCTTCAGATTCGGTTCAAGCAAAAAAAAAGCAGTAAGTAGTTTGTTCAGAAAATGCAGTCCACGAACGAACAGTCAACCTTCTTTGTTGAACTTTGGCCTCCTAGATAGAGAAGTTGGGTTTTATTTCATTTTCATGACGCACGGTAGTAGGTAATTGATTTCTTCGCAGCAGTAGTTTCCCGCGTATGGTCGGAACTAACAAACTGTATTATTACCGTTCCCCAAAATCGTGTGTTGTACAAGTTTACCTCCCTCTCCCTCCAAAAAGCAAACCACTTCCAACAAAAAAAACTGGTCTGTCTGTCTGCGAGGAGAGCACTCACTAATTTAATCATCACTTCTTCATCATCTCTCTTCTTCAATACATACATACATACTTACTTTTATTATTCCTGGACCTTAACATTTTCGGGATTTTTTTCTCTCGTGAGACGGCATCAATATAATTGTAATACCTGTTGTAAGCCCGCTGGCAAAGAGAAAAAGGGCGCATGCGTATGTACGTACACATAAAGTTACACATACATGTAGTAGTCAGTTAAATGTAGTTAGTTGCGGTAAAATAAAATCAATCGTGTCTTCATCTCGTGCAAAACACTCATCATCGCTCACTCACAGTAGTAGTACTGACGCCCGAAATTTCCATCCACAAGAAGAGTTCACCAACAAGGCATCGACGTATGAAGGATCCAGGTTCGCCGACAGAGGATCCCACATGGCTGCCGGTTCAGCCTTCATTTCTAAAGCAGTGACCGGCGTGCAATATAATGTTGTCGTGAGGTGTGCGCGACGATGGTCCTCTGGGTGTGAGTGCTGGTTGGATGTTCCTGCCAAAAGTTCATCATGTATGTGTGCAATGTTCTTTGAGAGGATGCAGAGTTCCTCTGATACGGACAACTGCAATTGCAACTGGAGGAGATAACGCTGCTTGTTTGGAACACCCTGTGACGTACGTAACAGCAACAGCTTTTTGGACCAGAGGCAGGAGTCGACGAGTCGCTCGCTCCGCTTGCACCCCAAGCACACGAAAGGGTCGGAGAGAGAAAACGCGCTTCTTGACTTCGAAGGAGCAGGAGCGGGCGTGCACTTATCCCTCCTTACCGGAGCTAGGAAAAACCTGTGGGAGCCTGGAGCGCTTGCATCCAGCACATCGAGAGATGACGGACAGATTACGTCGGAGTGGGGGGATTTTCCTCACGGCGACTGGAGCGGTGCTTCTCTGTGGCGTCGTAACGGCTGAAAACTGCTGTATCACACCCTTCTCCTATTTCGACTGTACTGGGTGAGTCTGTGCGTGAGCAGCCCCTCTGCGACTGGTGTGAGTGTGGGTGTTCATCCGGGCGAGGCGTCAGTGGGTGTCACCCGTGTTTTTGGTTGTAGCTGCATGATCGGGTTGTTGTGTCACGCTTTTTTTGTGCCTTGAGCGCTTTGCAGACGCTGTTACATGCAGCATTCCTGCTGTAGATATGCAACCCCCGGAGCTTTCTTAGAGAGGATCCCGCTTGAGGCCCCCGCTGCAAGCAAGAGTTTGAAGGGGAAACAATGCCAGCAAGATAAGCTAATAGTGAAGATTGCAATTACGCCGCTTATCCAGTGCATCAGAAGTGCACCTGTAGAGTTCCTACTGCTGTACTCTGTATTAAGGAAAAATAAATACACACACAGAAAGACTACCCATTCGAGATATACCCACAGTCAAATGGGATGTGGTGGAGTCTGTATGATAGCATCAACAACATGTGACTTTGCTGTTCAGAATTCGGAGTATGTCGTACGCTTGCTTGCTGGTATCCATAGTTTTCGAGTGCTTTTGGCCGGAGATTTTTCTTGGCTCTTTCCGGCCCTTGTCGGCTGGCGTTCTGGAAAACTGAAAACGGTGCGCGTGTCCCGTCTGGTTAACTTTATAAACTACAGCAAGTTGCTTGTATGAGTGTTGCGCGTCGCCGCGCACCCTGCATTGTCGAATGGGTTCGTCGCCGACTACGACGAAGACTCGGCTACTACTGTAGCCCTAGTACGATCGGACGTGTAAGGAAGCCAGCAGATGACATCATCGAGTGCAATACACCGAAATGTTGTTGAAAGAAACGGAGATCTGCAACGAATCACAGCACTCGGTCACAACACTGCAAGTATCTCATGGCGTGAGGTGCGCATGGTAGGATACACCTTGCACCAATGCCAAAGCCAAATGGCAAATGCCGGGGGCAATTCTCACTATTGATGGTATTATTATTATAGTATAGGATTTGATGGGGATGTCCTCCCTCCTTGTGACCGTTCTTAAACTCCTCCCAACAACCAACCCTGTTGGACGTTCATGCAGGACTGGCCACCTAGCCTCTCCAGGGAAGCTGTACACGTGTGTTGATGTCTCGGAGGCGTCGTCGTGCATGAGCTGCCTGCGGAATGAGGAGTATAGGTGAGAGCCGTTGTGCCATGCGGTGTGGTGCCGCGTTTGTAGACGATGTTGACCGATTTCTAGTCTCCTTGAAGTGTTCATTGTTTGCTGTGATCGTCCCTCGTGGTGCTGTAATAGATTTCTGTATACCGGTGGGCATACGTGTGCTACAGCGAAAGAGCGACGAAATACCGGCCGGAGCTGGCTCACCCACCGCCATGGCGTCGCTGTGCTGGCGAGCGCCGCTGTAAGAACAGCGTTGCTTTTGCTTTGGTATACGATGTTTGCGAACAAGCGTGATGGCCGCAATCCGGCAAGAGTTTCATGAATACGGACTACTTGGATATTTTTGGAGGCAGGAAACATGCCCCTAATGTGCTTACCCTATAAACCCCTGATACTGCAGGGTGGGTATAGCGGCGGGGTACGACTCAGTTCCTTGCAGTATTCTATCTGCGATGCTCTGCGATATTAAAACGCTGTAAAGCCCGGCCCACACAGCAAGGGTGCATCATTTGTAGTGCAACTAAATAGGTACAGCAGAGCGTGCGACGGGCGCGACGGGGAGGTGCTTTTGGTTCGACCGGGAGAGGCGGCCCTTTCCTATTGCTTTTTTCGTTGATTCCACGCACTGGCAAAGAACCAAAACATGAAGCATTTCCCCCTCTCGCAAATAGAATGGGCAATAGACTCAAATGAATACCCATACATACCCATACCGGGAAGAGGCATGCTTCTTCATGTTTCTGGCGACAAGAAAATCAGAAGGTCGCAGAGCACCAACAGGATCCTAGACGTAATAGCATCGTGGCATAGCGACAGATAGACGCCGCAGGCTCACATCTTACCGGCCACATTCAATCGTCTCAACCCTGCCGATTTCCCCACGGAGTGACAGCAAGCAGTCCACATCATTTTCACCCCAAGTAACAGAAGGCGGTGGCATCAATTTGACGCATAAGAGACTTAGCAGCAATGACAGCAGGCATGCGGCTTTGTCGCAGTTCACATTTGTTTTCGAAGACAGCAGCGCGGCGTAAGCAACCTGATTAATCGATCCCGGTCAACCATGCTGAGAACGCACAGCAGTAGACGCTCACGCCCTCGAAGAGTTCTCTCGATCTATGTCCAAAGGGGGTGGACGACAGTTGGATGTTTGTTTTTATTATTAGCATCGACCGCGCTAACCGACTGACCAATGAAAAGACGTCAGTCTCATTGCGGTTGAAAACACAAAACACTTCGAAAATGGCTAGAACCCCGTGAGGGGGCGTCATGGGGGAGGTTTAGCTGTTCTCCGGATGAAACACAGAAACGGACGGCATCAACAGAGGAACTCTGCACGTGTCTACCAAGGCACTCGAGTTCGTTTTGGAATGCTTTCACCATCCTCCTCCATGCCTTCACTACCATCGCTTTCATCGCCACTGCTACAGTATTTTGCGGCAGTTCTTCTCTGACCGTGCGTCGTTTGTTGTGAGGAAGGTCACCTTGCTCTCTTCCACTCCATGCTTCCCTCCCCCATTAGTGTTTTGGTCGTTCCCTTATCCTCCCGTTTCCTTTCCTCCTTCTTCGTTCGTTACCAAATGAATTCCATTGCCACGATCACCGTTGTTGTCCGAACTACTGAAGTCCCAACCTGTTGGCTTTGGTGGAATTTGGCCAATCGTGTATGTGTGTGTGATGTCAGCTCTGTTTCTGCTGTCGTTTGAACCGCGCGTGAGAGATCTCCGCTTTGTGTTGCCCCTTGAGCTCGACTCCCGGGTTAAGGGTGAAGCATCTGCTACGAGTTTTGGGGACAAATACCTGTATAGCACGGTCATCTATTGTCGGAGCGCGACCAAACGTTGTGACAAAGAGTACGCCAATTTTTCTCCGCCTCAGAAACCAACAGATCGTAAATCGGTGCTCTGTTGTAGGTCTTGTTTGGGTCGAAAAGGCGCATGATCTAGGCTTCCCCGTGAGAAGTCCAGGCCCCTGTATCGCGCTAGTAGAGGCCGGTACTTAGAGCTTCCTGGAATGAGCGAAATGCAGGCAGCTTTGCCGCTTCGCGGCTCATTTTATCTAGATGAGAAGTTGATTCGGTTGCATGCCGGGAGGACGTATGATTTCTCGGGATTCTGTACCTGTTCATGATATGCTTACGGAGGTGCGAACTGCGTGTTAGCCACCCCTCCCATGGGCATATTCTTCGCATCGCTCGCCTTTTTATGCCTTTGTAATGTCACGGGCAGCTGAAGATGCCTGTTGATGCCACCTTCTTGCTTGCTGGCTGGTTGTTTCCATGCTTCCGCCGCCATGTGCGAGCCGAAACGTTCTCTTCCGTTGGTTGTTGTGCTGCTTGTCCAGTTTAGTGTTCGAAATGTCACCTCACAATGGTTGGTTGTTTTTCATCACGATTGCCAGAAAGAGGGCGAAAGACGGTCCGTCTCGCATTGCCAACTCGACAAGAACGTGCCCCGCCCTTCCCTCTCTCGTTGCATGATTGCCGTGTGTTTCAGCGATGTTTCCTGCGACACCTGCTGCTCCATCGAAGATCTGGATTGCACGAAGATTGACTCCGAGTGGGACTTCTACGCGTCGACCCTCTTCTTCATTTGCCTCTGCTGCTGCTTCACGGCGCTGTGCGGTTTCACGGAAGTCCGCCGAAAAAAGAAAGGGATATCGTTCGCGCAGGCGTGGTCGGTGCCGCAAGCCATGCCAATCCTTCGGACGTGGCCGAGAAGATCAGCCTCCAACTCTGACATGAGCCAGGCAGGCGGCGAAGTCGGCACGCAGTGGGCCGCTCTGTCGGACGACGAGGAGGACTTGAAACGGTATCCCGTGGCAGGCCTTGTGGATGATTCCGGCATGGCCTTCGGCTTCGTAACCACCCTGCCGCAGACGCTCTTAAGCTCGGTAGCGACCTCGCTCGGGCAGACGGGCTCGCCGTCCCCACCGTCACCTCAGGAGCCCGAGCTAACCGTGTGGATATCAAGGGAAAACGAAGGGGCATCCGCATCGGCGCCAGCTCACCATGGCATTGGCGGCGGCGGCGGTAGTGCTGTGACTGGGGTGGAGGCCAACAGATCAGAGGAATCCAGCAGGGGGAGCAGCGGGGTGACAAGGGGAGCAGGGGGGAGGCAACAACGGGCGGTGGTGGTCGGGAACGATTTGGAAGAGCCCTTGATGTTGGACGGAGTTGGAACGGGACCTGGAAGAGGGGGAGGGGCGGCGGGAGGCACAGAGAGACGGCAAACAGACGGAGAAACTAGCGGCCGCGCGGCTGCGACAACAGGCACATGAAATAGCGACGAAGGGTAATCCGTTTTCGTAGGTTGTGTCGATGATCCCGCATGCATTTACTATCGTGCAGGAGAGCTAGTGTTGAGCGTTGGTTAGATGACCAGGTTAAGGGTGAAATGCCGTTCATGTTAGATTATTATGTTTGCGTTTTTGGAGAAACATCTGCTGTGCACGTAGTCTCCTCTGTTAGTATCATCGTTCGAGTGCGCATGACAGGTGTTGGCGAACCCAGGTCTGCAACGTGTAGAAGTTGTTACACGGATTGGCCGCGTCGGGGCTACCAGTTTCCGTCGAGCCCGCGTTCTAGCTTTTCATTGCGGGATAGATGGTCCCCTGTTGGACTAGATAGGATTGTCAGATTGTTTTTAACCTGGCAGGTGCACTCTTGTTGGCACCGGGGCTAAGAAACAGAGTCGGTCGCTGCTTCGGACTTGGAACTGTTGTGTCGGGAAGCGCAATGTTTGCCCTTCGTCTTGCCCCTTGCTGTTGGTAGAGAAGTATCCCTCGGTGCTGTTGTATTTCGGTAGGTACTGCGTTGCTTAAATTCAGTTCCCAAGCTTGGGTCTCTGTCGACCTTTTTTTTTCCGATCTGTCTGTGTCATTTTTATTCCCATACCCCTCCCCTTGACCTATCGGGTCTCAAAAACCGATCTCAGCCCACACTGTGAACCTCCGAGAACTACCAGCAATTATGTGTAGCTGAGACGATTTCAAGACCTCTATACGCAGTTAGTTGCTACACGTGAAAAAAATCCAGACACATGGGCACATGGGCACCCCGCCCCCCCCCGGCGGGAGGGCAATTTCGGCATCTTGTCATATATAGGAATTAGTATAGGAGGCTTCGTTCACGAAAATATGTCATTGACCCCCCTACTTCAGAGTTTTTTCTATCCGCGGTGCCCCTCACGCAAATATATAGAAATTAGAGTCCCTTCCCCATTTAGTCATACGCGGCGGCTGTCATCCGTACGAAAGGAAGTAAGCACGAGATGCCGAACACCCTTACTTAGCAGAATGCAGCGCACCCTTCATGCGACTCGCCGAATGCCTCACGGCGCTTCACGCTTGGTGATGTGAGAGCCTGGTCCGGCGAGAACCCGGCGTGCTCCGTCCCGGCTTTGTAGGGATGCGAGGTCAATGGTCTAACGACTACGGCGTGCACGACTATGAGTACACCCCCCCCCCCCCCCCGGACCCCCGGTTTTCGAGTAGTGGGCCTATGTGGGTGTCTTGAATTGTTTTTCACGTTGTTGACCCTTGCTTTCACTGTTGTTTGAGCGGCTATATCGCTTTTGTTGTGTGGCGCGATAACAGGACCCTGCGTTATTGGCACGGTGGAACAGGTTGACTTGTTGTCGAGGGTCCTTTCCTAAAACACTCATCATCATTTCCACACCCCGTCATGCAGCACACATCATGCAGCGCCCGTTCTGCTTCCCACTGTTGCGCTGCACAATGCTCTCTAGCGTGTTGTGTTTGCTAGAGGAATCTCGCACATGAACCACAAGCAGCTCTGTGTAGCCGAGATGATTGCACGACCTCTTCCGAAGGGAGCGAGCAGCTTCTACCAAGACTCAGTATTCCAGAGATAATATGCTTTGCACACCAGACCAGTGTCCTGATGATATATGGGATAGCACGGTGCAGCCAATATGTCATACCGGTGCTGTTGTTGGCTGTGGTTACCGACTAACCCTAACCCTAACCCTATAAATATTACCGTGTGGTGACCAATTACCGCACAACGAATACCGTGAGGGCCAGTTCCGGTTCAAAAAACGTATCACCATGCCGTACGGTGTTGGTTGGTTACCGTACATATCACCATGTGACCAATTACCGCACAAAAATTACCGTGCGTGGTGGCCATGAGAGTCACCGAAAAAACAAACAAATTTCCGTACTTTACAGTTTTGGCTGCCTGGTTTCCGCATAAACGTTTCCGTGGTGACCAATTCCGTACAACTACCGTGCGTGGTGGCTATCAGCTGCCTGCCGTAAAAACTAAAAACAAACGTAATACCGTGCCCTACGATGTTGGCTGGTTACCGGATGTATGTGACACAAAAAGAAGAGCACACACACCCTGGTGATAATATTTTGGAGTTTGAAAAAATTTATCACCCCGGGTGTGCTTTCCTGGCATGGGTGCGTGTGCTATCTTGTGTGTCACCGGTGTGATAAACAGTGCACGTTGACAGAGCCCGCAATGAGGGGGTGTGAAAAGTCAAGGGGGTCTGATAAAAAGGGGTTGTGATAACAACACACACACGTACGTATAGTTTATATCCTGCTCCACCATTCCTTGATCTGCTATTATTGTGCGGTCCTCAACCAACCGACGATGTTGTGCGGGCCTCGGCGGACGCTGTTGAGCGGACTTTGGCAGCACTTGCGGTGGCAGGTGCTGATGGAGTCTCATCGTTTAGCTTGGCGGGTTGCTTCGAGAAAAATGACGTGATCGCCCGTGGAGGCGCCGGCGCAGACCTTTGATGGCACCGTCTGAGCCACACGTCACTTCCAGCAGGGTTGTTTCCAAGAGGGTGTCCACCTCTTCCACCTCCGTTTTGTCCTTCGTTGTGTGCACACCAGCTGTTGACCTCGTGTGTGTGCACACCGGGCTGTGCACTATGTACAGTTGTGCACATCCGTGCCATCAGCCACCACCAGCAGCCCCATCACCATGTGTGACATGTGTGATAATGGGGGCTCCGTGATTGGTATGGGCATAACTGTACGGGGTGTGCTATCTTGTGTCACCGGCCGGTGTGATAATTGGCGTGTGATAATTGGCGTTTCTTTCTGTGTAAAATAAAAACATCACCGGGTGTGCTTTCCTGGAGAGGTGTGTTGGGGATGTGCTATCTTCTGTGAGTGTTCCATTAGTTTATGCACATAATCTCAAACCGTTGACACAAAAGAATCATCCTCAGAAAGATACCCAACAATTATTTGTGCTACATCAGAAAGGCGTCGGAACGAAAACGGAAATTTCTGGCAAAAAAAACTTCAAAAGAGTTGGCACCAAATCCTCAAACAAAACGAGAATGAATTCGGAAAGCACAACGGCCCCAACCATTAATCGTCAAAACATGTCAAATCCTTCCTCCAATATAGTGTCCAAGGACCAAATCCTAAACAGCGCGCGCCCGCTAATCGGTACCGTCGCTTTTGTCCAAGAAACGATAGAAAATATGAAAATATAAGCAAGCATCCACGCAAACAGCCCCCCTGCTGTCAGCTCCCAAAATTCACCCCGAGCTAATATCTCGATGCCAACAGTCCCCCCTGCTTTGCCGTTCACCTAAAACACAAATAGACAAGACCAGAAAACGAACCGATTCGATTGCTGCTCATGCCCTCTAGGATCATGATCATACATGACATCCCCCCCCATGATTTTCGATGCAAGGGCAGCAAAACATGCGATACAAACCAAAAACATGAAAACACGTAACACACATACATGGCATCAAACTCCGGAAAAAGTTCGTACCGTATGAAAACTGTATTTGCAACTGGAACTCCAGAAGCCACCCTGCTCCCTGAGCGGCATGCCTTCACGCACGTCAAACAACACGCTGTCATCCCATTTCGTGCGCGCGGCCAAAAACACACCGCACAGAGCGACCACTGAACTCAGGACCCAACATAAAAACCAAAGTATCGAAACATCCTACAAGTGCTAAAGTGTCCGATGCGCAGAAAAAAACAAAAAAACACAAAAAAAACGCGACCGAGCGTACTTCCCTCCACAAGAGTACGGAAATAATATGAAGCATTCAGCTGCAAGGTAGAACGCTTATCTTGTCGCAGCGTACATTTATTATCATGAAACCAAGTACAGAAAAACAAAATTACGCACACGCCGTGGAACACACGTGTTTTCCGCATCAAAATGCACCGTGCGCTAGCAAGGGAAGAACAGAACAATAATATTAATAAATGCGAAGCCAAATGGCAAAGGTAAAACGTCCATGCCTGCACACAAAACCGAACAAAGTCGTAAACGTTTCACATGTTCTCCCACTTGGCTGTAACAAGGTGAGGTCGTCGCTGTCACCGTGTCCTCCCCGTTCCCGGTCGACTCGAGGGCGCCACCGCTGCTGCCGCCGCCGCCATCGCCGCTGTTGCCATTCGCCCGCCGCCACGACCGTCATGAGTTCCAGCGCCAACACGGCTGCCGGTGACGTCGCTGCTGCCGCCTCTACCACCGCCGCCGTTGTCGCCGCTGCCGCCGACGGGGCTCTGGCCAAAGCTGCCGCTGCCGTCTTCTGCTGCCGTAGGAGCTCTGGCCGAAGCCACGACTCCCGTCGATGCTCCTGCTGCCGCCGGTGTCGCCGCCGGAGCTCTGACCGAAGCCGCCACTCCCGTCGCTGCTGCGCCTGCCACCGTTGCCGCCGCCGGAGCTGCCACTCCCGTTCCTGCCCCTATCGAAGGGGTAAGCCACCCCTGGTACCGCCCCCCGTCTCCTCGCGCCACGCGAAGATGTCTTACCGGGGTCGAAAGGGTGCGTCGGGGCTCCACTCCAGGTTTCATCCAACGCCTCATCCCCGCTCCCATCACCACCGTTTTCCTCGCTGCTGCTGCTGCTGCTGCTGCTGCTGCTGCCGCTGCTGCTGCTGCTCACTTCCTCCTCAGTCTTCCCGGGGTCGGAAGGGTGCGTCGGGGCTCCACTCCAGGTTTCATCCAACCCCTCGTCGCCGCCCGTGCGGCCGTCTGGACACCCGACGCCAACGCGGCGACCGGGGACGCCGCTGCTGCTTCTGCCGCTGCCGTTCCCCCCGTCGCCGATGTCGCTACCGCCGCCGCTGCGGCCGCTGCTGCTGCTTCTGCTGCTGCTGCTGCGGCCGCCGCTGCTCCGGTCATCCGTCTCTCCACCATACTTCTCCTCTCCGTCCACACGCACCTCCTGCGTAGAAAGTCCTCCAGGGTCAAAAGGGTACGACACGCCCCTCTCGAAACCGCAGATGCCGTCGTCTCCGCCGCTGCTGCAGGTCAGGCCGCCGCTGCCGGCGCACGCATCTTGACTGCCCGACGCCACCGCGGCCACCGGGGACGCCGCTGCGGCTGCCGTCCCCCGTCCCCGTTGCGGCTACCACTGCCTTGGCCGTCTCAACACCCGGCGCCATCGCGGCCACCGGGGACGCCGCTGACGCTGTCCTCACCGACGCTGTTGTCGCCGCTGTCGCTGCGGCCGTCTCGATGACTGGCGCCAACGCGGCCACCGGGAACGCCGCGTTGACCCATCACACTCATACTTCCCATACGCGTATCCCCCACAGATCGGATTCATATCCAAGTACCACAACAGTAAACATTTCCGTGGTGACCGACTACCACCGTAAAAAAATTACCGTGCGTGGTGGCCAGTTATTACCGTGAAATCATCAAACGTATTTACCAAGGGTTTACTCGGTAATATTACCGCCGTCAAATTACCGCCGTTGTGGGAGGTCCGGCTAATCCGCCGTTTTACCGCCGTTTTTTTTGTTTTACCGCCTCCGCCAAAGTCGTTACCGCCGTCCGCCAAAACAATTACTGCCGTATAGCGTTACCGCCGAAACATTTCCTCCGCCTTTTCTTGGTTTTACCGCCTCCGCCAAAGTCGTTACCGCCGAAAAACTCATTACCGCCGTTCACCAAAATAATTGCCGCCATATGGCGTTACCGCCGAACATTTACCGCCATATAGGTACGTTACCGCCCGATCAGCGTCCGAGTGAGGAGAGGTCTACAACCTAGGCCTTCTCAGTTCGAATCCGCACGTGTTCTTGCTTATTTGTTTTCCCAAACATTTTTTCGAAGATTTTGTTTCGTCTATCTGTTCTTCTTTGATTCTGGAGTCTGGTTCGGGTTCGGTTTCGGAAGAACCCATTGATTATATTGAGTGGACAGGGAACGAGGCCCACACCACACACACACACACACACACCTGGTCCACGCCCAGCGTGGTCGAGCAGAACATGAGCACTACAGAGGAGAATACCGGATCTTCTAACCTTTAGCCAATGAGATACCACGAATGATCGTGTGGGTCGTGTCGCGCAGGCAATGTAACTTTCGTTTTACGCTTTAACGTGTTTCCGTTTATTATATGTATTTACGTTTTACGTCGTGCTGACTCTAAAAAATGTGAAAGCCACTGGTGAGAACGACAAAAAATCTATGGTAGTATATGATCAATCTTCGGGAAGGAGGTTAGCCGTCTGTTCGGGCGTCGTAACTCAGCACCACACCTGCGGCCTTGTTTGGTGTCGCTTGAAGTTATGGCCATATAGATGTGGCAATGGCACTCATGACCGCCGTCAAATTACCGCCGTGGTGGGCGGTCCCGGTAATCCGCCGTTTTCCCGCCGTTTTTTGGTTTTACCGCCTCCGCCAAAGTCGTTACCGCCGAAAAACGCGTTCCCGCCGTCCGCCAAAAACATTACCGCCATATGGCGACCGCCGAAATATTTCCGCCTTTTTTTGGTTTTACCGCCTCGGCCAAAGTCGTGACCGCCGAAAACTCATTACCGCCGTCCGCCAAAACAATTACCGCCAAATGGCATTACCGCCGAAAACGTGTCCGCCTAAAAAACCGTTACCTTGTAAACCCTTGATATTTACTATGCCATTACGGTGTTGGCTGGTTACCGGAGTAAAATTACCGTGGTGACCAATTACCGTACGAAATTCATTGTGGTAGCCAGTTACCTCCCGAAAACCACTATTCTGTGCCGTCGTGGCGAGTTGCCGCCAAAACATTGCTGCATTGTGCCGTGGAGTCTGGTTACCACGGTAAACATTTACGACCTGAAAAATCGCTTTCGAGAACAGCCAGCCCTGGTTATTTCTTCATCCTGGGCACACAAGGGCCCCGAGGTCGAGCCGGATTGGGCTCGGGAGCTTGGTTGTTCCCAAAAATCACTTCCCGCGTTCCGCCTGACGGGAACACGGTGAAGAAGTGAGAGGCAAGGATGGAGCATAAAGGATCGGAATGAGTGTACTTACTTATTGAATACTTGTTGTACATGTTCTGCTATTCAAAACATTTACTTCGCATGGCCACGACACGGCAGATGGAGAATGGATTGTCTGCGTGTGGGAAAGGACGCAGGCAACGACGCTATCGGGGAATGGAGCGGGGCGAGTTTGGAGATAGAGGCGAGACGAGCGAGGTTGAAGCGGGAAGAAATCCAGGCGTATCCAACATGATTCGACATACTGTAGAGCACGGGCCCTAAATGATGAGTTCAACATTCCTCCAAGGATTAGACTATGTAATGTAGTCTAGTGGGTCTCCTTGGTTGATGTAAACCAAACGGAAATCCGACGATGAATGAATACGCCCCAGAGTCGCATGAGTGCAAGGACTTCTTGTTCAAGCTTCGTTTCGTTCGTTCAGTCATCGTATGACATGCACTATTCGTTGTGTATGGCTCAAGCTTCGAGTCGGAGCAAGACAGGAGGGCGGATTCTACATAGGCAAGGTGCGGCAATCAGGGGTGGTCAATAACACGAAACATCACGCCAGATATGGAGGGAAGGACGGACCAGTATTAACCATCGCTCCGTTTGTTCTGGTAGACACCGATATGTAATACCTGACTAGTTTGACCTGGGAGAACCATCCCCATCCCGGTCGCCACGCGCCGCCGCCTTGACCCGCCGCCTCGAGTGGTCGTACCGCGATGATGAAGAAGTTCGCCCCGCCGCCCTGGTTTCGGCGATGGATCCTGGAGATCGTTCAGGCGATTTGCTTTCTTCGTTGTCTTCGTAGGAGTTTCCGCGGCGGCTTCTGGAGTGGACATTGGCGCGGTGGGAAGGCTCCCCAAGATCATCGAAGAAAGTGGACGAAGCTGTGGTGCCTAGGTCGACGCTATTCTCCAAGCTCAACGTGTTCCCTAGGCCGTCCCATTCATTTTGCTCCAAGTTCCAACTACGCCCGGAATGGTCGCGGCCGTGGAACCGGGGCCCCGTCCCCGCGGAAGATTCGTCGTCACCGTTGCCACCGTCCTCATTTACGGAGGACTCCACGTCGCTAACGTGAACTTCGCCCCAAGCGGACGCCGCGCAGGAGTCAAGGCGACCGTGGTTGTCCCATCGCGATCCGGCTTCCGAAATCATCCCGATGGACGCCACCGAGTTTGTCCTACCGTGGCGGGCGCGGGGAGGGCGTGGCGGCGATTCTGTCTGCTGATCGACTTGAGGGGGTTGGACAGAACCTGGCTTGACAGCGCTGACCCATCGCGCGAGAGACACTGTGTTCATGGTGGGACTTTGCTGGTCTGATTCGAAGCCGGCGTCCCCGGCGACAATGTTCAAGCCTGGAGAGGGTGTGTTGAAGTTTGGCGTCCGACCCCCTGCGGTCCTGCCTCGGGCCAATACGTTGACTCCGCTGAACATCCCGTTACCGGTAGAGTATGCCCCTTGGGTGACGCGCGCTTTTCGCAGTTTTTTCTCCTTCTTTATCTGAACAATCGAACAAGGGAGAGAGTGATCGAAACGTTTCCTGTCCATGCACGACCGCACGATGGTTGATGAGGGCATACGCGATACACAATGTGTACCTTCCATCCACGTTTCATCAATCAGGGTGCCCTTTTGTCTCGCGACCCCAAGATGCTGATCGGTCGGGGAGCTGACGATCCGCTCAAGACAAAAACTAATGGGGGCTAGGTGCTGATTGCCGAAGACCTTTCGAATTTTCTGAAAGCTCCCACTGCAGTAGACTCGTGAGGCCAAGAAAATAATTTAATAACAAGAACCTAACATCCCCGATCAATGAAGAGGGTGAACTCGTCAATATATTTCCCCCGCTACAACATAGGCCAAGATGCATTCACCTCTGCCATGCTGTGTGGGCGGCGGCGAGCAAGGCACAGGTGATACCTGCACGCCCCATTCGAATACAATCAAATAAACAACAAGAGATACACTGTATCCCACTATCACTCTTTTTTTTCATGGAAAGGACTGCGGCTGTGGAATCCGTTTCGCTCTTTGTGTGGTATGCACTTGCCGTTCTTTTGTGGTTGGTCCAGAGGATGATCATGATCACCACCGCCACCACAAAGAAGCTGACAAAGCCCCAGAAGGACAATGGGAAAAGCTTGGCGAGCGCGAAGACTCCTCCTCCAACCATGACGGCGATCAGCATATCCAGCACCTAGTTTGCGAAGGTGAGCGCAGCACCTTTGGATATTCGGACAAAGGTTGTATGTGTTTCTCGGCTCTCAACCACCAAATCAGGGAGCCTATGATGTTGGGGGAACACATGGTCTCTGTCGGGGGAAGGGAAGGAAGTATTGGTCTCTACGCGGTGATATATCAAAGTTCTTCAGTGGTAGAGCCACTCGCTGTTCGACTGAAACAAGAGTGCAACTGGCGACTCCCAAGAAGCGCAGCTCAGCTGTCGTGTTCACATGCTGTACACTACTGTACGACCGTACCATTGCCTGGAGAGTATCCGGCAGGAGCATGATGATTGCCAGAACTGTGAACACCAGACCCGTCATGCACGTGTACCAGCGCGATCGTGCGGTGAAGAGCGGGATGAACTTCTCGAATTCGTTGCCATGGGGAATACGCCCCTGAAGGATCATACCCGACACCTGAGCGCCATGGATGCAGCGTCAGGGTACGCACGCTCAGCACTCGACTGGTTGCCCACGTGAATGTTGATGTGACAAAAGTCTTTCGTGGCGGCACGGTTTCGATGCGATGCGGCCGCTCTGCCGCGATCTCATCACCAGCACGTGTTGAAGGAGGATTCTCGGATTGCAGTGTTCGACATCCCGAGGCGTCCAAGCCTGAAAGGTCTTTTATCCTGCAATCAATCGTTTCTGTGACAACAAAAAAATAGCATGAATCAAACCAACCCCTTCGCCCCGGCAAAGACATTGTCGTCAGAAAAAACAACAGTGAACATTTGCGTGGGTACCTCCATGTTCGGGTGGCGTCGTGCAACCTGTACGCTAGTGGCGTGCCTCGGGATCCTCTTGAACATGTCCGAACGCATGCGATGGCGCATCAAGCTTGGCAAGAATAGGTAGACAAATGCGAGCTTGAGAGGAACCAGGAGGAAGATATCCTGACGTCAAAGAGCGATTTCGTGGATTGCGGGAAACGGTGGGTGGTTATGCGGGGCAAGGTTTCACAACCTTTGAGAGGTTTCGGGCAAGTGAGGGTACATGATACTCGTGGACGACCGCAGTGCCGTGTCCGTTAAGTGGTAGGTAGGTTTGAGTTTCCCTCCAGGCCCAAGAGGGTAGAGACAACTGACAGATTCGTCGGAGATCGCAATGAAGGGAGCGCAATTCGCCCCATGGCCATTTTGTAATGCCGTGAGTTTCGAACAAGAAGCGCCGAATGGGCATCACAGTTGGGCATGTGTTCGTCGAAGTGAGTGCATATTACTCTACTGGCCACCTTTGGTTTTCGTGTCTAGATACGGAACAATGTTGCACGTTTTGCTTGTAGCTGTGGCGGAGCAAATGAACCATGCCCAGGCGGAAACGCTCTGCCAAATAGCGCACGCACCCCTGTGCATATGCAGGTAGCCTTGGCAGGAAGGGGGGGAAGGGGAGCGAGGACATGGCTCACCTCGAAAAAAGCAACCCAGAAGGAAATCATCCACTGAACGGAGGTTGCGCGCCCGGCCTTAACGGCAAAAAGGCACACGTAGAAGGATAGCCCCACCGCATACACGACGATGAACAGCCAGGCGAGACACTTGATGCACAACGGCACGCCGGACAGAGAGTCTTCATCGCCGTAGGTAAGGATGCGGCTGTTGAAGAATACCTGCCTCTCAAGGTAGGTAAGAGAGTCCGCCTCCGCTTGCTCGAACAAGAGTGCTTCCTGGAGGGGGGGGGGGGGTAAGGATACGAAGGGTGGATCACATGGCATCCGAGGACGATGATGTCTTGTGACGAGGGTTGGCGCCTTCCCTTCCCGTAAAAATTTCTTCGTCGCATGTTCTTGCGATGATAGGTCATTGGTCGGTGAAGTTTGGGCATATCCTCGCTCTAAACGAATCACGACCTGGGCAGCCCGAAGCAGCATACCTTCGAATCCACGTCGCCCGTCTGGGCGATTCTTTTCTCCAGGCTAATCGCGGGTCCCAGAGACCTTTTGACCTTTTTTTCCAGGCGAGCTTCGCGTTTTGCCCCGTCCCCGCAAAATCCGCACCCGCAGCAGAGACTCCTCCAAAAACGTGTCACCTGCCCGGTGGTTTGGTGGATTTAGGAAATTATATCAAGATTGAGTGTCTGCAGGAGGGTCTGAGGTGTATGTGTCGGCGCCGTGGTTCGGCCGTCGCCGATAAAGTTCCCGGCTATCCCATCGTGGGCGAACTCTAGTATCGCAGAAGCAAGTATGCCCACAGCTTTTTGGCTTCTTACCCCCATTGACTGCTATTCAGTTTCATAAGGCGGGGGGAGCTTGTGGCAATGGCCCGGACAAGACGGGGGTAGTTGAGGGAGACTTATGAACGTGTTGGACTACCTCAGTTCGTCCAAACGCACGGCCCAGCCGATAAACGGCAAGGCATGACACAGACTACGCGTGAGTAATACGTAAGACACGGCAATCGTCGACCTTTCTTGGTTCGCATGACAAACACACAACAGAAGGCCGTACAGCAGATCACCTTGCCCTCCCGCCGATGTTCCGCAGCTCTCGCTAGGTCGACCTCGATGGTGAGCCTTGCCTGTTGGAAAGTTCAAGCGAAGTTTCCATGCATACCAACACGTTTTCCTTGGGAATGCTTGGACGATTTGTTTTGCTCTCGCGATCAATCTAGTTCTGGTGAAAACAGTGATACTCAAATAAAGGATAACGATTTTACCCTTGTAGTGTCTCAGAACCATAGGAACTGTTCTACATAATGCCAACGTCTAAGGGTGAAGGGATACAGGCCCATTTAAGGTATGGAACTGCCAAGCTCTGGTGTTGGTGTGCTCGTGGGCAACTCTGGGCATCTTTGCCACACATTGGTCTGCCCTCCATTCCGTCAGTACGGCAATGTCTCCTGCGTGACACCAACCTCCGCTGTCATCCGTGGGGGACGCCTCCCTGAGTGATAAACCAAATGACTAATCCATCAAATTTATGTACAATCAGCATGCGATTTCCTCACCCACTTCGCACCCTTGCGACAATGGAGTGCAGCTGTGACCCACCTTAAAATCACCAGTCGCATCTTTCTCGACATGATCGACGGTCTTGCTGGAGGCGATGGCACTCCCTCCACTTTTCCCGTTTGGTGCTTTCCCTCCCCTGCAATACCGTTCCACAATACACTAGGTATGAATGGTCCACAGAAAAACCGAAATTTGGCATCGACTGCAGTTGCACAACAGAGTGTGGAATGATAATTGGGGCTGTAGCGGTCGTGGTTTCAGTCTACGTATCGTTGGGTCTACCAATCGCTATTCATGATGTGAGATGGTTAAACCTCTCCTGGACTTGGCAGGGCGCATGAACTGGCCTCAGGTTTGGTATAGTAGTCAAGAGGTAGCACCAATAAAGAGTACGATGGGACAGAATCGGACAAAGTTGATCTAACCTAAAGTTGCGGCAGCTGCAGCGCCTTCGGCAACCCTTGTCAGGGTGCGGCATCTGGCATGGTTGACAGGTGTGGACACAGAGGCGGCTCCACCGAACCCTCCCTGCTTGGGCGTGACCGCGACTTGGGTGTACGTGCCACCGAGTGTTATATTTTTGGAACCACAAACCGATGCGGCGGCGGCGGTGGCGGCGGTCGCGTGGATCCTATCTCCGTTGTCATCGGAACTATCAACAATTGTTTTCGGTTCAGGCACAGCACAACTTGTTTCAACACGAAGAGAAAAATATCCCATTCAGAGGGCACAGCAATACCTTCAAGCCTTATTTCGGCAAGCGTTTCGGCAAACTCCTATCAAAGTCACTGCTACCAGTTCCTTCCGCAGCTCCCACCTTTCGGCCTCCATGTCCCCAGTTCCAGCCCGACCGCCTTTCGTCTTGGTCGGTCTGACGAGGAAAGCCGCAAACACGGCCACGAGAAACAGCTCCAGCGGCAGCGCCAGTATCAGCGAGATTGTCGAAATGACGAGGGAGGTCTCCATGTCCTCTTCCGGCTCGGGAAGGTAGCAGGTCCTGGAGCCCTCGTCCCACGCGCAAGACGAACCCACACCTCCGACGTTGACGTTCGCCGTGCTCGACGCCGCGCAATCTGCTAGGTTCTCGAACGCCCCGCAGGTTCCATCGTCCTGCAATGTGTTCCGCGGAATAGTTCAGGTTCCGCATTGTTTTGACATAGGTCGGCGCACAGTCTAAAGAGTAGTTTCCCAATACCTATGTGTATGGTGGTGTGCTGAACGTGTCGGGCCCAACGTGCGGAATTTCACCAGTTGAGGTATTGGAAATCCCAAATTACTGTCCATGCTGCTCTCCCGCAACACACACGCTGCCGAAAACCTCGTACAGCCTGTTCCCAACACGGGTCGACATAACACATTGTTGTTGCTCATACGTGTACACCTGGAATCGTACCTTAAACATGATTGAGGCGAAAACAGTAGCCTCAGTGGCCATAAGCGTAACGACTGAGCAGAGCAGCAGAGCAACCCTTTGAGGCCTTGTGAACCATTCGTAGTAGCAGTAGAACACCGACACGAAGTCGTGGTGGACCATGATGAGCAACTTTAAGCTTTTTCTGACGCGTCTCTCCCCTAGGTGGTGGGGGCTGCAAAGAGCAAAGACACACAGGGCGCGGCAACGAATAGCGACGTCGATGGAATAGTCCACCCATGCTTCGCTGTAGTCAGCCATGTACAGTGGCAGTAGCGTAGCTCGTACAGAGGTGTCATTGAGCGTAGCGCTTCGCTATATTGTGTTGTCACCTCCGATGTCTATAAATGCTTTAAACTGCGTGTTGCGCGGAGAAGAACAGCTGAAAGCAACTCTACGCGAGCATAGGCCGTAGTTACGGGCGGTCGTTCGGCCACGTATACACGCATGTATCTCTGCAAGTAGTTTACTCACGCCGTGGCGTCGACGTCATCCTTGTTGTCCCCTTGCACCGCAGCTGCCAAACTCTTGAGACATTCGTCGCGCGTCATCCCCCGTTTCGGTACGTGAAGAGTAGATGCCCGTCTCTCGTTGACCGTCTTGCCCTGATTATCAGTGGTAGACGGAGGTGCCTTCGACCAGCACGCCAGCGATGCGAGCCAAGCTCCGCAGCCTGCCGGGCGTCCCCGATCCTAAGTATCGACAATGAATGAGAAGCTGTCGGAACGCGTTGGTGGAGACAGGTTCAAGCTGGCGAGTGGCGCGGGCGGTGCATCACATGAGACATGACAGAAGCGGCGGTGCACAATGGCGTCGTGAACGTTTCATGGTGACTTGTCTGTTTCAATTAGGAAGGGGGGTTGGAAGAGGGTAAGGACAGGAACTTGACCCTGACAAACCAAGCGCCCAGCGCGTACGTATGGTTGGAACTCATCCATTATTTCCAGAGGTGTCATGGATTATCTTGGCTAACGGGTGAAAAGTTTAAACCACTCTCTCACCAAGAAGTGGCCAACGATGCACACCCCACGAAACGTACAGTATCACCAAGATTAGGGTTAGATACGACTGTCAGGGACGCTCATTCTCGATTGTGGAAGTTTGGAAGGTGACCCTCGGCGGCGTCGTCACCTTCTGATCAAGTCGCCATCCGAACCCCGCACTGATTACCGCCAGAGCGAGAATCCCTCCCATGGTGGCGAAAATCGGTGCCGCTGATTGCACTTCCGTCCAAGTGAGAGTCGTCGCCTCGTCCCAGATCGAGATGAACTCCCCCGCCGTGTCGAGGAAGGTAGACGCGAAGTCAACCTAAAGGAGAACACGCATGAGACCCAGGCAACCTATTGAGGCATCTGCAACGTACTACGCGTAAAAACCCGTTGCTCAGTTGGAGGCACACTTGGTTTCATAGCGTTCCCCGTTCGCTACACGACAGGCATCGGTTAGCGATCGTCAATTCAAACTGCATAGTGGTAGCGCCGACGTCGCCGATCACGGCAGGGAATCGTGTATCTTTGTGGCAATGAGTGTTACATTTCATTGAGCATCGCCAAAGGTGTTTGTTCTGGAACGTCTGCTCGCTCAAGGCTTGGTCCCAGACGTCGGGTGATTGACTACAGTATGATAATGAACAGGGAGTGACGTGCTGCCATGGCTGATAATGACTGTTTCACCAACAACCTTCTCTCTCTTTGGACTTGCCTGGTTGCTTCCGGTTCCGTCACCCACAACTCCTACGGTCGCGGCGTAGCTGCAAAGGCAGATTGTCCACGAATCATTGAAAGATGACACCTGAGGTAAACACCGGGAAGAAATATTTGGCGGCTACAGGAGTGAGTCAATTCGAGACGGATGTGCCGCCAAGTTTTGCCAACGGCATCGCAGTGTTGAGTGGTGCCCACACTATGAGGACCTACTAACGTCAAGACAATCGGCCTCAGACCGGTAAGTGAATGCCTCGGTGACCTTGCCCCGTAAACGGCAGATGCCCCCCAACCGGTTTACCAACACGTGTTATATGATTACTGTTTAGAGGAAAACCACAGTTTTATCGATTTGGGGGCAGGTGTCAGCAAGAAAGAGGTGTCCGATTTCAACAGTCAACCGGATTGACACTACCAACAATGCTTTACAGGGAACAGCGTAGATTGCTCTCCAGTACACACCATGGTTGTCTAACGCGACCATCGTATATCCTGAGGACGTGACTCTCAATGCGTTTATACCCGGACAAAGGTCGTCATTGCACATGACACCATCGCATGAGAGAGATGCAACTGATGCCCTACCTGGCAGTTTTCGGCAGACGAAGACTCTTCCGATCCTTGCCAAGAAGCACACTCCGGCTCGGTTCCGTTGTTGGAACACTCTACCTCCCGTGTCTTGAGGATATCCAGGTTGTGTACATGTGTAGCAACAAATGCGAGCGTAAAGCTTTCAGTCACTTGTGGACCTAAGTTGTTTTTCGGGAGGCCGTCGTGCTCACGTGCGCTAGAAATCACAATTTGCCGGTTGATGGCATCAATCTGTTGACATAGAGTTCCACTCTTACCCCGAAAACAAAACCGCCGTAACATTCTACGATTGTTTGACGTTTTGGCCATGTCTGTCTGTTGAAAGTCGCATGTGGATTAGATGTTGGAAAATGTCACTGAGGTGCTTCGAAGAGTGTCATTTGACGAGGAAATCTACCACCGAGCGCCCACTGTACACAACGCACACTTCGGGGTGAAGGGTAGGAGAGCTCCAGTTGGCACCTTGAAATAGCAAACACTTGTTCTCGTGTTTTCCCGGTCGTAGCAATGGTTCGTCTACCAGACAATGTTTCTACCGGGATGTTCCAGGATACCCCCGAAAACGGTAATGGCACCGTGGCTCGTCACGCCAACAACATCATAGCAAATATGTCGACCACAGCCACGCCCAAAGCAGGAACCGGCCGTACGAACAATCAGAAACGAACCGCCGTGAGTGCGGACGACCAGGCCATCTCTGTATCCCCGGGTAGGACTCTCATTTTCATCTCCGAGCGTAACTTGGTCTACATGTAGCGCGAGAACGAGAGGATTGCGCGTAAAGAAATGGCATTTTATCACTGCCCTGGTCGATCAAGACCTGCCCGTCTTACCAAAGCCGTTCCCATGCAAACGGTGGTGATGTCGGTGCCATTGGGGCATGTCGACGACTGGGTTTCCGTCGAGTCCCATTCACACACGTGGGTGAACGTTAGGATGTCCTGGGGGTCCCATGGTTGGGAGACTGTGTTGGGGATCGTTATCTGATCGTGGGAACAAGATAGGGTATTGCAGTCGGGAAACCAGTAAGCGGTGACAAAGAGCACAGCCTTATTTGAACGCTCTGTCTGTGCAAGATATGCTTCACGTCTCGTGCTCGGCATAGCTATGAACCACCCCAAAACACGGACGTTTGAGCATGGTCAACGTGTGCTATAGGCATATGGTGTCCATGGCGCGTGTCAGTCGTTGTTTCTGGGTTCTGACCTGCCTCTTGAATCTCGCAGACACGTGGCCTCAGGGGCCTTGAAGCACGGCGGGCGTTGTTCTACACAGCCAGAAGAATTCACCTCCAAGGGTATCTCCAAGGGTAGAGGATGTCCTACCGAGTACGACTGACTAGTGGACAAGACAGTACAGAAAGATTGTCATACTGCTGTACCTCGAGAGATCCAATATCCTCCAGTAGTGACCTTCGTCTAGGGCGGCCCCGCCATCGCTCTTCTTCTGCCAGCATTGACGTGCCACCGAACCCGTTCAACCCTTTCAGTTTCCGTCGTGACAGGGACGAGGACGATTCGATAGGATCGGCGTAAAACCGGACGACGCTAGACACCACTTCGTTGCTGCTGTCGCCGCTCGAGGTGGAGTTGCCGGTCTACGGTGTTAGTGGTCGCGTAGACACAACGTGAAAGCACAACGCGCGGCGGAGGCGAACGGCGGCGAAAAGAAGACAAATATGTTGTGGGAGAGGGTTTAATATATTTCTACACGCCCAGCACCGATGTATGTATGTTGATACTGAGAAACTGAAACGAAACGTGTTCTGCACAATATTCAAACTACACTTGGTTTATCACGGTGAAGGACAGACGTAGACAAAGGATAACAAGTTGAGGGACACAAGCGGCTGGGAGTGACAACTGTACCTGGTGGTATCTACTGATCTACAGTTCGCTTGCATGCCCTGACACGTGTACATTATACCGCTTGCAAGGTGCGGGCAAAATGAACCTAAGCCCACTAGACCGACACAGCAGGCCTGCCAGCGGGCACTGGCTCAGATCTCTCTTCTTCCTACCTGTCTGGGGTCGATGATCCACTCGGCCACTGCTAAGGACATGCTCGATACGTCCGAAAACGCGTCCCCGACGTCACTAGGCAGGCCGATGGATGAAACCGACCTACCGACGCTCTCGTCGTCAGCTGTCAACGGTGGCGATATCTGCGTTGGTGTGTATGTGGGGGCAGATAAAGAAGGCTGGTTCGGTTCCCGTTGGCTTTGAATCCGATGTTTTCAACTTACCTAAACAAGCTGTTACGACACGAGCAACATGGCGCGGGTGGACTAGCGTCAGTGTTACCCAGTGGGTGAATCCGGGTGTCAACCATGTTTTCGGTTCGGTACATGCAGAGTTGAGATTTACTCGCATATGGATCGCGCTCTGGAGTAGTCAACCGGGTGGACGCTACTCCGGTTCAAGGTAAGCGTTCGTACTATTGAATTGTCTATTCTCGCCTGAATCTCCCCGACGGTGGCGGCATCGTAAATGCCAGTCGATAGCCTGAAATAGTCGCTCGGAACCTCATCAGCCACCTCGCCGACCACTTTCCCTGCCACTTGAGCTGAAATCAGGCTCCCCACTACGTCCGATAGCCCTTCCATATTGCTTTCCTCCTCGAGGAAAGACGATGCCAGCGTAACCTGGAAGATGGGACCACGGGTGACATGCTGTCATGGAATGAAACGGGAGGTAGCCTGAACGAGCATGCAACACTCTGCCAACGTTGGTGCCAAGGGTTGATAGGGTTACCTACGTGGAGCACGTTAGATGCGCGGGAAAGCAAGGCAACCCCGGATACTAACACCGACGTTGTTTTCGAGGCAATCTCCGTTGAATGAGAGAAGTACAAACATCGCGTTCAGCTGCTGGCGGTAAACGCTCCTTGATGTGAGGACATTCTATTGTAGTGCCATCTCACCATGAACTATTCTTGCCGCGGATTTTGACGATAGTGTACCGTTTGCAAGAGAACCCACACGAACCTACGCTACACCTGTGTGCCGTCATCCGACCCCTCCCATATTACGCTCGCTCGAGCTCTGCCTTGGGTAACTACCTCGTCAGATGTAGACGCCAAAGTTCTGTGGAACGGGAGGGCCGAAAGAATGTAATCTGAATGATAGTCCAACATACACCACGTACCTGCCCAATGATTTCAACCACCGCAAAGGCGGCCGTGCTCGCCACACCTTGCCCGCTTTCGTCAGCCATGTGTGTCGTCTCTGTCGCCAGATCTAGCACTAGCGTCACCGACGACGCCTTCATTTCTTGGGGTACCACTGACAGCTGTGCATGCAAGATTGAAGGCGAGGAGAGGGTCACACTGGAAGGCAGGGAAAGAGTCGTTGATAGGGAGAAAGGTAAAGGAGGGCATTATCATTGTATCCGAGACTCTACTTTGGGATGGTGCAACAATCTCTAACGTTCTGTAGATATTATTATCATGTTGACCAATGTCGTACAACTACGGAAGCATCCTCTACCCACAGGTTCATCAGCATCAGCAATAACAATCACGTCGTTGCGCAATCGACGCCGGCAACGTTGGTGTCGTGCACGGGTAGTTCGAAGAAGCAGGCGAGCCGACAAACTCGCACCAATCCCGCCCCTGTGCTGACATGCCAACAATCATACAGGAATACCCTACGCCGACTAAGGTTGTACCCCTGGCCCTTGCGCACTTTGCATCAAAACCTGTGTTTTCCATGAAGTACCTTGGAAAGCAGCACCGCTTGTCTGGAGATGGTATCCCGACTGATATCCAAGCTCTCCGCCGATTCCTGTATATACAGCAGCGACTGCTCCCGGGTCTCAACCGCGGCGTCCAACTCAGAGTCAGAGTACTGACAACCGTCTCCTCCGTAGCCGTCGAAACAGTTGCAAGATGCGCGACAGGTGGAAGTCGGGGTATCTGCGAGGCAGTCTGCAGCGGTCAGCACGGCTCCCGACGTGGAGGACACGTACTCGCAGGTACCGCGGATTGTCCCGCCGCAGTCGTTGGGGCAGGCCTTGGCCGGAGAAACGCAGATCGGATCGGAGGTCGTGGATGCTGGTGCGGGGCAGTTGTTGTAGGAGCAGTCGGTGTCGACCAAGCACGTCGAGCCCGAGGGGCAGGGGGAGCAGGACGAACCGCCGCAGTCTACGTCCGTCTCATCGCCGTTCTGCGAGAGGAATCGGTTGCAGGGACATCACAACGGGAGTAGTGCGCAACGTTGTTTGCTTGCTAGTGCTGTTGGTGAATAGTCAATAGCCGGCCGTGAGAGTTCGCTTTGTTAGGTTCGACCGTTGCATGTAGAAGTCCACAAATCCCACGAGGGAGAGAGAAAGAGGGAATACACATCGGTGTTTCTGAAGCAACTCTAAGAGGACGGCAAAACGTACGCACGTCGTCGCTAGATACGCCTTTTGGTGTTCTTCCTCGCGCAGGACAAACGTATCCACCCCCCTAGAATACACCTGGACCGCTCCATCCCATTCTCCTGGGCTTCCGTGGGACATGAAGACAGCATGTCACCTTTTCGCCATCTGAGCACGTAGCATCGAGCGCTGTTGTGTCCACACACAGAGAGTTGTGCGGCCCCACGACGCCAGTAAATCCCGAGACGCACTCCCCGCAGGTGTTGTCCTCACGAAGACCGTCTGTACCGCAATCGTCGCGGTTCAAAGCTGCGCAGTCTGGGGCGACTGTACAGTTGGCGGCGTTGAGGCTTGAGCTGGCCACGTCAAGAACCTGCGTGCGGGTGGAGTGCACGTCACGACGGCATTGAAACAACCTGGTATTGAAAGCTAAGCTTCGGGGAAGATCAAGCGCAGCACTTGGACCGTACTCAGAAGGGTAGCACAAGGTGCCGAGGAACAAAAAAACCTTCAGTCATGCGTATACTTCTCCGAAACAACACATTACACGCGTGGTGCAAGATGGGACACCTCGAGAGCGCCATCCTCTCAACGAATACTGCGCCAAGTGGCATTGCGCCATTCTCAAAAAGAAGATTGAAATTCAGGAAAACCTCTGGAGTCCTCAGAATGTTGTATGGAATTTGGTTAGAAGCACAAAGGCACCGTGGCATAGCTTTGGCCCACACTGCCGACCTGCATGACGGTGTCGGTATCACCCGCAGCCAAGGCCTCCGTGGCGACGGCCTCTACCAAGGTGCTCAGCTCCTCAACGCCGCCTTCGTAGGCCGACACGGTTACGCCAAACGTGGCCCGAGAAGCAGCACCGAGCGCGTCCAGCGCATACACGAGGGCAATCAGCGTGGAGTTCGAACCATAGCCCTGCACCAACGCAGTGAATAGGCGTAAGCGCTATTAGAAGATGGTGCTCGTATATCGCTTGGATCTCAAGGGGTACCGGATGAGTTGGTGTCGAGGATTGACTTCATCTCGCGGATGCAACGAGTAATGGAAACGTCGGGTACTGTTTTACTTTTACGAACGCCTGGGATATCCTAGGGAACATCTATGTACCTCTCGTTGCGCCGGATACTAACTTCACTGGCCCGTGGTTTGGTGCAATCCGGCGGCAGTTGCCATCACCGAAAGCAGAGCCCAACGGCAAAATCGTGGATCCTGACGAAGCACATTTGTTGCTACACGGTGACCGCAACACAATATTCCTCCCTGCAATATCTATCACAGGGAGGACATCAAGGAGCCCCCTTACTGTACAAGGTCGGCACGTTCCTGGCTTCACTTGCCTGTGGCAGGAAAACATCGGTAGCTTCGGAGCTTTCGAGCGCAGCTCGCACAATCATTTCGCTGGCGGTGTCGTCCTCGTCGGCACTGCCGCTGACGTACGCGAACACGTACGTGAGTGGAAGATCGGCTACGTCGTCTTCCCACGCGTACGTGTTGAGCTCGAATACATCCGCCATAGCAACACCTATCAAAGTGGTATAGGATATGAGTCAGAACTTGCCAGAAATAGGCATTCACTGCGACTAGGAGGGTAGTTATCGCCGTTCCAATAGACGTGTGTCCCAATCGTATCACCATGTCGCATTGTTTGCATCTCAGGGCGGACACCCTTCCCCCCAGGGCATCGTGTTTTACAAAACTAGACAACGATAAGAATGACTCCCGAGATGCAAAGCGTTTAACTTACATACATCGCGAAGGCAATCCGGGGTAAAGGCACCCACCGCGTGTTGACCTTTCTACGAATCTCGCTGAAGTAGACATCTGCGCCTTGCAACACCTACAGTAATTGCTCACCCTCAGTAGGCGACACCTCAAACACGCCGCCTGTAGGCGGGGTGTTGACTAGAAAAGAAATTGAAGCCAAGGCACCACCATCGTCCTCTTGAAGTCTCCGCCGTTCACCAGAAACGTATGCGGCTGAAAGAGAAAACGTATAACTCGATCCGGGGACCAGAGAGTTGGCGCTCAACACCATGTTGGCCGAGAGCACGCCTGAGCCAGAAGACTGAATCGAGAGGGAAAGGGGGGGGCGCAAGTGGCCAAGGGTCGAATATTCGTCCAGACGCCTGGCGTGAGCTTGGCATAGTTACGTTGTACAACGCCGTCATGGTAGGTTTAAGAAATTCGGCGCCACCGATGTTGATATGGCGGGCAAAGTATACGAGACGGGTGTTTCAGAGGGAGTGTTGCGACCACTATTGTACTCTGGAAATACTCGTATTTGGAGAGGTACTGGTGGTTCCACCTGCATTGCTGTACCGTACCGTGTACTCGAGGCTGGAAGAAGCTGCGAGCCTGAGTTCGTCGTAGCCGTTGAGAACACCGTCCGTCAACGTCCACTCCGCGATGGCACTGGAGTCCTCCGACAAAGTAATTTCCGCTTCGATGGCGACCACGGTGTCCGCGTTCACCTGAACAACAAGTCGGAACGCACAGCCAAACGTCTGAAAAACCGGTAGGGGGAGCCGGTGCCACGTGGACAGCAGGTTGGCAGATTGTAAAAGCTCCCGAAGACATGTCTTTGAGGTAGCGTCCTTTTCATGCCCTGCGCCCGGCCTCCTGCGGCCCCTCACCGCGTATAGGGGTAAGAGGGAGAACTTTTAAGTCTTGCGGTAGTGATCTACCCGCAGGCATCCTCCGTTGTATTTAGCGGTGAGTTTTGGTAGATGGAAGGCAATAGTACCGCCAAGGCTGACCAAACTGTGTAGGCGTAAGAGTCGGAATTGAAAGAAAAAGTGACGTCGAGCAGGCAGACTATGGCCTACAGTAACGCATCTGTGCGGTGACGACGATTGACGATTATGGTGCACGGGGACATCTCCAAGGGCAATAATGGAACACTAGTCCTTAAATACATAGCTTTTTCGTACTGGAAGCATACGCATCGCACGGGTTGTTCGTGTTGCCTGACCACTTCGATCAACTACAAACGAAGATATCGTAGAAATGGATGGCTTCGAGGCTCCGACAACAAAGCGCGTCGTGCGTGGACTATCATCTTGCACGACGTGCGAATAGTGGATATTGGTGTTGGGTGTGAAGCCTCTCTGCCACCTCCAAAGTGTGACGGTATTTGGGGGTGGGCATGGGCGGCAACGAAAACCCGAATGCTACGCATATCCCGGGAGAGTTATGCATGGACAGGTGCTTCAGCCTCGGCTATGTCTTGAGTCGGCTCAATTTACATTTCGTCTTTGGCTCCGGCTCCATAGCGGGCGGATTCTCCCATCATCCCTTTGGGCTATCTCGCTCCAATCGTTTGCGTTAGCTTGTTTCAAGGAATACGCGGACATATATCAACAAGAGCGACAACAATGACAGCAACAACCCCCGGTCAACCACAACATCTCAACAATTGGAACGCCCGATGATATGTGTACACCCTTTTCTCAGTGTCCTCGCTCACCTTTTCTACTGAAAGCGGGGTGATCGACAAGATTGGCATGGGCTCCTCTGTCCCAACCGTGAAGAACGTTGATGTCGTGGACCATGTCGTTTCAGTTGACCGTCTGCTGGAAATCTGAAAACGACAAGAGAGTGAAGACAACGAGAGCACCGAAAGAAATATCTAAGGCTGTGCTCGTTTGTCATTGACGGATTCAAGAAGACATCCATCGATGACACATGTCTGGGCATTGTGAGAGCTGATGCAATGTTCCACACGTCCCCACTCAATTCAGTACGACATATCCATGCCAGACTTAACGCCTAGACGCAGCTGCTCTGGAATACCGCGCAGCAACGTTTCACATTGTCCACCTCCCCACTGGCCTGGATCGTGTATGTTTCCCCGGATACAAGCTCTTCGGCCAGGAATGTGAGTGCACCATTGCTGGTCTCCCCATCCGGTAGGGTGAGACCGCATGCTGAGCCGGACAGAGTCCCAGTGCACGAGACGTTGTAGAAGCAGTCTTGGCAAACCCCGTCCTCCTGTTCCATATTGCAAACGGCAAAAAAAGAGAAAAACCGGCAAAAGTTCGCGTCGTCGTGGGTCTCTCATCAATACTATATGAAACTCACACATGCACAGCAGCCAGAAGAGTCGCAGGGCTCGGCGCATTCGATCACCATGGTACGGGTCTTATCAGCATGATGCATTCGTACGGTGGGCACCCATGGCACTTCCCCTGTGGCCGTGCGTGATGGGGATTGCAACCAACAATAATCGCGCAACTCTTCTTGTGAATAATACAAAATGACGTACAGCAGTACCAACCTGCGGATATGAGACCAACCTCCTGGCTGAGGGGCGGTGTGCTGTGGCCACTAGAGCTCAAAGCGAGGACCATGTTGTGGCGCCGTTCGGTTGCCGTTAAATTTTTGCAGGACAAAAGCCTAATCACAGCTCAGTACCCCAGGACGCCATAGATACAAGGAAACATCTTGGTTTTGCTCTGTTCAAGCACACAACCATCACCCCTGATTCTTTGCTGATCGTGCATGTTTTTACCTCGTCTGGATCGATGGTTGCAGTCATGTCCAGGACAAGGTCAATGCCCGCACTGACGGTACTATTCCCTCCGGCGACGGCTGCGATGAGCGATGAGCTTTCCACAGTGACCACCTGCCATGGGCCCGCCGGGTTATTTATCACGAGACCGGGACAGGCTACGGCTACATGGTTGAAATTCACAGCGATAACAACAACATCAGAGAAAACAGGCGACCAGCACTTTCACTGATGACCGTCAGTGTCGAGTTATAGTTGGAGCAAGAGTTGATAAGGGGACGCCACCATCAAATTCCTCACACCGAGAATCGTCGTGTGCACAACTTCCGCCAAAAGCCACACCCCAAAAAACGCTCTCGCCTATTTTTACGTACGATGCGGCATCACATCAACATGATTGCTTCCTAGCAACCGATACAACGGCCTTAATCTCGCACTGATTACGCTTGGATCGTCGCAAGAATACGCTTGGAATCAAGGCGAGGGAAAACGTGCTCGTTGACGGCGTTCGACAGAGTGACGACTCTTCCCTGAACACGATGTTTCCGTTACCTGGGTAGCAAACGACGAGTAGCCCACGCTGTCCGTCACGTCGGCGCGAAATTCATACTCCACCCCGATCTCCAATGAATGTGACGGAAGCTTGAACATACTCGGATCCTGGGCAGTTGAGAACGACAGCACCACAAAGAAGGGAATGCCGCACGTTATTGTCGGTATGCTGCAACTGTCCCTCTTCATGTTGTTACAGCGGTCTATGTATAGTCCTCAAGAAACAGCACGCATGTGCAAGAGCACGGGTTGGGGCGCCGAGGCGCGCTTCCATTTCCCATAGAGGAGTACTTGTACTTCCATTCGCTAGCATGGTCTGTGCTACACATGAACCAAAACACTGCCGGGGCGTATCTTCACGGCCGTAAGGTGGCGGCGGACCGCCTGTGCGCCACGTGCAGCATGTCTTGCAACACTATGCTCCTCCACGATCGCTCATTGACCTTAGAGCCTGTGCTGCCTGACACTGGCGCCATTGGTCGTCATTGTGTTGAGCTAACAACTGACCGCAGAGGTTGAAGTGAACGTTCCGCCGGTCCTCAGCTCGCTCCACTCGTACGTTAGCTCACTCGTCTTGTTGGTTACGCAATTTTCCACCTCCGCGTTAGCGACGATGGCCAGACTGGCGGCGCGTAGCACTGTTCTGGTAGCCCCCCCCGCAAGTGAAAGGAGGGGTGGATCTTCGGCCGCAGCAGACACCAAAACCTTGTGTCGTTGGCGCCATGTAACCGTTGTGGATGGATGGATGGATGGATGGAGGGGGGAGAGGGGGAGGGAGGACTCTTGTTGACTTACGCGTTCTTGGCATTCTATCGGTCGAGGAGTCTTTCAGAGCTAAGAACACGTTCAAACAAGGGAGGGATGGACTTCGTCGTGAGCTCGTAGACGAAAACAGGGGGTCCAGATCGCGTGACCTTTGCCAAAAAGTTGTGATAGACCCTATCCTGAACCTCGGTACGTGTGAGGTATGCCAAGATCAACGGTTGGCGAGTTAAGCGCATGCACTCAGAACGCCATGCCAACCGGCCCAATTCTTGCTGCCCGGTCTATGATGTATGCCGCTGATCTGGTACGTTTTTTCAAAGAGCGTGAAGAAGGAAGTGGCAGGAGGTGGGGCACGTGTAGTGCAACCCTTGATGCATAGTTGGGGTGGGGGATGAGGATGTATTATCAGGCTCTTGGGAGCAACTGGAGAATCTCAATCAATCTGTGACCTACATCCACCGGGACACCAAGCCCCACCCACCTCAATCGACGTCCACCCAGTGCCTCCTAGCCAGTTGGTGGCCGTGATGTTGAAATACCACGTCAGCTCATTCTCTGACTCGCGACCAGCGCCGGGGATGGTAAGCTTGCTCGAACCTCCTGCCGCCGAGGCTTCTTCAGCGTAGTCGAACTCCGCAGACGGTGCATCCGACTCTTGTTCCACCGTCCAGTCATACAATTCCCACTGATAAGATTCCATTACCCGTCCGCCGCCTCCAGTGCTGGCGCTCACGTCCAACACTAGGTCCTGGTGTACAAGAACAGTAGACCTCGTTAGATCGGTTTTTAGTCCACACCGATCGAGAATTAATGCTGTGATTGCGTGAGGTTCACAAAAACAAAAGTTGGCACTGTAGACATTCGGAAGACTTTGAAAATATTACCACAATGGAGTATACCCGAACGGAACGGGGGATGATCACAACTTTCCTCGTTCGCACAATTCCGCCGAACGATCATTCTTGACACCAGCGCTCCCCCGCGTAGTTCGTCAACGTAGGACATTCGTCGCAATAACACTGAATTTTCTAGTATACTTCGACTACCTTTTTTTGTTATCGTTTTCCTTAATTCGAGGGGAAGAGAGGGAAACCTCTCTGAGAGGACACGCGTCCGACAGACGCTCTCTGTCCGTAGCTACTACTTCTCTCTATCCGCAGCTACTACTATCTCTCCCCATAAGAATTCCAGTCGGGGTTTCTCGATTTCCACGGGTGTGGAGAACTCTTCCTACTATACTTAACACCCGAGACGAAGAAGTCCCCGATGGTACTCTACCGTTCACTTTACCCGTTGCATCCCTTCCGTTCCCTCGTTTTCGAAAGAAAAGGGTGGGTGGGCGGGAATACCTCAACTTATTGGCCTCCAACCCTGGCCAATCCTTAGCATCCCTCTCTCTCGGTTCACCTACTGCTGCGTAGCTCTCCAGTTCTACGCTGCCCAATGTTCTTCTCCTTGCACGTGGATTCTCCGAGGGGGTGATCACTTCAATGGGGCCTCTCCCCAAATCTGGCGGCCCAAAGTACAGGAACAAATACGCCTTTGGCAAATCCGACTGTTTCGATTCGACGGCTTCAGTAAACAGACTCTGCATCGGCTAGGCCTGCACAAAACTTGCTCATTTAGACCACCTAGACTAATGATCTAGGCCCCAACCTTTTCCAGTGCCCTCCTTGCGATATGCATACATCCAACTACGCACCTTGCAATGCGCCAACGCCGTGTACCACACTTCCGGAACGAGCTGTGGCTGAGGGGGGTTCTCCGGAGGCGATATTGTGACGGACGACTCGGCATTAAGGGATTCAGGTGAAGTCGACAAGGCAACCTTGTTCGCCAGCGTGGAAATGACGTCAGAGGGTACCACGCTGGCGTTGTAGTGCAAGGTCACCTGGATACTCGCAGCTGAAAGGCAGCGGTAAAAAATGTATTGCGAGAGGGTACGGTCAGAAGTCGTGACGACTGGGGTGTAGCTTGACATGGCGGGATATTTTCAGGAAGGAACCAAATTCAACATCTAGCTTGCAATGAGCCAACCCTCGGTTGCTCATATGCGCTACAGCACGCTATGAAACGAAATCGCGCATTCCAACCACACGGATGAGATGATGAGGTCATTGCCATTGTTGACCCGAACCATGTCAATTTAGTGGTGACCGCACCTGACGTCCAAGAGCAAACGTCCGCATCGCTCCCCCCAGGATAATCCAGGAGCAGAGGGCAGTCAAAAGAACCCCCGAGGTCGGCCACTGCCCCGTAGTCAGTGTCTTGAGCGAAGGTGACAAGCATGGACGCACCCGTATCCGAGAAACGTGCGCCGGACTTCACGGAGGACAATCGATGCAACGTGTGTGTGTCGCCACAAAAAAAAAGTCAAGAGAGTGTGCGATAATTGCTGTAGGCTTCGTCTACACATAGAAGGCGGCGGGGAGTTGTTTTCACGATACTGCAATACGGCCCCCAAGTGTCTCGAACTTCACTAGGTAGGTTTCTCGGACACAGAACACTTCAATCTGAGTCAAGGACGAATCTCTCCTCATGCTATTGTAGATTCCACTACCGAGGCACATAGACTGTTGTTGTTGCAAGGCATTCATTTCTTGGTGGTCCCTGCTGCCTGAACACCATTACTCACCAGCTCAGGGCCGGATTCCAGGGTAGTGAGAAATGTAACTGACGAACAGGACTCGAACCCGTTCTGGATGACGAAAGCGCCTTCATCTGTCATGCGTTAAATAGGCATTGCAATATTGTTCATGAATATTGCGATACGTAGAAGGAAAAATGGGTTGACTAGAGCTGACACCGTAGTCACGTGCTGTGGAAGGCAAAGAAATTTATTTGTCCAAGTATCACCGTCAAACAGCGAGGTTTGGTATGGTACGAAAGCAAACGCGTTCTTTCATGAACTCGCACACTCGCCTTCTTCGTACTCCGAAGATGACTCGCTCTCAACGACGACATTTCCGCACGCGATGGATGTGATCGAGCCGTTGCCCGACGCACTGTTTTCTTCAAATATTGGACTGTACGATGGGGGTAGGACAGCGCCGACCAGGGGGCAACGATAGATACAGCCGCGATGGATGAGCTTCGGCTGACACAAGCTTTTTACACCATGTACTACAGTACAACAGCCCCAGCACAACTAGTCCTTGAAACATGTTAGATGGAATGTATTGTTGTTCTTCGAGAGGAGAAAACCATGATCCTGAATACATTCGCATTGTCGGCACCATGCGCACATTGCCATGGAAATGCTGTACTGCATGTTTAGGCTCAAGAGACCCCCCGCAACATTACTACAGGCGGGGGTGAACGGAAGTACTGTTACCCCATCCGACCTGGTGAAAGTGACAATGCCGGTGAGATCACTCGACTCCTCCATACTGAGGAGGTACAGAACTCCACCCCCGTCATTGCCGGCGACGTTGAAGATGAACAGACAATTGTCCAGGTTGTACCTGTCGAGTCGAAACGAGGGAAGGTTCGAAACAAGGCAAAACATGCAATGCGTGGTATGCATACTTAGGTCATCTTTCATCTTCCGGCCTCACGACAGTGGAAAGCGTGAGACTGGCTGGGCTCACAAGAAGAGAGAAAGTATCCTTAGTCAAGTGACGGCTATCCTTCACGTAGATAGGACGGCCGGTGGCGTCTGCCGAGTAGAGCTGGGGTGATCTCCCTGTTTGATATCTGTATTCAATGCTAAGAAGCACGCGAAACAGCTTTGCAGCCCACGGTTGAAGCAACTCTCGCTCCATTATTTCCAGACGAACCTATCTGCTCGAGATGCCGTGGCAACGGCCAGTGCCCCACCGCCGTTGTCAGCGACGTTGCCGTGAAAGATCGAATTCTGAACGTCCATAAAACCGGCCTCCACTTGCACTATCCCTCCCCCGTACTGAGAGGCGGTGTTGTTGGTAAACTGCGTGTTTGTAACCGTGAGGTTCGCCCCCTCGACCAGCAGACCTGCGCCGAAAAACGCTGATCGCAGCAAGCAGCGCGTCGTAATACGGAAAATGGTGTTTGAGCGAGGGGAACCATTTGTTTGACACACCGACCTCAGTCAAAACTCCTCATCTCTGCGTCGTTCTCATTCTCCGTCTAACATAATAGTTAATGCTGAGCCGACTTTCGTTCCGGGAGTATAATATTGCGTTGTGGGGTGGAACACCCATGTTGAGCCACTAAACGGAGAAGGCAGTGTCTGCGTTCAACAAACAAGGGATTCTTGGCCAAACCGGTATCTACGGAGCGGGGGTGGTCGAAGAAATCAGAAATGTATCCACTGCTGTTGAGTTCACCTTTATTGTTGTAGAACATGGTATCGTCGATAGTCACCACTCCCCATTTTGCCACTACGGTGCCCCCGAACAGTTCTCCATCTTCCCCATCTCCTTCATCCCCCCCATCGATAGTGTTCTCCGAAAAGAGACAACCCGTGATATTCAGCGTTTTGGTGGGGTCCTGCAAATCACCAATCCATAAGAAGGTGGGACTCATCACGATGAGAACACCGGCACCCGCCTAAGACACATTGGGCAATGTTTGCTTGGGCACCAGGGCTTCGCTCCTCGGGTGTATACTTCGACGTGCCTAAATGTCTACATACGCAAGACAGATATCATCGCGGTAGCCCTCCGCCTGCCGGATGTACGATGTCTGACCGCTTCTCTATCCGCGACGTTATCATGGCATGACTAGTGACCGCCACGGCGATCTGCTTCGGTGCACAACATGTGGCAGAGGTCTACACAGCGATGTTCTTTTGGGGGGGGGGGAGTGTCAAGCAGATTCTTCAGAAGGCTCGTGTGCACAACTAACCTGGACATGACATTTTGAAGGAAATATTGAAGAAAACCACGAACTGGCGCCGTTCTACGGTTGGTAGATGGTACCATGCACCCTCAAGCTTACCATGGCGCTATTGTTCCAATAAACCGCAGACCCAGATCGGCGTTGGTAGCCGCTGGTCGAATTCTCGCTAGAGGAATCCGAATATTCGTCGCAAGTGGGATCTCCGTCCGGGCAATCTGAAGCTGGAAGGAAAGTGGCGGAACCCGGCGTTGGATAGGGAGGAGGAACGGCTCGACAGAACGTTTGTGGGCTCTTCTATCGTGATATTTCATTTGTACGAAAGAGCAAGCTGCCGCGGAACCTCCTCATGATCGCTTCATTCGATTGGACGCTGAATATCGTATTCGCGAAAGCCATCAATCTCGGAGGAGCACCACACCACACTACCATCGTGAAGGCGAACCTATTTGCAGGAAACGCACACGCAATTGTGCTAGCTAGCACCAGCCTGCAAGCGCTGGACGTGCCTGCTTCACAGCAATCGTCGTCGGTGCAACCAGTGGTCGCGACGCAAACAGCCGTGCCGTCGGATATCGCAGAGTACCCGGCCGGGCACGTGTACATGTCACACGTGGTTGTCGCGCTGTCCTCCTGCAAGAACCGAGTATGCCCCGCCGACTCCTGGCGTAGTCAACGATGCGTTCGGAAGGGGCGGTTCGACTTGTTTCAAACCACATCACAGCACCTTCATTCAACACCTACAGGCACAGGATATGTGATTGTCAAACATTTGACTGGCGGGAGTTGGGATGGACGAAGACGGGATGACATTTCTGTTGTTGCCTTCATCATAGAAATATTTACAAGGACGTTATTGGTGAGCACGTCACGTAACAGGTAACGCAACACAGAGTTTAGGGTGACGCGAACACCGTCTCTTTCGAACGGGGACGGACTAGTGCGAATGATATGTGTAGGAGCCTGTTTCGTCCACGCGCGGCACGTCTGATTAACGAACGCATCAGCAATATTGCACCCACACCCGACGCCCGAACCGCTGTCTAGACAAATCAAAAAGCGAAACATTATTCACGTCGAGGGACTACCGTCACACTACGACACGAGATACATCTGCGTGAAGGGAACTTGCTCACCGATTCCGATTCCGGTGCCTGTCCCGCAGGAGCAGGTGTCTGAACAAGCGTCGCCGAGCCGGCAATACTGACGGTTACTACACCCATTGCTTCGTCTCCCGCCATCGAGACGTTTCCTGACGTAAAGTTTCCTGTTGTTGAGTTTCCTGCTGAAAAATTGCCTACCAAGGTTGGCGAGGGCGTTGAAAAATTTCCTGCTAATGTGGGAGCAGGCGTAGTAAAGTTTCCGATCGCTGTCGGAGCAGGCGTTGTGAAGTTTCCGATCGCTGTCGGAGCAGGCGTAGTAAAGTTTCCGATCGCTGTCGGAGCAGGCGTTGTAAAGTTTCCGATCGCTGTCGGAGCAGGCGTGGAATAGTTGCTCGTCCCAGAGGTCATCTTGAGGCAAAACAACCACAGCAGAGACCGATGGGGATGGCGCGGTTCGGTCGGCGGTGGCAACATGCTCAACGTCTCACTGCCGGACAGTGATTGGTTCCAAGACTATGGTTGGACTTGCGTGGGAGATTGATAACCTTGTGCACGAACCCCAACCTGTGTGGGTGCAATCAGCTCTCCTTGCCACATAGTTTGCAGAGAAGGGTGTTTCATCCTGTTTCGTTTTTGAATGAGCTCATGCGGCATACACGAACGGTTGGCGGCGGACGTTCGCGAATACTTTTTCTCACGCCTCAGCGATGACACATAATTCGTGCGCCACGTATCGATCACGTCATCTCTTTTACAAGCACGGAAGGGAAAATGTAGGAAAGCTGTAGACAGGTGTAAAGTTGGGTGTGGCCATCGTAGCACCAACCATCCCAGCTACAACTCATATCACCACCCCTCAGCTCGAACTCACCATGCTTGATGGGGTGCTGGATGCCGTCTGGGACGAAGAACCGCTTTCGTCGATCTGAAGAGAGAAGAAGTTATTGCTGAAAGTGGAGTTTTCAATCTTGAGAGACCCCGTGGCAAACACGGCCCCTCCCAGCCCCCTCGGTGTGCCAATTTCGAATGTGTACGAATTTTCAAAGGTACAATTGTTGATGTGCAAGGACGAGGCCGGGTCGTCTGCTGAGAGTGCCACACCATTGATATCCTGCGTGGGAGGCCAAAAATGGGCGGCAACAGCGCACGACGGCATCCATGTATAGTAGTACGTCTTTCAACCCGGGAACGCCGGACAGGCAGTGCAAACATGCCCCCAATGCGACCCGAAGTACTTCGGTTTGAATTCCTCTAGCGTTTGAAATGGTTGTTGGCTCTAAGAGCTGGGTCCCTTGTCGCCTTTACTGCAGGTGAGTCATGCCGACCAGCACGAGTACATGACCGGATATGTACGAACACAATATCGAACTCGGCCGCTCCTGTGATTTTTTATACAAGGTAAGGGTCCCCGTTCGTTTCATCTTAACCGGTTTTTTCTTGTATGGCTCGAGCCCAACGCATCATCCACAATGCTCGAGTGGCAAGAAGTGCGCCACTTCGGTCTCAAGCCTATGCCGAAAAAGTCGAAAGAAGATGAGTCGCGGAACTCATGTTAGGACTGTCGATGGTGGATTTGGACTCTTCTGACAACAAGCACGCCATCCATATATTGTCATGGAAAGATGTCATCTGACAGTGAAGCTCCGTCAAGAGTTCTTCTACTTCCATGGTACACGGTCTTTTGCCTTGACGTTGCCGACTTCCGCAAGAGTTGAGAAAGACGCATGCGACGCCAAAGCGTTTGACCCTGAATCCTGTAGCCGTGTTTCTCTTGTTTAGCACACCGGACATACGAGACAACAATGACTGCACTCATGCTACGTCTCTCACGCCGGATCTATATTCGGGGAAAGAATTCGATGCTATCATCTGCACTGGCCCCATTCGGATGAGAGTAGATTTACCTCCAGGTGCATGCTTTGATGGAAAGGTGGAAATGTATCGAGAGGGAAGACGTTAATAATATCATTGGTGGAACGCTGTCCGAAATGACTCTATATTCAAATCACCCCGTCCCCCTCCATTTCACGTTGTTTCATAACGAGCTCAGTCGTGCCCGGCGCCATTTGTCTCTTGATCAAGGCACGCCAGCCACTCGCACCCGAAATATACAAGTGGGCATGACAGCATTGGAAGGTTGACGGCAACATGTTAGGGTTTGGATTGAGCGATGTGCATAGGTGCCATGCGTTTTCGGCTCTAGGTCGGGCTCAATCGATAAGAACGGCCCGAAGTTAGCTACAAACACGCGGTGACGTTCACCGGCCGGCGTTCGATGTAGTCAGGCATTGCAGTGTCGGGGGCACCAAGATTGGGTAGGTATGCCGAGCCCTACCGAGATCCCACCAAGCCATGGTTGGTCAAGGGAGCCGAGTGGCGACTGGCGAGCGGGTATGTCGAACAAGTCCAAATACGAGCCCGGGGAGGACAAGACAAGCACCTCATAAGCATAGACTACACCAACGAACCCTCTGCCAAAAGCAACATTTTTTTTTGTGTACCTGCCGGGCTCGAACCGCCGACTAAGGACCATTCCTACGAAACAATCTTTTGGAACTGCACTTTTTGCCACGACATATAAGTCGGGTGGGAGGAGTCACACCGGCAGTTGCGAACACGCGGACGTGAGACTGATCATGAGCATGACGTTGCCACATATTCTACTACATGAACAACAGGCATTCGGCCGGCTGACTCGGTCCACAGGCGCACCTCTTCCCCAGATGTGGATGCGTGGAAGTTGGAAAAGGTGGTGTTGAAAAATGTGACCTCGATGTCTCCTTCCAAGCGAAAATATGTGTCGCCGTCAAAACCCAGTATTTGATGCCCATTTCCATCCAGTTTGAGTGTGGATGGCCTGGAAAAAATGAGTGGTACGAGCAACGGTGGCCAGGGAATGAAGCGGCGAAGTTCGACGATTGCAAGACGTCAGTATCGCTGCTCATTCCGCCGTTCCCACTGAGGTTTTGAGAGCTTGGCGTTGCCTCTGACTACTGTACAGTAGACAACAGTACAGAAAAATGAGAGTAGGACCCCTCGGTTGACCGGTCCGCATGATGACAGAAGCAGGGAATCACGGGTTGGCAACTTTGAGCAGTCCAACACACGTGAAGGCCAAAATATACTCGAAGAGTATTTCGATTACAATTGTGCTTCGGCATATCTAAGCACGCAGGTGGCTCATCAGTACACCCACACGCGAGGACCGTCAGGTGCCCCATGTACTCCACACCTAAAGTCGTGGAGACGGCCCCTACTTCGTGGGGAGGCTTTCAGAGCCATAGCAAGGCTGCTCAGACTCTTTTTCGAAACATATTTGCAAAACAGGAACAGTTTTTACTTGTACGCCACACACACACACGTCCCTTGCCACGCGCCATGAGCAACAAGATACATAATCATTAAAGCGATAAAAAACAGCAGGTTCGGGCAGCAGGGTCAGCGGCAAAGATGTCGCTACCCTTAAGAATCAGGGGACCTTGCACCAGCCCTGTTTATACTACAGTACATGTATACTAGAATCCATTATTTCGACTTCACCAACATTTTGTTGGGAAAGGGCGATGTTTATTCTTCCTTGGGTGGTTAACAGTAGGCACAACAGGACCACGATGACCTGGTTTGTTTTTCACCTGCTCCGGGCTCTTGCATGTTCGCTACGTGCGACCAGCTGTTTGTTTCTGATGGTCTGATATTGTCTAGTGGCCACGACGCGTGTTTCCGTAAGACTAAGTACAGATTTATAAATCCTTCCACAGAACCTCAGAATTTGTCTTGGGCTGTAGTAAGACTAGGGTGTATGCGCTGACAATGAGCGCACTATTCTGTCTTTGTATCAGTGGTCTCTCTTCAAAAGAGGCGTCGTAATTTACTCAGGCTTAAAAAGGCGTGGATGCGGGGACCGATTGGTGGGTCGCAGACCAGAACATCAGAACAACAGTTCGTTTCTCGGTTTGTCCTATTTCGTTGGGTCGGTACTTTTATCTCTATCCGACATTGGCCGGGTGGGTGTGTAAGAAATAGGGCGGGCGCGTTATTCGACCCGCCCCCGCTCTGTTGTAAAGGACGACCACAAACTGACAACATCTAAAAACATGAACATGATATGCATATGACTGACCATGATATCTGCTGTGCTATTTCATCACGAAAGCTAGCCCTATCTATGTATCCTTTCGCCGAGGGAAGAAAACGGCAAACCATTGATCTATATTGTATTGTTCGCTGACGATGGTGATGACGGTGCTACAAAGATCGCAGTACGTACGCAGTGCTGCTGTGGTGCTGTAGCGGGCCGCTTGGTATTGCTCTCATTCGCACGGCCCGTACTTAGTTCTTTAATAGTGTGCCGTCATGGAAAACGGTCGACCCCACTTTGAATAAGAAATAGAAAAATAGTTTGTTTGTTGTACCTCCTCTCCCCCTCTGTCCTCTCTCTGTGCCGCGGGGTCGCCCGGGTCGTTCTTTTAGAGACGTTGAGGCTTGGTGCATTTTCAGTCGGTAGGGGACGCTCTTTTCCCTAAAATTTCTTGTAAGCTTCTCCAAAAAATAGCACAGCAGCAGTAAACCGCAGACCTGATCCCCGCTCAACAGGGAGTCTTGGCGGTTCCATTTGCCGTTGGAAAAATTGATTGGTCAAAACGAGATTGAGTGAGGTCTTCTTTCCCACAACGCAACAGCAGCGGAGAGCGAAGTTGAGGCGATTGGTGTTGTTGACGCAATCAATGGTCATGTGGAACTCAGAACGATATGGGATAACGTATTTCGCTGGGCAGCAATAGTAGGGCGGGGGGTAAGGGAAGCAAACAGACGCCGCCTCCAGCAAGGAAATCAGGGAGAGACTGAGCTGTTGACAAACAGTCCATGCGAGAGAACGCCTGCTGGCTCTGATGAAACTGCTGTGCTCCTGCCACTTTCCACCTGCTTTCCACACCGCGCTGCCCGATGGTTCTATCTAACATTGTATTATCCTGTATATTCTTCATTTATTGCCGGCGGCAGTGCTGTTAGGCCCCGATCGTTTGGCGGTATACTGATGGATCGGGCTAGCCGGCTGACCAATGAAAAGACGCCAGCCTCAGTGCTGTTGAAAACACAAAACAATTTGTGTATGTGCCGACGTTCGTTGATGTATGTAGCATTTGACACCAGGCTAGCGGGGAGCGGTGCACAGTCTTCGAAGATCCCCGCAAAATATGCCGGGTACGCATGTATGAAGTTCGGAGGAAGCATCATAAACAGCATCGCAGATAGGTATCGAGCCGACCCCACGGCTTCTTATTCCTCCTTATCTGAAATTTGAGTAGTATAGCAATATGTGGTATGCATACAACATCTGTTTTTCCTGGCTTATTGCTGATCTCGCATCACCCCTAGCCGCGGTGCTCTTTATTACCCCACTCCGGAGGGAAGCCTGTAGTCTAGACTACATACAGCCTACATACGACGGTACAATGTGGTGGCCGACGACAACCTACCCCGAAACCTGGATGGATGCACTCTGTGCCATTTCCAGTTCGTACTGCGTGGTGTTCACGAAGATTTCCACGTCGCTCCCATCCAATGAAGACGCATAGAAGAAAGCTGTCCGTAGGTTGCAGGTTGTGATGTCGGATGCAGTTGGTCCGCAGTATTCTTCGGCAACCGCCAACATGGTCGCATTTTGTGAACCGAGATCGATGTCATCGGCCCATGAACCGACCTGATGGGAACCCATAGTACAACACAGGGAAAAGAGGGGTCAATCAACCAGATCGAAGGCAGGACGGGTGCCCTTGAAACAAACGCTTGTAAAATAGCGGAGCGCACATGTTTTGGGCGTCTTACCTCGATCAGTTGCTGAGCATTGCTGAGGCGCGCCAGCAACGCCAACAAGATGCTCGCGATGAAACAACTAAGGTTGGAGGTATGCATAGAAAGTTGCATGATCAACTTAGGGGATCACCACCAGGATACCCATGCAGTTTTCCCTAAAGCCACCAAGCTCTCCCTTTCCGGACACGTACTGCCCGTGCTCATGTGTGTAGATCATGTTGCATAGTTGTACAGCAGTATCATAATCATGTATCATGTTTCATGTTCGTAACGGCAAGCGGCAGGAGTTGCGCCGCGAAACACGCGGTGCAATCGCTATTATGTAGTCTATATATAATCGCCGGGTCGCCGCTTGGGAACAATTGGACTCTTCCTATTTATTTTTCCTTAACTCTTCGCCTTGACACAACTGGACACGCAAGTCACGCGAGTGGGCAGTGGGTAACCTCGACTGCAACCCCCACGGTGCGGTGATAAAACGAAGAGAGCAGGGAGGAAGGAGCCGTTGTTGCGATGCCCAGTCCGACCGACACCATGGATGGAGAGGACGAGATCGACGACGAAGAGGACCGCCCACGTTTCTGCTCTTTGGACCCACCACACGAGGTTACTTGCAAAGCTCGAGGGATCAACACATTTGTGGAGTTTTCCGAGGCGTGCCGTCGCGGGCAGGTGCGTCAATGTCAGACGACAAGCTGTCGGTTGTCGCTTGGTAGACCCAAAAAAACATTGTGTGTGGCGTTCGCGTGCGGGAAGTTTCGAACACCTTTCCAAATTTTGTGATGCAATACTCGCTGTTCCCCTACTACTATACCAAGTACGTGGTCTGCTGCTGTACACCAGCTGCTATCACTGGTATAGATCATCAGTGTATGTAGGCTGAAACACAATCGAACGAAGCCCAGTACCCAGCCGGTTTCCCTCCACTCTCTGCAAAGAATTCGACGCATCCCCTTCGACAGTGGTTATATCTCGAACGGGTAGTCTTTCTGTGTTTGTATGCATTCTTCCTAAACTGACTGCTTGGTAGAGCGCACCCTTCACACTGCCGTGATGTAACCTTTGCATCTTTCTCTTACAACGACCGAATGTACACCATAGGTCTGACAGCGTATGGCACGAGGGGGCTTTTGCCAGTCCACAGAAACATAGGTGAAGCAGACTACAAGTACTTCACGGTACTGCTGTCAGTCTACAACTTAAAGCCGGCAGTCGAAGTGTATCCGGCAAAGGTGGTGATAATGGACCAAGGAGGTACAACACTGTAGACTTGTATGCGAAAGGATATTGCGAGTAGTGAAGGACAAAAAGTCGAGGGCCACCCCATGTGGCCTTGCAACCGCATCTTCCCCACGGTCTGCAAAATTTTTCTACACTGTAGACTAGATGTAGATGGGTGTACAATACGCCAGTAGAGTACATCCACTGCCACAAGTACTACAGTAGAATCCGGGGCTGATGAGCTTTGCCTTGATACTATGTAACATCTGTAAACAGCACCACCGAGGGGGCTATACTTCCCGATGCACCGTCTGCAATGCAGATGCAGGCGGTGGCCAGCAAGAATTGTCAGTTCTAGGCATACTCTGTGTGTGGAACGCCTTCTCCTCGGTGTTAAGGCAAAACAATTGACCATGCACACGTATATCAGCTACGTACGGCAGCTTTCTACGTAGAACATTACCTAATCACCTATAAGACACACAGCTTCTCTAGTCATCCTACGCTGAAGCACACCATCACCAAATTTCTGTGAAGGTGGCTGGCTGGACTTAATGTCTGCCCAACGTATGAGGAACTGTCACGCACCGCCTGGTCACATGACGGTTCTGTGCTGCTCTTCCTCGAATACATCGCCTAACAACTGCAATCCCCGTTGCCCCTCTACAGTAGTTGCATCTACACTGCGGAAGCAAAACATCATGTCGGCTCTTCTCGCATGCGACGTGTCGAAGCCCCTTTTGTTACCCTCTCTCCGGTTAGCTCCTCTGACGATAGTGCTAAGGCCAGGGCAACGGTGTCACATACCACGAAGCTGTACCCTGGGACCCAAACTCTTTGGCGAAAAGGAACAAGCTTGCCGCATACTTGACGGAGTATGTGGTCGGGCTTTGGCTAGACGGGGTCGTCGCATGTTTACACAAAAAACGCCCGGCGATTGACCATCATCACTTTGATACTGTAGTTGAGGTCATACCAACGCTGATGAGGCTACCTCGTGTCCAAAACAATTTGTCGAGACTGAAACAGTTGAACGATGGCCGATGCTGGAAAAATGTGTTTTGGTTGGTTTGCAGCTCAAGGAGATCAAGGCCATGGTCGAAAGCGGAGAAATGGATCTAACGGGTGTCGACGGGCAAGGGAAAACGCCAGTTCATGTTGCCGCTGGCCATCGACACTGTCACGAGGTGAAGCCGCCGCATTGCCATTGCTGCAAGTACATACCCTTTTGGGATGTTGTGCAATACAATATAGGCATACCCACTGAACGGCGGTAGACGAGTTTCCTAGGGACTCACACCCTCTCGCGTGGATTGCAGTTCCTACGGCGCCATGCGGATGTCATACGCCGCGAAGAATTATCAAGCTCTCGTTTGCTCTGGGGCAAGCAGACACAAAACTAAACATACGTTCAAGAAAACGCGTGTGGTTCTCCCATAGTAGGTGTGACTCAGATGCCTCGATCCGCCATACTCCTGTTGTTTGCTGTGTATTCCTGAAGGTTCTTGTCTACCTTCTCGGCAAGGGAGCAAGCTTCAACCGACGAGACGATCTTGGAGCGTGAGTTGGATCTGAATTTTTGCAGGATGTAAATCTTGGAGCGCGAGTGTACGAACGTCCTTTTGGATATGAGATTTGCAGGATGTAGGAACACGGCCGGGATGGCAAGAACATGGGACAAGGCAAATGCAGGTTGCGGTGCTTGCACTTGAACTGCGATTTCGAACTGTATGCCCATGTGATCCATGTGATGGTATATGGATGCTCTGTCGTTATTTCCTTGGTAACCACTTGCTTCACCTGCAACAAACTCCCTGCCTCTACAGTGTGCCTCTGCATGACGCGGCATCGCACCGGAATATAGTCGGTATCCGGCAGCTCCTGCAATGCGGCGCCGAAGTAGACGTAAGAGATAGGAGAGGCTACACCCCGCTCTTCGCTGCTTGCAAGGCCACAGCATTCAGGTAACAGTTCATACCGTTCGTTCAGCTACTATGGCAGACCGATGTTGGACGAACATGTGCCTTTTGCTGCCCGCAAGATGTGATAAGGCTAGGTATTATTTGGAAAAGGGCGGCTATGGTATGATACCGGAACGTCTATGTTTTCCTTCGATCGGTACGTCGTCGTCTGCGTCGGCTCGGACCTGATGTTCGGTTCGGCCAAACGAGATGCCACCCCCCCCGCGCCCATCTCTAGCGAAGAGGAAATTACGGAGGACGGCGAGAGCCCGCGGTCCCAAACAAGGTCAACTTCGTTTGGACTTCGAAGTCATCCAACACCGGTATTGCACACATTCCGCATGCGCTTCGAACGAACATCAGCGCGGAACAGGTACACTGATTAAACGCGATGTCACACGGTGAAGGTGCAAGCAACAGCCGGGATCGGATGCACTATGCTCGCAGCCGATATTGCTAACAGCAAGGTGACTTGCTGGACGCGCTGTTCGGCGGTGTTTTCTGCTGGCAATGCCTTCCCCATCCCACCCACAACCGCACACAGGGCAATCATTGAGCTTTTGAGGGGAGGGGCGAATCCCGCTCTTGTGGAAGGCGAGAAAGGTCAAACCCCTCTTCATGTTCTTCTGTCCTCCTCACAGGTTTGCTGTCACTCCAACTTGGAAGTCGAATCGCTACAGGTTGATTGAACAATACGACTGGCTACATGTGAGGCTGCCCCATCCCTGACCAAGTCTCCCAAGCTTAGTCACAGGAGCTTGAACGGTTCTGTGAAACCTCCAATTACATGTCCAACAGTCCACCTCGTTCCTCGACGCGCTATCTACTCATGTCAATGACCGGCGACTCACACCCACAGCCCGTTTTATCCCTCCCATTACGCCAGAAGGCCAAGGCCAGCTCGAAGAAAGCAAAATGCGTCACCGGTCCAGCGGGAATGTCGCTTGCGGAACCCGCGCATGAGATGATTGAAAGGGGGGCGCCGCTGACAAAAACCGACCGGTCCGGGCTCACGGTCATGGATGCGGCAGCAGCGTGTGATGCAGAGCTGCTGCGCTACATGCTGTTAGAGTGTAGACTCCACCCAACCGACGCTCTTTCGTACGCGATAAAGCACGGCGACTCGTCGGCTGCCAAGGTGGGCCAGGAGGGTTTTGACAAGATAAAAGAAAAATGTTCATAAAATGGTGGGTTGTGTATGGTGACTTATCGTAAGAACTTTCGTGTCCCCGCACTTTCGCAATGACGCACGAAATTCCAAGCACCAGAGTGAATGAATCCCTTGTGGCCCGTAGACATGTATGAAACATCCGTGCGTTCCGTCACAGTTGAAAGCGTTTGTCGCCTCCTCCTCCTCCTGTTCATGTTCCTGTTCCTGTTCTCAATACGGCCGGAACAATACTCGGATAAACTCTCATCGCCACCTTGAGCACCCGTCTTTGTTTCCGGGCAAACAAGTCGAGTCGATGTTGGTGCTGTGCTATGTACAATGTTCGAAGGGCATCTCGACACCGCAACAACGTGACGTTGACCTCCGTGTCTCGATCCTATGATTCTTAGCCTTTTGTTGCGATCAATTTCTCTACAGTAGTCGATCGGCTTAGAGATCCCCTGCGTGCGCATTGGTGAGGAGCAAAGAGTCGTTGTTTCATTCAACGCACAGGGCTGGTAAATGGGCCCTACTAACACCAATTCTCCTGACGTGCCGACAGCGTCTGTTTGGCAATGATACTTCGACGCTTTGAGGTTCATCAATTGGTGTGTTGCCGTACCCTACGGATTTCTGTAGAATGTTCCACGTCGTTGCGGATACCAAGTCCAAGGGCTCTTCATCCCTCCAGGCTGTTACGCGCAGCAAGTCACAATTTACAACCAACCCTTCCTCGTGGATTCCGGAAAACATGTCCTCACTCCAGGAACTACTTGATGGCGGGGGAGTGGACCCCTGTACCATAATCGACCACAGCGGCAACTCCTTGCTGCATGTTGCCGCAGCACACGGTCACATAGCGTGCGTCGAGGTGCTGCTAACGGGAGCGTGGCTGCAACGAGAAGACTCTGTGCCCTTGAATGTAGATGCCAGAAACACCGCAGGACGTACAGCTCTGTTTAACGCGGCCATGAACGCGTTTGTCGACGTCACCGCCTTCCTCTTGGACGTTGGTGCATGTGAGTTGGTGAAACGCCTTTTGTGCCTCGTTGGTCCCCCTTGTCACGCAAGTACCGAGACACCTCCTGAGTTTGCTGCGAATGAGTGTTTGGTTTGCTCCAGCCTCGAGCAACACTTTTCTTCAACTACAACTACGCGGGTTCGGTCGAGCGTTCTTGTATCGTGTTCCATGCGTAAGAGTTCATAGCTCCGCCACCGCCCGAAGTAACCCTTGGTCAGCTATGCACAAAAAGAAATTACCAGCAGTGTGCCGTCTTCCAAACAAAGCGCCCAACTTAGTCCGATTTTCGATCTTGGCACAACCACCGTACGGCCAACAACCTTGTCATTGCATACGCATATCGACAACTATCGCCTTATACCCACTTACATCGTATGACAGCTCCTGCAATTCAAGATGGGTCAGGCTTGGGGGTAGGTTATGCGTTTGAGGACGCCGTTTCGGACGACCAAAAGAAGGCGATTTGCGAGCTCCTGCAACAGTGGGGCTGCTGGGGTGGAGAGGAGCGTGAGCGCGCTGAGAGTTCAATGTCCGCCAAAGCACCCGGCGGTGAGGTTGTGCTCTTGTCTGGCGAAGTACCGTTTGTGCACAACTTCAGGACGAAACACCTGTGGGATGATAGCAATACCCCCCCACCCCCGGATGGGACTACGTCCAGGAAAGCAGTGCATCGGACAGGGACAGGGCGACACGAGAGCTTGCTGAATCCCTGGCGGGGTGCGACCGTAGAAGCTGACACCAGTTTCCAACGTATATCCAGGGTTCTTGAAGAATCCGCCAACCCGATGAATGAAGAGGCAGTAGAATTGCGTGCAGTTGGCAGGACCGGAGGGGTTGAACGCCATCAGCCACAAGAGGGAGGGGCGAAGGACGTCGACGACTGCTTCGCGCGAGAGCGTCGAGGAAGTAGCTTAACTTTCGAGGATGAGAAACAGGAGTTGGCGGAACGAGATTCAAGGCTCGCCTCGGCAACTGGGATGTCCACCAAACCAGCGGTTCAGAAGTCCAATTCGAGCGGGAAGGGCAAGGCGCGAAGGCGCGGTAGCTCGACTCGTCGCCGAAGAGGTCACAGCGATGGTTCCAGCGGTGCACAAGACCAATCGGAAGGACGATCCAGGGTCGAGTCGACAGCAACAGAAAATTCGGACGAGTTCGCTACCAACGGTTCGATAATCACCAGGCCACGAGAAAACGCCTCCGTCTCTGAGCCACATCCAAATCAACATCGCAAGCTAAGACCCCGTGCGATGGACCAGCAAGACAACTCGCCAAAGATAGAAGCGGCGGCAGCTTCAAAATCGGGCAGTGGAGCGTCCGCTCCTTTGATCGCGACCCCATCAGTGCCACAACAGAGGATGCCGAGCAGGGTACTGAAGACTTTTTGGTGATTCGATTCGGTGTTTTTTTGGGGAAGCCTGTGCGAGTCCACAGGTTAGAAAGTGTGTGCGTGCGCATTGCTGGACGGCATGTATCGTAACGTTTTCGAGTGATCGCATCCCGCTAGAGCGACAAGCCATACCAAGAGGTTTCCAATGCCACAAGGAGTGGTCTTAGAAGTATCTCGGCACGAGCTCTGGCCTTCGTCGAAGTTCGCACCCTCTTGGACGTGGAGCAGCCGAGCAACGAGGTAGGGGGTACCACCACTCGCACTCACGGTATAGTGCGACCCTATCCCTGCAAGTCATGAGATAGTAACGAACGTGGGGATAGGTGCATCTCCAGGGAGGTTAAAGAAGTTCAATATTCTCGTGGATATTTGTATCGCTTTCGAGTTTTTGATGTGGAGGCTAATTCTAGCCCTAACCCTGACGCCAGGGTCTGCGGGTACCTTCGGTGATTCCGCCTGGATGTCGTGGGATTGTTGGGATGTATTTCGAAAGATCGTCTGTACAGTACTCCGAAACAGCAGCTGGTATGAAGGTTGGTCAACCAATTTCACCAAGTGCATTGTTGCCGAATGCGCTGTGAATAAGAAAATTTGGATCGGCCGGGTTGCCTAATCCAGCGCCCGCTCTCCACAGTTCACAGCAGGGCACCACAGAAATGCCTAGCGCGTTGGTTGTGCGCCTGCCTTCCATCCGGGCGCTTCGACTACTCATCGTGTTGTCCACAGCACAGATGTCACCATACGAACTCGCGGTTTCAGCATCTTCGGTCTTTCGCATCTGGACATGATGATGGTTTGCCTATCATTCGCGGTCGGGTTGACACCGGCACGGTACTCTATGTGGAAGGTGGCGAGAAAATATTCAAAAACACGAAAAGTTTTGATGCAGGTTGAGCTCGGCCTAGACCATTACCTGATGGGCTCTGCTAGAGAGTCTACGGCTCGAAAGCGGGGCGTTATGAACGGTCAAATCATCGAGGTAATCAAAACCAGCAATATAATATTTTCCGTATTCCGCAAAAAGTTGAACGGTACAACAAGATACAAGAAGAGTAAAAGCCACACGAACATAGGACATGCGGCAGAGACATCAGGTGTCAGAGACCTTGGACTCGTAATCGACTACTGTACACTTTACTGCAGAAAAACAGTTACAGTAAGATATCCTACGTATGTACTGTACAACACATCACTGGTGGCCAAAGGGGCAGGTTGGGCACGAACTACAACCTGGGGGGGGGAGGTAGGGAGGCCGAGTGCAACCTTGAACCCATTTTTTCTTCAGGCTTGCAGCCCGCCGTGTTCATTGCATTAACGCCACTATCCAAGATGCGGGATACCTTGCACGCTTTGAGCTGCAACCTCCCTACAACTTCTCCCCCCAGGTTTTAGTTGGTGCCCCAACCTACGCACAACCTGCCTTTGGCCATCCGTGATACATACCCCCTCACGGGATCCCAATTCATGGCAGATAGAAGTGTTTTGTGTTTTCAACCGCACTACTGTAAGACTGACGTATTTTCATTGGTCAGCCGGTTAGCGCGGTCGATGCTAATAATAAAGACACCTATATATATATATGCCTACTAGGTACATACCTGTCGATCGATGCAAGCACCACTGTTGCCGTTTTTGAATCGCCGCTGCTGTACCTATATATGAACGTATGAACACTTTCCTCGGCGGTGACTACAGTAGACCACCCATTGACTTACGCATGTATTTAGGCTGGTTCGTGATCATGCGTAGTCTAAACTGTCGTCGGGGACCTTCCCCGCCTGCAGCGGCCTACACTGCATGTTCCGACGTCTAGACTATGAGCGGACGTTCAATAGGTTTTGGGTATTTAATTTTCAGTTTTTGGGACGCAATATTTACTCTATGTAGTGCGTCAGCGATCTCAACCAATGTCAAGATAAATATCAAGAGCAACTACAGACAGTGTAGGGGTACGACCAGAATTGGTCCTCCCCCGCCATGTGGTATATGGTGGGTCTTTTCGGGTCTCACAACTTGACTGACTACACAGACAGACAGGCTACGTGTAAAATTTTCAACAAAGTCCAGGATAAACTCGCGATGGGTTCATGGCTCATGGCGTGTATATGACCTACCTGTGATCCTACTTGATCTTGTGTGTGCGACAGGCTCGATGACACAGCAGGAAAGACAGCAGTAGTTTGCCGGTGTTGGAAACGCGACTCGATCATGACGGGCGTCCCCGTCCCAATCTGGCTTCATCCGGCCTAATATTTGAATATTTGCACTTTGTCGAACACCCGCCCCCGGTGGAGTACATTCCGACGTACCCCCCGGGCGTCGACGGCTCTGATATATAATATGTACCATATGTTGTTGTGCTGACCAGATGTCATGGACAGCTCGTTCCACCTCTGAGCCCTCACTGCCTCGCTCCCCTTTGCCCCCCACCCTCCCTTCTTGGTGTGGCAGAGGGATGGCACTCAAGCTGCAGCTCTTGCTGCTGGTGGGGATCTGTTGCAATGCCGACGGATTTCAAACATCCTGTCTTGCGGCGGGTTCACGAGGTTCCACCTTCAGCCCTACCCAAGGTCGCGAAAGGAGCCGGTGCTTGACTCCGCCGCCAACCATACCAAGTGCAAGTGCGAAGCCCCGGTCAAGATCGGTGGCTCGAGTCAACGCCAGAATGAGTCACAACACGCTGCGCACTGGCGGGTACCTGCGCAGCTTTCGTGGCCTTATCGCACATTTCCGGCAGATTCACCGAAGCAGAAGCGTACCAGCAGCGGCAGCAGCAGCAGCAGGAAGACGGCGGGCTGGATCTCTTCCGCCGCTACCTTCGGTGAGAGAGAGAGAGAGAGGCAGAGAGAGAGAGAGAGAGAGGCAGAAACAGAGACAGAGACAGAGGGAGGTGCACACAGAGAGCTCGTGCAGGATAACTGGGCATGCAGCCTTTCAAACGTGACACAGCATTACTGCTGTACCCGTACATGTGTTGTCAAAGTTGCCGCAATAGAGCGAGTGTGTGTCGTCTGCTGTAACTGGAATACTCCACGGCTGTTGTCTCGCCGCATTGTTCTCGTTCAACAAGTCGCGAAAAATGTTCGTGTCATTTTTGTCAGTCCGAATTGCACGCGTGTGTGCATTGCAAGCTACGGCATATCCGGGCAGCGTGTCCTTGTCGATCATGGTCAAGTGAGCTGTTTGCCAGTGCGGCCAGCTGTGCATCGTGTATGTATGAATGCCCAGAAAACGCCTACTCACGTACACGTAATTAATGTAGAATATCTTCAGAAGGTAATGTAGCAACTACTGCTGTAGCAGCGCGAAGAAACTGCGGTGGAAGGTGTCGAATACTGCTGTGTCTGCGCGTCTGCGTGGCTAACGTTGTCCTTTCTCCGCAGCCAAACCCAAAGCCAAAGTAAAATAAAATCACACCATGTAGAATGCTGATTTAAGACGATGGTGTGTTTGCACACGCCTTTCCTTCATCATAAATTTTGATGTGCAAAGCCCTTCTCACACCTCCAGAGGGCGGGCAAAGAAGTTGAAAAAAAAGACACAGCTACTGTACATGTCTTGCGGGCCAGCAGTCAAGAATCATGCCGTTTATATCTACAAGGCTCAAACATTCACGAAAAATGGGAAGAAAATTGAGAAAATTGGGTTAGGAAACACAACTACGCCGAGCATCCTACAAGTAAATTCTACTATTATAACCTATTCTGGACGGCGGTGGCGAAAGGAGACCATGAGCCCCGACCTCAACCAAAAGTTGTAAGTTATTTCTCCGGGGGGCCTAGTCTACTGTTGTACCTTGTAGTAGGCGAAATCTTCAGCACCACTATTTTTTGTGGAGGAGTGCAGCGATAGTATTCGCTGAGGCTTGGTCGTTCCCGCCTCAGGCAGGGTTTGAGACAACGGAAATTGGTTTGCTTGTTGTGATGAGTGCGGAAGAGGTCAGAAAGGGATCCATAGATGGAAACAAAAACAAGAGATGGAGATTAAGACAGACACGGCGGTTTTTCACGCTCCAACGGTCGCCACGCGAGGCCCGGCAGGGCATAGCGGGGGCAAGCTACGGTCTTGCAGAACACCGCTGTACCTAATTGAAATCTGGATGAGGGTAATTATTCATAGCAGCCTTGTTCCTGGCCTCCCCCGCTGTTTTTCTCTGCATTCACTAACGAGCCTGGGGTATATTCAAGTACTACTCCTGTCAATTCTTATCACGGTGTTGAATAGTAGGCCATGAGCGAGATACACCACCGTGCATGTAGCTTGTTCTTCGGCGTTTTGAAGCGTCGCGAAAGCAAGGGAGCTGTTCGGGCTCTAGTTTCTCTAGCTGACGGCTCTGTCCATGGTCGGTGGAGCTGACCAAGGGGCAAGTGTGTCACCACAGCAGGGCTTGAACACCTGCAGGCGATGGTCCACCTCCCATGGCCTGTCGAACAAGAGCATCTGAAATACGGCAGGGTATTAGGCAGGTAAGGAAAATAAACGGCTGACAATATTCCCTGCAAGTGCGTACGCTTTGTTGAACCCAACGCGGGTTGAGAAGATTTGACGATTCATTCCGACCGTCTGCCCCTGGTTGTTTTCTTTGGTTACAGGCTCGGCATAGCGGAACAGCAGCGAGAGCACAAGCAAGAACAGAACTGGACCAGCTCCCGAAGCACCAGGGTGCTATGCTGGCCCTCCCGGTACTTGGTCGCTTGCTTGGAAACTCGGCGAACCTCTTCCAGGTTGGGGTTCTCCTCGGAACAATCCCAACACTCCTTGCCGGCGTGGTCTGCTTCTACTGGGCATATCAGGTGCGGTCATCGGTCATCTCTGCTGTCTGGGCGGCCCGTACGTAGCACCTAGCCCAGAGAGCATGTGGTAGTGCTGCGATATTTTGAGATCTATGGTTGCCTAGAAGTACCATCGTGGGCGGCAACCTGACTCTCTCTCGGATGTACGTGCAAGACCGGTGCGTTTGGTGCACGTTATCGCGCGGAACGCGTCTAGCCACGAGCAGCTGCTATTTGTATGACATGGCGGCATCTCACCAATGTTATTTTGTTTTTTTCGCCAACCGAGTACGTGAAGAGGCCGTCACTTACCACTGTAGGGCATGGCTACAGCCGCTCTAGAGAACGATCTACTGTAGGCTATGTACCCGATCAAGGCCCGGCGGGTCGGTCGTGTCGACGTGTTTCCTCGAAACCGATGTTCCCTTCAAAGGTCCTTGTTGCTAAAGCTTAGACAATATGCACACCCTAACGATAATTCCCCCCTCTAGTCCACTTTTTTTTAGTTGAGGCTCCGTGGCATGATACGGTACAAGCGTTTAAAACCCCGTCCGTTCGTAGTACCGGGCGGTAGCGAAGAGTTTCGTGTGCCGAGACATGGTGTGATTTGGTTTGCATGCATGTATGCATATGAATAGAAGCCAGCCTACAGCATTAGCGTTCTGTGGTTACAGTAGGTCGTTTCGTGTGCTAACACACCGACCCAGCTGGTCTACCGGGTTTTGCACCTGTACCCATAGCTTTTCCTTTCTTTGCATTATCTTGGCTCAGAGAAGGTCATGCCTGATGTTGTCACCCCGACTAGCCTGACGTCGACCTCGCCCCTAAAATGCTGTTGGCGTTATGGTCCTGTCCGGCTAAACTTTCACCCGCTCCCATGTGGTCATCGTTATCGTTATCGTCGGCCAGGTTATCGTCACGGGTTCCCCAGACTATCAGAGCCGAAAGCTGGCAGAGAACATCAAGACATCCCGCCTGCCGCCAGCGAAGGTGGGACCTGGAAACCCTGGGTTTGTCGATCGACCCAAGCTCCTGGACGCGGACGCGCTGAGACGAGAAGTGCAGTCTCGCTACAACCCGACGCTGCTCGTACACGGCGAGAGGGGCTCGGGAAAGACGGTAGCAGTTCGCCTGGCGCTCCACTCGAGCGAGTCTGTGGTTCACGTCAAGCTGTGGGGGAAGGACGTGTCCCGCCCGCTTTTCGCTCTGGCCCAGGCAATCATCGACACCAGCTCCGTGCAGGTGACGGCCCCGGGGTCAGCGCCGCTTGTTGTGGAGAGTGCGCTGAGAAATATCAAGGGGCGCGGCTGGAAACCGGGGGGGGCGTCCGTGCCCATTGTCGTGGTGGAGCTGGATAAGAGGTGTTCGGATACTGACCTGCTGGGTGTGCTGCTGGCATGCAAGCGCTGGGGTGACGACGAGAACCTGGCCAAGTTTGTGGTCGAAGCGCCTTCCGCGCGAATTGCTCGAGGGCTGCCGATATCGCTGTCGGATCTACGGGTTGAAGGCGTCAAGGTGGGTCTTTTTTCGTTGATTTTCGGCGTTTTTTTGTCGAGATTCCCGGCGCTGTGACGGTGTTGAAGCGCTCTTCGAGTTCGTCACAAACGGTTTTCCTACACACGGTCGCTGCTGGGTATGATTTCTCCGAAGTTTGTTCGTGTGTCTGCAAACCCGTGGAGGCTTTCGGCAATGTCGTGGTCCACTCACACACGATAGGAATATATATGGTACAAGGTTCCCCTGCGGGAGTTAGGTGATTTGCCTCCCGGGGGCGACGCAAGAGGACATGGCCAATCAATGTAATCGCGGTCGCATGGTTGGTCATCATGACGTTCGGTAGTGCCGGTTTGCGTGCAACCTGTATACCTACTAATTTGCCAGGAATTTGCATCATGTACTGGGTATTCTGTATTCTCCCGCCGTAACTTTCCCTTGTGCGCGAGTGTGTTATTTTTTCTGTAGGCTAGCGCTGTCTTTGCTGCGGGTCCTACTGCTGGAAGCCGCTGCGTTTGATCACTTACTCTTCTTGTGTGATCATGTTTCCCATGTTCTGTGAAACTTTACTTTTTCACGCAAAACACCAACAACGAATCAAAGAGACGTCCAACGTGCCCAAGAACAGTCACAGACAGACAGACGTCTTTAGACTGCTACAGTACCACAACTTTTGTATGTATTTGATTTTTTCGACTTTTCGGAATTGAAATTTAAATGACCGCGCTGCCAGAGTGTGTTGTGCGAGAGGACCTCTGTATCGCGTGGTGTGTTTCCATGAGCAACACCAAGAGTCTTGGTCCCCGCGGCGGGTACGCATGCCCCAGTTGCTGTGTGGCAGGGGTGTACACAACAAGGTGTGTACACAACAATCGCAGCAGCTGTGTGGGCGCGTGGGCGCGTGGGCGCGGGGCGCGTGGCGCGGGGCGGAAAGAACGTTCTGGCTTCAGTTTTCATGCCGTTCGAGGAGGCCTCTATGGTTCGGATTCCCAACCCCTGAAAAAAGAGCCAGTCCCAGCGGCTTTAGGCGGCCCTAACGCGCACCACCGGTGTCTCGCGAGCCCCACACGTAACGGGGAATGTGCCGACGGGTCCTTTGCGTGCCATGCAGAAGAAAGTGCCAGAAAAAACGCCGTCCCAGCAGAGAAAAAACGACACGAGCACCAAAAAAGTTGAAATTCTACATATGTATATTTGTTTTTTTGACCATTTTTAATCAGCGCTCACACACAGCATTTGTGCCTTGTAGGAGCTCCAATCCGTGGTCACCCAGAAGAACGGTTCCTCTCCCCCCCCCCCCACCCCTCTTGAGGGCTTGCCTTCGATTTTTAACGCGAGAAGACGGCCGCACTGACTGTCTTCCCTCGAAACGTACACACGAACTATAATAGCGCTTTCCACGACCAGGAATAAATGGAAGAGAAAGAAAAATGAATATACTCGCGTATGCGGTAGTCAAACCCCTGACCGTGGGTGCAGAAGCTTGCGAGGATACCAACCAGACTAGCCCGGGACGAATGGAATAGCCTTGGTGGACCGAGTGGCCAAACAGACGCGTCTCCCTGAGCTAGCTCGCTTCGGGAGGGTCGTTGTATGCACCCGATAGGCCGTGCCGTACCCAAAGAAGTATTGACAAACTCATCAATTGCTACGACTGACTCCAACACCACCCCTCTCCCGTTAACGTGCATCCCCCCGACTTGGCTGTAGATGCGTCCGCTGGCACCGAGCGAGGCGCAGCAAGTGGCGGTCGGATGCGTCCCAATCGCGGCGAGCCGAAATTGGAAGGGAGGGCGACAGGAAGACCTTGCCAAGTACATCGTCTCGAAGGTCGGCTTGGGCATGCTTGACCTCGTGCGTGTTGGGTTCGCCGCCCGAAATGCTCGAGACCCGTTGGCCCTGCACGCGTCGGTGAATCGTTTCGCGACGAGAGAGAGCCGGGCGGCCCGTGGCGGGGTGAAGGCGTTCTTGGTCTCCCTTCGCACGGAGCTGGAAAGGAAGGGGGGGGGGTCTGTTCACGGTCCGGGGGAAGAGGATATCGAGAGGCGGCTGTGGCGGGCTATCGAAGGCGCAGCGGCGCGGGCGGATGGCCGGGGCGGCAAGAAACCGGGACTGGACGAGGTGCTCGAAACTATCGGGGTCTCGGAGCGCGCGTTCGAGTCGGCGGTTAGGGGGGTAGGGCCGGCGTCTCCTCTCTCGGTAGATCCGTTCTCGTACAAGGTGTCGATCCGATCGTTGTTCTTCAGGAACGCGTTGGAGGCGACAGTGGTGGCGAAGGCGAAAGAGAAGGAGGAGCTGCGAAGCGGAGATGAGCCCGTGGAAAACGAGAGGGTGGCCGCTGCTGAACCAAGTCTGTGACCAGCCTCAGAATCAGCCATAGCCGGTGTGGACGAGGCGGTCGCCGTTTGTACGAGTATGACAACAACGTTGGGTCACGAAGTGACTCCTTGTATAGTGTCTATTTTATTTTTTACCAAGGTGGCGTCACCCCAGGCTTTGCATAGAGGGGTGCAAGGAAGTTGTGGTGATGGCTGCTATATGTAGTCCAGGTGTGTCTCGATAAGCCCGCCATACGGCTTACAGTGTCCCGGTCGCGTGATGTTTGCTGGAGTTTTTTTTTTTTTTTTTACTGCCACAGCTCGATGTGGAACGATGTCGGTTTTACCCTTACCCTTACCCTTGCCTTCGTATCGCGAGTGGTTGGTCGCCGTTGCGGGCACGCGCAGTATGTGTCAGCACGACGCCGCTGTAAGACACGTACACTGATACATTGAATACAGCGTCGAGCGGCAGTGGAAGGGTTGATGCCAAGTGTGTTTCAGGCGCACGTGCTACAGTATCTGCCTTAGTACGATTTCTATACTCTGGTGTTGTCCGTATGTAAATAACCCACACAGAGATCGTTTGTCTCCGGCATGAAGATAGTGTGTCCGCTGCTTGGTGAAGCTGTTGTCACCATCGCCGTAAGGTTGGCTATAGAGGGTGCCAGTCGATGTGTTGGGGAGCGAGACACCGCCCTACATTCCTATGCTGGTTGTTCCGGACTCTCATCGGATTGGATGGATGCGTATGCCTCTCTACCCTAGCGGTAGCCTGGTGCGTCTCTTTTCCGAGTTCGCCCGTGCATGTTTCGACAATTTATTTTGGTAGGCGCGCGCCTTCCTGGGCAATGAAGTATCTCTACAAGTATCAAATGCACGCCGGTGTCTTGCAATGTGTGGTTGGTGGTGAATGGCTTGTTTTGTTGCGATGCATGCTTGATTGGTTTTGCGTGCAGGACGTACAGCAGTATGTATTCCGTCTGTTCGTCTTGCATGGCAATGGGAGCGTCTTGACTGACGAGTGTACGTGTACGTCCATCGGATGTGTCGCCCGTGTGAAGGTCTCTTGGCTACTAAGTACCTACGTTCCTAAGCGTATGTCTAGACTAGACTATGGGTGTATTTCCAACGGCGGAAATTGACACAGCAACACAGCGAGTACACTTGACATCATTCTCTGGGTAAGCATGAGACTTGTGTACTCCTTAATTTTTTGTCAAGATGTCTATGCTTGCGTGTAATTTTAGACCAATTTTTCGTAAGTCCATCTGTACTACTTGTATCACAACCAAGACAAATATCGAAAATACTGCTGTTGCTGCTGTGCTACAGCAGTATTTAGTCATGCACAGCATATCGACGATCGCGAATACATTTTTCAGGAACTTTTTGGTTTTCATTCAAAAATGAACATCGCACCTTTGTGGTTGATCTTTTGTTCTACTGCATGCATGCGTCAGTGTACATTTAGTATTAAAGTCCAAAGATTCAGGACTCAAATACGTCCAGTATATGTTATCGCTATCGACTAACCAGTGGGTGTGCCCGCAGCCTCCGACAGCTGTATCGGTTCGATGGGGTGTGACCGTACATCGTTGCTCGAACGGGTTAGTTCGTTGCGGGCGCAGACGGGCAATTTTCCGTCGTGGCATCTACTCTCCGATTCCTTGCCCGCCGAATAGCAATTTGCGATGTGACCGGAGAAGCAGCAGTGTTGGCAACCAACAACCATCATACCCAGGAGAGGGTGCAGAAAGCGCACACAAGCAAGCAAAGTCTTCGTCTGTGGACAAGACCTCCCAGATGACGATCTTTTTACACTCTCTTTACTGCTGAATACAGCGAGCGTTCCATGATCCAGGAGCTTCCTTCACTAACCGAAAGCCAACAACATTGGAAGAAGGCTCTCTATCGGCTCGGTGATTGAGGTGTGCACGCTGCTGTAGGATACGTGTTTCCCACCTACAATAGAAGGGAGGTTTCCTTTCTTTCTGTCTGCCCGGCAAACCAATGTATGCTGTGCTGATTCGAAGGCAACATCAGGTTTGATGTGCTTGACACATGTTGGCAAACAATCGGCCATGTGTGTCAGGTTGACCCGCAAAAAATGCTTCTTGAAAGATGGTTGCAATAAAAAGCTGTGCGCACATCTGGAAGCACCCCCGCCACCCCCACCACCCCCACCGCACCGACAGATCTCCACCCACCGGCGCAGAGACCAACACCGACTTGTGCGACCTCTATCCACCAGCGCAGAGCCCAAAAGTTGTGCTGCAAGGAGACTCTGCAACGAGTTATCCGTCTTTTGTCAGGAGACTTTGTCAGGAAACTGCTTTATCGAGTATCGAGCGCGCGGTCACGATGGGTGGAGCAAAGGGTGGAATTAGCATTGCCATCATGTTGCTCGGCGCTCTCATCACCTTGTGCGCATCTCATCCATTGTGCTACGTGGATGACCGTCCAACTGATCCGGACGAAATCCTGGAGTTCTGCCCGGAGGCTCAATCGGGTGCTTGCTGTACGGGTACGCGGATCACATGAGTCGGGATATGTACTGTATGCAGAGCAAGAAGTTTGAATTTTGCCGCCGCGATCGATGCACACATAGAGACACGTTTTCGTCTGGGCTGTGTACTGCTGTGGTCAATCTTGGTCGGTCTGTCTGCCTCTGTCTTCCTGTCTGTTTCCCCTCTCCATTCCCCCATAACAGATGCCGAAGAGGCTTTAGTGCAGCTACGCCACGAGGCCGTGGGCAACCTTACGGGAGACTGCGACGACCTCTACAAGCAGGTGAGCTTGTTTGTTGTTCGGCTGCTGTTTTGTTCGGCTGTTCAGACTTCAGACCCCTGTTTTGTTCGTTGCTGTTGTGTAAGCGCACAGCAGTTTACAGCATACTTGAAGTTAGACTGCAGCTAGACTGCAGTTATGCACACTTGCGTAGATGTCATTGAAGGTGTTCTACGCGCACTCCCTGGCATTGCACACACTTTACAGGCGTGTGCTAAAGGACTGCCGTGATAAACGTGACCTGCCTCCTGTCTCTCTCTCTTGATCGCTCGGGTGGAGTACTGGGGACCGTTGGGCATCGGGAGTGTGAGAGGACTTTCGCAGCAAGCAAGTTTCGATTTTTTTTGTTCTTGTGATGCATTTGTGAATACCAAGGTGCTCTCTCTCATGGTGCAGCGCGCTACGGCCGTTGGTGCTGACTGCATCTTCATGCAGCGCATTGCGTAGACCTATGGAGGTGTACCCCCTTGGCCCTGCATCGAACCGCCACCGCCGTTGCATGTTGGTTGTGGCTCTCTTCTTGGCTGCACACGTATCACCAACGGAAAGAATCTCAAAAGAGACACCGCCCATCTACATATTCCGAACCTCAAGTGCGTCGTCGGCGTATCTACTCTTTTATCACCCTTCGACATAACCACTTGATACTGCTGTACACCCACACATCTTGGCCAAAGGGGGCGTTGGTCAAGCCGGTATCAGGCATGAGCAACACTGCAAATATTGCACCCTTTGCGCTCCCGATGTAAAAGTGTTGTTGACTCAACTACATATGTACTTCCAAGAGGGGTGCCTGTACAGAATTCCGTCGATAGTCGAAAGCAGTTCTTTCAGATTAGCCCGTTGATCCGTGTTGACGTACGTGTGGACAAGCCGTGACAAGGCAGTTTCATTTTTATTTCAGCATTGTCACCACCAGTTTGACAGAAAGGGAAGCCAACGAACGTGGCCCCAAACAAAATATGTGCCCAATTTGACCTGTTCTTTGACAGAATAAGAAGTAAGCGCCCGTTCTCTGCCTGCGAACCACTGCGGCCGTCAGCCAATTGACGTGCGGAAAAATGCGTGGTACATCGCCAAAACGTTCGTACATGGAAAGAAGAATAGACCTCGTGCCGGAACCTCTTATGGCCCGAGGCTTGTATCTTATTTTCTCTACTTTGTATGGCAACCTGAAAGCGACCACATAGGTTTTACTGCTGTACATGTAGGCTTCTCCACTGAGCACCCGTTTTTATGGCCATGTTCGTAAACTCATGTTTTTTTGAGTCTGAAACCTCAAGTTCCAAGTTGTCGTCCTTCACTTTGGCGACAGTCCCCCCATTTTCGTGGTGAGATGTGTGTCTAGCCGCTAACTGTATGTTAATCAAAATGAAGACTGATACCCGTTCGATACGACAAATAACCGTACTTGTAGTCGAAGGGGATGGATTGAAAGTCTGAAAGTCTTTACAACCTTAGCAAGCGGGAGAACACGAACACTCGCTAATGGTGTTCCTGAAGTAGCACACAATCAAGCACTTTTTGCTAACGACTGGGCGGCGAGAGGGTTACACGAGCATGTTACTTGATGAATCGGAACTGTTTTACCCATCCGAAAAGTCTGGATGCTTCATGGTTTGGTGAACGCCTGGAAGCAGGAGGTGGGAGACCAAGACCGCTGCTGTCATCTTTGATGCTCCCGATGCGTTGGAGTTGTAAAGCCCCGCTCGCACCTCCGGATGTGTGTAGGCGGAGCTGGTGCTGACTGGAAAAATACAAACACCCGCGACACATCTATCATCAATCCTGCCCCCTGCCTGTCTTACCAAATTGGTCAGTGCTATTTTGCCTTCAGTTTGGCTACTGTATTTCCTCAATTTCATCGGTACAGATCGCCGAGCAAACACGAGGAAAATGAACAGAGTGAATGTCCCATGCTGCCCCAAGTGGGAGCAGTACTTCAGTGTGTTCAGCCTCGCTCGGGTCCTGGACAGAAAGAGCAGCAATCAGTGCTGTCGTGAGTACTTCATGCTTTCTCACACACCCTTACTTGGAGATGGATTCGCTCCCCCTGCGAGCAGGCAGGCCGCCCGGCTGCGGCAGCTGATTATTGCGCGGGCGTGCCCGTAATTACTGGTCGATAATGATTGATACTTTGGACAAAAATATGGCATACAGAAGCTGGACGCTGCGGACGTTTTGGGCAGCAGCTATATATGTCGTCACGTCACGTTCCTCCGAGTGAAGACAACAACGATATATCGTATGCATACCGTGAGGGGCGGACAGGTGGCACCCCCTCTAGACCGACGTTCAAAGAGCTCGAATGCTCCCCAACTGAAGGGGTACGGAAACAACCCGATTGTTCTACCGCAAGCCCTCGATGAGGTGCTTCCAAAACCACATTTGTTGGTGTTGGCCAATCAATCTTAGTTCTAGAGCAATCGAGCCTTTTTGATATCGACCAAAGGGAGGTGCCATCTCTCCGCCTCTTGCGGTACCCGTTGTCTGTGTCCCCCTCGCTGTCATCTCATGCTCTAACCAATCTCATCAACGTCAATTCTCCCCCAGGTGGTTTGCGGCGTGTGTGGCTCGTACAGTGGCCACCTGTACGAACGGCTCGGAGCTGAGCTCGGTGTTCTGGACGGCATGACCATGAAGAGCGATTTCTGCGAAGAACTAGTGAGCGCGTGCAACGAACAGATCACCTTTCCCACCTACGACGGTGGCGACGACTACTGCACGAAGCACACCGGCGGTGGGGATGACCAATTCTGGTCGTACCCCTACACTGAATGTAGGTTGCTGATATTTGCGCATTGCTTGAGATCGCTGAAGCACTGTATACATAGGATGTCTTCACCTTTCTGCTTCAGTACATGTACGTTTAGCCGACGCAATGCGTATTCAGAAGTTCCTCTGACACTTGCTGTCTCTGCTGCATGTCCTTTTTTTGTTCGTCGCTTTTACTCCTGTACCTTTCGACTTGCTTGCGGAATACGGAAACATGGTTACCTCGATGATTTGACCGTTGATAAGCCTCGCTTTCGAGCCATAGATGATTCTTCGGAGAGCCCATCAAGTAGGGGCTAGACCGAGCTCAAATTGCATCAACACTCGTTCGGTCTTGCTCGGATATTTTCCCGCCACCTTTGAGATGAGTCCGGACTTGCCCACCTCATCTCTCTCCGTCGACTGTCCCGTATACAAGCACAATGCGACGGCTTGGTACAGTAGGTGGTCTCCCGCGTAGCGAAAGCGCTGCACGTGTACTTACGAGGCCGAGAGACTACCAGGTAGTGCAGATGTTGGATTGCTCTCTTTTTTCCCACCTTAAATCCCCCAACGCAATTATTAAATCGCACGGTTCGTTGCTTGCCTCACGCGCTTCGTCTCAGTTTTTCGCTTGCGGTGCTCTTGCTTGCAACGAAATTTGCTTGCCTTCATTTGCTTGCAATCGTTCGCTTGCTAGATGACTGTGACCGACAAGGGCAACGTACTGTGGTTCAATGCCATCCCGACCGCGCCGCAATTCCTCTTGAGGCAGTGAGTCAGACCCGCTGGTATCACAGGATCGTGCCACAGCTGTAGGTATTTTATCACCACACCGTAACGACCCTGCTGCTGTTCCCCTCTGGGCACTCCTCTCGTCAACACCTACCCCCCCCCCCCCCCCCCCCCCCCCCCTAATCCCTTTTCCCCCCTTAATCCCCTAAAATTTTTCCCTCAAGTC